>JAMWET010000962.1:0-162500 GCA_024036415.1 Prochilodus magdalenae
GGGGGGGGATGGATGATGGGAAAAAGGATAAATAGAAGGGTAATTTGGAAAAGAAGAATAAATTACTTTGATTTTCCATACGATGGCATTAAATCTTCTTTTTGAGACTTTCACGACATAGACTCTACTATGGATACGGATCCCCTCACTTTTATATCCGTTCACTTCTATGTGTGAAGACAAAAGTGTGACCCTGGTCTCCTAGCAAGTCAATAATTTTCATCCTTTCATGTCCTGAAAACCTGGACCGGACTGTGATACCCTAGATTATGGTTGCTTTCCTAGCTTCTTCGGGATGAACTATTTGAATCGTTCACACGACAATAATATAATGTGGTCTATTGGCTATTGGTCATGTGACATTATGACTCGCCTACCCGCTAACCGCAGGCTAGCCTTTTAAACGCTAGTCAATTAGTAAGCTCCCGTCTGACTCACGAATGTTGTCCAATTATGTGAGTAAAGCACAGTGTATGTGTTATATAGGTTAGGTTATGATTTTAATTCTGTTCTAGTATCATGCCCAACCCCACTCCCCACGCCCACTCCCCATTTTGATGTCCTCTATTTGGTGGTTATGAAAGTAGCGACCCTACTCACACCCCCACAGGTAATGATGTCCCCATCATCCTCATGAAGCGCCATCTGCAGGAGCCTGGAGTTATTACCACCTTAAACACACAAGGTGACTCATTGTTTGTCTGGGGAGCTTATAAGCTGAGGTTATCTTCACGTCTTTACTGATATGGTGCATTCAGATGGGACTAAAATCACTGAGAAGTGTAAAACTCCCTGTGTAAAGCTATTAGCGACACGTAGAGTGTCCTGTCTGAACTCCAGAGAAGACAGACAACCCGATCCTGGATCAGCAGACTGGATCTACCACGAGCTACACCACACAACATCGCAGTTCCTCATCATTCGCTGTTTGAAGTTGTCTGACAGGCGATTTGCCGATTAGCTCTTGCTCTGATCGTCTGAGTCCAAATCTAAAGAACCGAGGAGACAGCCTTGTGAGAAGTTATTTATGTGTCTGTTTGTTTGTTTGTTTGTTTGTGTGTGTTTGCAGCATGCGACGTCGCCGCTCTGAATAATTGCCGCGATTTGTATTCTCTTTAGCCGAGTCAGATAAAGGGCTCGCTGGGATTTCTGCCGTTTGATTAATTTGAGACGCCGCTAGAATTTATCACCAGCTGCTGTCGAGCGTCCAGCTCAGGCGCTTCAAAAGACTTTATTAAGGCGGGACGGGGGAGGAAGAGGTTAGCACAGGGCACACGTGGCTCACGCGGCAGGACCAGAGGAACAGGCTGCATCAGGGGCACGAACTTGATGCTGAACTCGTTGAAGTCGTGTCAGTGCCTTCAGCATATGGTTCAAATATAAATTCTATAAGATAGCAGGAAATGCATTCACTGGGCCACACCACGAGTCTTACGACATCAATAAAGGCTGGACACTCACTTCAGCAACACCTTCTCGGATGCCTTATTATTTAGGAACTATTATACATTTGCTTATTACTCTCTGTAACTTGGTAATAATGGTCTATAAGCTTAATTTATAACTCTTCATAAGAATTTAATACAGTAATGTACTATAACTAAGAATATTATATAACATATAACATTAAATAAGCATTACATATACTCTATGCTACCATTTAGTGGATCAAGTGACTGATGAAGGCGCTCATTATGCGCTATGAGCATCAAAATCGCTTAGTTTTTGCTTAAATGGTTCTTTGCATGGTGATTTAGCGTACTTCTGTTAATCGCCGAATTCGTGTGGCATGCTTCTTGGTCATCGCAACCTCCTATTTCTTGGCGGTATTGTTGCGTTTCTCTACAATGATGAGAAAAAAAAAGTCTTTCCTCGTGCTCCGTTTATGACTGGTATCAAAACCCATGACGCAATGACCAATGCTCACGTGACATGATACGTGTGTCTCTATCTTCGTAGACTGGTGATATTAAGATGTGCGCTTTTTATGAACATGTGGGTGCAGTGGTTCTACCACATGTTAAACAATACATGTTTATTAGTGATTAACCATAGTAGTAATGTCCAAGTTAGACACTTTGTTCTGTTTCTCTACAATCTGAGAAAAAAAAAATAACACTGTAAACACATCCGTATATGACCAATATACAAACCCAATAACCAATAGACCAATAAACACAAACACATAAATACGTGTGCATATCTTTAAGTAGCCTAAAATATGAAGAGGTACGCTTTTTATGAACATCAAATCTAACACACACTCATACATTCATAACATGTTAAAAAGACATGTTTATTAGTGATTATGAATAGTAGTAATGTTCATAGCACATTGTATTGTGTAAAGAAAACAACAAACATCCAATAATATATATCTAGATGTTATATAATAGGCCCATATGGTATAGAATATATATATAGATATATTATATATAGCTACAGGCACACAACACTTCACATGCAAATATTATCTACATCTGTGGTTTTACACTAAACACACACAGCATATAGTAGAAATGTAATATATAGATATACATATATGCAGGTGATGGATGGGATACTGTGCCCTACATTAGCCTTACTGCATGAACATTTTCCATATACCTGGATAGCAGTAGTCTAAGATGCATAGTCTAACATGCATCAGGCCATGTAAAAGAGGTAACACTGACTCAGCCATCAGTGTGTAGCTATCTGACTTGTTTATAATAAGCCACATCTGGTATAGCTGTGGTTTAGGACTTTATTGCTAGCTAGGTAGCATACTGCTCTGTCATACACAAAAACCACCCAACAAATTTTGGTATTAGAGATCCGGTAGATGACCACAAACACCAAGACTGTGTGTGTCCAGAGATTCAACAGATCCTTGGGTTTTTACTTTTGCTGCTACAACCTATTACACAAAGATGTCCAGCAACTTTGGCCAGTTGGACCCTTAACTCACTGACCCGACATGTGTTCAGGTCAGAAAGCCTAAGCCCAATGCTAAGGGCTAGATCACAAATGTCTGATAACCAGACGTCTACTGGCAGACCAGTCAAATAACTGGAAAAGATGACTGGATGATCCACACTGTCTCACCTGTCGCTTTCTATCACCTTTTAAACTCTGTCCAGAAAAACATGGCATCTCTGTTTACAAATACAATAAAAGGTCTATGAATATAGTTATGTAATCAACAATAATGAGAAATGAAAACAATTACAATTAGCGCAGAATGATATGGACAATAAAAATCATATTTCTGTTTTTTTGAGCTAAACAGTGATACACAGCATATATACAATATACCCCACATCCTTAACTTTATATTACTGTCATATATCTTTATATATTTATATTATCATCTATGATCCTTCTATATAAACTTTGTACTTGGATTAACTGAGCTATTCTGGTGTTTAGTATGGTGCACTCCGCACCTTAGAATTTCACTCACCTTCCCACCTGTGTTAATGCGATATAAAAATAAACCTGATTTGATTTAAATTAGATTTTTCCCAGCCCTGATTACAATGACAGCACATTACTAGAGCATGATGAAGCTAAAAATAATAAAAACACGTACAACATTTGCAATACATGGCAAACATGTCTGGTCTAATGACATGTTACATTGATTTTCTAAGTGTAAACATTAATAATTTATAATTTAAAGGTAAATGAAAACACACACCGCAGCCCGTGCAAGCGCTACAGCACAGTTTATATCTCCTGCTGATTTTTTTTAGTATGTTAAAGTCAGAAAGTGAATAGAAATTGACAGAAATGCTCTGAAACGGCCAAAACACTGTCAAAATTATGCATATGACTGCATGTATAGGCCTGTGTGTGTGCACTGGCCTGTCTTTGTTTCACCGAGAGAAGTGAAAGGGGGATCGTGTGCCAGCTTCCGCTCAAACTATTAAAGTAACTCCCTTTCCAGAGCCAAATCAATCAGGAGAGATGCACAAATACGGCCAGCGTGCTTTATGAGCAATGCTCAGTTACAATTTCTGCCACAGTTATTTATGTGCGTTTGCCTGTATAAGTGTGTGTGTGTGTGTGTGTGTGTGAGTGTTTAGACTTTGATGTATGGTGTTGATAAGCTGCAGCATGCCTCAGTCGGATAAGGAAATGAGACCCGAGTTCAAAGGTGTTTATGCGGTAGTTGGAATTAATGAAATTGATGTGTAATAGACATTTGTGAAGCTAATCTCCGAGCGGTTTTGAATTATTTAATATTCAGTGGGGTTTTAATTATTGTTATGAGCTGCAGAGACTAAATAAAAGCCCTAAATGCCATTGGTGACATTGCTGGGGTGCTCCCAGGCACCCGGCTGGGGAGGTATCAGTATTGATCCTCATTTTATTACCCCTAATAAATCATCGTTCCCTCGCTGCCTTTCAGGACCGTTTTGGACTACAAGCAGGAATTCACCAGGTGTCTTTCGTAGGAATTCAACTGCAGCTTCCTTTCCACCACATTGCACATAAAACCCTGTGATAAAAAATAAAAAAAACAGAATTTCACACACCACAAGCAACTCAACCAGCTCTATCGGAAACAGGAGTTCACCGCAAACTCTGCAGCGTGACACACTTTCCCAACAGCGTGTCAGGTTTTTCCTTCAGAAAAAGTACAAGCGGTTTCAGGAGCCGAGATACCCCGAGGATTGGCGGGATAGCGCCTAATCTCTGCTTTCAGAATCTCTCCAAATCTCGGCCAAGCTGCACGACTCTGCCGGGAATTGTGAGACCGTGTTGCAGTTACTGTTGGCCGCAAACCAAATGGACACGAGTTGGTCCAAATCCCCAGCAATGAGGTTTCTCCACGAAATCTATGATGCGTAGGAACTTCGGAAAGCTACATCCCTTCACCCGCCGCATCCAGGCTTTGCTGTGAGTGCCTTTTATTGAATAATGTGAAGATAGTGTCCGCCAGGGAATGCACAGTGCACACAGTTGAGCTTTCAGGTATAGATCAGGGAATCGATCATGGAAAACTGAATTCTACTTCCATTTCCTTAACGTTTAATTGTCACCCTATACAGCTTATACTTGCAAACCTAGACTTGGAGCCAAGTCTTGAACCTCGAGTCTCCATGGTGTGAGTCCAAGTTTAATCTCAAGTCTTCATGGTGCAAGGTGACTCTTGATATTGCAAGTCCAAGCTGAGTCTCTGAGCAGTCCAAGCTAAGTCTGAGTGTCTGTGGTGTGAGTCTGAGTCAAATCTTGAGGGGTTTTGGTGCAAGTCTGAGATGAGTCTTGAGTATTCGTGGTGTGAGTTCGAGTCAAGTCTTGAGTCTCTGTGCTGTGAGTCTGAGTCGACTCTTCAGTCTCTGTACTGTGAGTCTAGGTCGAATCTTGAATGTCTCTGATGCAAGTCCTGCTAGGGTCTCAAGTCTCTGTGGAGCGAGTCCAGATCGATTCTTGAGTATCTGAGATCTAAAAGTATCCTTGAGTATCTGTGGCATGAACCGAGTCTTGGGTTTCCATGGCGCAAGTCATGAGTCTCTGTGGTATGTGAGTCTAAGTCGACTCTTGAATCTCTGTGGTATGTGTCCGAATGAGGTCAGACAGCATGTGAGATCTGAGAGTATCCTTGAGTATCTGTGGCATGAGTCTGAGATTTAAGACTCTATAGTACCAATCTGAGTCTTGAACATTGGTTGCGAAAGTCCGGATTGAGTCTTGAGTCTCCATGATGCAAGTCCAAGTTCAATCTAGGGTCTCCATGGGGCAAGTCCATCTTGAGTCTTTGTGGAATGAGTCTCAGTCGCGTCTTGTGTATCTGTAGTACAAGTCTGAGAAGAGTCTTCAGTCACTGTGGTGACTGTGGTGAGTCAAATCGGGGATCTGGTATGAGTTTCAGGGTCTTTATGGTACCAAACCAAAGTTGTGAGTCTGAGCCCAATCTTGAGTGCTTGTGGTGCAAGTCTGAGTTGAATCTCAAGACTCTGTGGAATGAGTCTGAATTGAGTCTTGGTGGCAAATCTGAGTTGAACATCAAGTCTGGTGTGAGTCCTTATGGTGCAAGTCGAGTCATGAGTCATCAGTTTAGCCCATTCTAGCTAGAGTACTGGAGGAGAGAAAAAAAAAAAAATATATATATATATATATATATATGCTATATATCAGTAAACAAACAAAACTCAGAAAGATGCATACGTTCTGAAATTAGATGTTTTTCCTCACATCCCAGAGGATTACTGCCGACGGTTTGGCTCAAACCGCTTTTAGAATGAGGCACAAAACAGAGCAGCAGATCCGAATAGAGGTCATCCTGCACTGCCTGTTTAACTATAAGGCATAAAGAGATGCTGGGGGGGAAATGGTGTTCAAAAAGTATAAAATATAACGAAAACAATATAAATCATCTTGAGTGGTTTGAACCGTAGTAGACTCTCGCTACTCTTTCTTTACCCTTTTTATTGCAGATATTAAAATGGATTATGGAAAAACGGATTATGAACACACTTAATGAATGATCTGTGGGTCATGCACTTCTCTCTGATTTCCCATTTCTTCTTTACTCCAGAGCCAAAAGGCATCCGGGATTATTTCATTGTTTTGGACTGAGACATTTATTAAAAGGAAGAAGGCCAGAGGGTCAAGGTCGCCTCGCCTTCTGGCAGGTCTTTGGTAGACCTATACAGTGACTCTTATATGAAAGGAGGTGCATTAGCATGCCGTGCTCTTTCAAAAATGATATGTTAATTAACAGAGTAAAACAAATGCCAGGCCGCATAAGCATATATATATATATATATATATATATATATATATATATATATATATATATATATATATATATATATATATATATATATATAATGAAATCTGTGTAATTACAATGCATATTTACAGTGTGTTACCAATCCTAACATAACTGCTTGTGTTAAATTCTACCGGCAGCTACCTAAACTTCATTACACACTCTTGAAAATGGCTCAGGAGGTAGCTTGTGTTAAAGTCTATATAATATTTCATTAATTCTATTTTTTAACATAATAAGGCTGTAATAAGGAAATCAAGATTCAGAGGCATTCTCTGGACCCACTCATCCATATATATATATATATATGTATAAAAAGAAGATGTAATAAGTTTTCATGGCGATAATTAAATATACACATGCAGCTGTGGGGCACCCAAAAGGAATCAACCGACAGGAATAAAATTTGGTGGGTAGGTTTGACATTGTGAGACATGCAAATGATTTAAGTTTTATGCTCACCTACTCATGTGACATCAGCAAGGATGGGCCTTAACCCTGTACATGACTGAACCAGCAACCATCCCTTATTGTCCCATCCCATGTATTGGAAAATATAGTGCAATATATTAAATAATACAATGTCATATATGGGAAAAAAGTGCATATATTTTGCATATATTTATGTAGTGATAAATATATTACAATATATTGTATAATACATAAGGAATTGCCGCTTTTCATATATTGTATATATGGTAGTATAATATATATTTACTGATATATTGTAATATATTTCATTTTATATGTAATAGACATCATATGTATTTCTCCATATGTGTTTGCATATATATATATATATATATATAGTTTTATATATGTGAGAATATATACATATATTGCCACATGTACGTATGAAAATTCTCACATAGTAAATATATATTATACTACCATACATACAAAATATGAAAAGCGGCAATTCCTTATGTATTATACAATATATTGTAATATATTTATCACTATATACATATATGCAAAATATATGCACTTTGCCATATATGACATTATATTAACTAATATATTGCACTATATTTTCCAATACATTGCCATATATTATCGTTTCATAAGGGATCATTGTGGACATTCACCAAGCAGTGATGCCCTCCATGAGTCATCCTGTTGGTGCCAGCACCACTGGCAGACGGCGCACCACACATTATAATAATCTTCTCTCAGCATTTTGGGCTTTGGAGCTGAGGCACCTACACAGCTGAGTCACATTATTACGACCAGTTCCTACCATTGATGGCAGCAGTGAATAGCTTATGAAGAAAGTCAAGTTTCAGTGGCATTCTCTGGACCCATTCGGTACGAGTCCTCTTTTGTAGATCTCGTGTGTTGATTGTCTTACCTGGGGTGGATGAAATCTTCCAGCAAGACAATGCAACATGGCACACAGCTGGAAATGTCCCACATTGGTTGGAAGAACATGATCAAGACTTCCAAGCCCTACCATGCCCGTCTAATTCCCCAGACTCAAACCCAACTGAGCATCTGTGGGACCACCTTGGCACCCTCCAGCAGCTGTGGGACGCACTGCAGTCAGCATGGCTCCAGATACCCGTGACAACCTACCAGGACCTTATTGAGTCACTGTCAGAATCTAGCTCCTTTCCATACTTTGCACAGCGGTTACTCTGGAAATTAGCTGGTGGTCATAATAATGTGACTCAGCTGTGTATAAATGCATGCACAATGAGGTGATACCAAAAATAAGCAGTTTAAGAGCATTATTGGTGACGCATCCATCACAGCCTTTTCATAATGCCAAAATAGAGCTTGCAGCAGGGCAGAATGTTGGTACATCAGCCCCGGTGTGTCAGTTTGGAGACAAATAACCAGATATTGATGTATGTTATTCATCTTCAGTCCTACCCCTTTAACAAGCCTTACAGCAGGCAAAATCGATTCGAGTTTTTATTTTGAGCTTCATGTGTTTTGGTGAATAATTTAATCAAGTTACAACTCACACACCTGCAAGAAAACCCACCAGATCAATTCTGAAAAGACTGTTTACATGGCACGGATAACAACATACTGTAACTAATGTAATCTCTTATTATCCCAGCAAGAGCTGCTAGCGGTGCCAGCTACTGTATGCTCCTTTCATGACCGTGTGCCAGTCTTTGGGTGTGTGTTTTCATCTGTTTGTGGGGACTGGATGTTTTGATTGCTGAGGTTGGGTTGGGTTAGGGTGGGGTTTTGTGGAGCATGGCACCATTTGCACTCTCTCATATAGAAGAGCATGGAGAGACCCCACAAAGTCAGGTATACACACACTGGAGAGTGTGTCCTCGTACCTGAATGTGACTGTGTGTTTGTCGGTAATTGAGAGTTAGATGCTGCCACGCCTCGTCACTGAAACACGCCTTTGTAGGGGGCTCAGATTTATCCCTCAGCCTTCCCACTATTGATCTTCTCCTGAAGGCTTTTGCTGTGTGTGTGTGTGTGTGTGGGAGTCTACACCCCAGTAATCATGCTACGAGAAGTGTGACAGTGCTAGTCAACAAAACCATCCATCCTACGAATTAGGCCTCCTGTTTCTCTATCCCATGTGCACACATACACGGCCATACATATTGAAGGTTTCCAGACATTGTTTTAAACAGTCAAGTCACATTATTATGACCACCAGTTACATATCCAGAGTAAACAGCAGAGGGAAGGTTCCAAAGAGGAAAGACAGTGATTGAGGTGGTCCTGCAGATGCTCATTTAGGCTCAAGTCTGGGGAGTCATGGGTCCAGGCTACTACTTAGAAGTCTTGCTCATGCTCCTCCAACCAATGTGGGACATTTCTAGCCATGTGACACGCTGTATTATCTTGCTGGCAGATCCTATCTGCCGCAGGGAGGACAATCAGCATGTATGGGTGAATGTAATCTGCAAGGATGGATCCATACCCAAATCGGTCGAGAGTGCCATCCACATGGAAGCCACCAAATCGTGACTTCCTTCATAAGATACGTAGCAGATGCTTAACTGGGCAAACATCTATGTCCTCCCCATACAGAAGCTATGACAGCGTAATGGGGGGTAGTAAATGTTAGCAATTGTTAGCTAGTAGCTAACAATGGCTGAGTGAGGAAACCCTGCTAAACACTTTTGGGATGTGTTGTAGATGTGGAGCTCAGTCAAACAACTGTGGGATGATTTAAATGGATGACACCCCGCTGAACATCTCCAAAGCTCTCTCCCCTCTGTCACAGACATTTACACCACACGCTGCACCTGTAAGGCCCTCGGCATTGTGGAGGACCCCACTCATCACTCACATGGACTTTCTTCACTGCTGCCGTCTGGCAGAAGGTACAGGAGCATCCGTGCTGTCACTGCACGGCTCTGCAACAGCTTTGTCCCACAAGCAGTCAGACTTCTAAACAACGGAGACTGAACTAAACCCCCACAACCACGACCCCCACGACCCCTAGCATTTTAAATCTTTCTGCAATCCTATTTATCTTATTTATACATTCCCCACTTTACGACCTCAGTGCTGTGAATCATGTGTGATGTATGCCGTCTGCATATACGCCATAGCATGTTAAATTTCCATGCACCTTATATTCACCTTATTACCATTACCACTACTCAGAGCTGAGTCTTATTTACTGTATTTATTGTTTTGCACGTTGCACTTTCTGCAGTCTGTCCTGTACTGTATTGTGTTTTGTTCTCGTTTTGTTCCATGTGGCACCCTTGTTCTGTAAAAACGTAATTTCATTTCACTGTGTACAGAGCTGTAATGACAATGAAAGCCACTTGACTTGACAAATGTATAAGAGTGATAAAGCATTGTTGAGCATGGCTTGGAATAATAAAGCTCCACTGGACATCTCTAGGATACATTAGTGTGATGATGCTCCAATCCAAATCTATGGGATGAGTTGGACTCCTAAAGCTGTTTGGGATTTGTTGGAGAGATGAAGCTATATTGAACACCTTGGTTGGAACAATGAAGCTCCAGAGAACACTTTTAGGTTAAACTGGAAAGATGAAGATTCATTGAACATCTGTAGGAAGCATTGGAAAGATGAAACACCACTCCAAACCTTTTGGCGTTGGTGAAAAGTTCCATTGGATACCAAAGAAGGGTTGAGATGGATTGATGAATGCTGACCAAGCACAAGGTTGAGCTAGACAGATAGTGTCACACCGAGATAGGACGTGGAGGCCGGATGCAAACAAAAGTTTAATGATTAACAAACAAGATGAAACGAAAGTCAAACAAGAAACAAAACACTATGATGAGCTAAACACAAGATACAAAAAACCAACTGACTGAGATAAACAACCTACATGGAGACACAACCAATGGACAAGGAGACAAACCGACGGCCATGAAGACAAGACACCAGTAGGGGAACAAGACACCAACATGGGAACAAACGGCAAGCAAGAACAAAGGGGACCACATGGAGTATAAAACAAGGGCTAACGAGAGACACCTGGGAAGGGGCGGAGCCAGAAACAGGTGAGGGGCCTGACAAGAGGGCGGAGACAGGAGGAGCAAAAGAACCAAAACAAACAGAAGCACATGGAACAGAGTGACAGACAGCACATGGACATGACAAGACAGAAACAGAAAGCCAGATGGCAGGGTGTGACAGATAGATAGATAGATAGATGGATGGATGGATGGATGGATGGATGGATGGATGGATAGATAGATAATTGTGGTAAGCTTTTGAGAAGTGCAGTGAACTGCAGTGAACATCTGTTGAGCTCCAAGACTCACGAAGCTCTACCGAACATCTTTTGTAGATAGTGTTAGACTGATAAGGCTCCAATGAAGACTTCTGGACCAAACCGGAGTGACAAAGATTCATTGAGCATCGTCAGCCCGAGCTGGAAAGATGAAGCACCACTGGGCATCTTTGGGATGATTTGAATTGATGAACGTCCAACACCTTGGGGATCAGTCTGATGAAGCTTCATCGAACAGCTTTGGGATGTGGAGAAGTGATGAAGTTCTACTGAACACCTTTGGGATGTCATAATAATTCATGATAGCAGAACCTCCACTCGGCTGGACAGAGCTGTGGTCACTCATAGGCCTGGAGTGCAAATACAGACACCCAGGCATCACAGTCCTCAAACCACATGAACACAGTCACTAGGTTTCTGATTTACTGTAATCAGACTCAATTCCCCACCACCCGCCCTGGTCCCATTCGGCCAGGCAATAATGTACAGCTGGACTCAACAGAACGGAGGAATCGGGTTTATATCGACGGCGCAATAATAAACCGCAGCCCTGCACAGATGCTCCTGAGAGCATTATCAAATGGAGAGAGATAGAGTCCAAACTTATTTACTACTAAAACCTGTTTACATACAGAGAGAGAGAGAGAGAGGGAGGGAGGGAGGGAGGGAGAGAGAAATTTAGAGAGAAAGAGAGTTAAATAAAGAGACGTAGATAAGTAGAAAGACAGCGGATGTAAATGTCTCTTGTTTTGATGATGCTTTGGCAACACTGAAGAAGTGCACTCAATAAATCTTACCGGATTGAATTGGACCGGGAAGACAGGCCATGCCAGTGCAAGACTGCTTCTGTATTATGTGGATTTTGCCTCAGAGCATATTTATCGTATGAAACATCTCAGAGTAAAGGAACTGCTTAAAATGCCCACTTGTACTCATGTGGAGGTAGAACGCAAAAAGCCTATATAGACAGTCCTACCAGCGATAGCACAAATGGTTACATCCAGAAGGAATCAACGCACATGAATGAAATTTGGTGGTGCAAGTAGAGCTGCCCTCTAGAGGTCGATGAGTTGAATCATCAGTCAGAGACCCTTTAATTCGACTGAAAACAGTGATGCGTTTTTTTTTTCTCGTAAAACAGACAAAAATGTAAAAAGACATTTTAATAATTATTAAATGGGGAATAATAAATATATATCCAAGTTCTAGCTGGGCTGTGACACATGCTTGTAAAAAATTTAAATCCACACGACAAGTTGCACTGGCGGTTCACCACCGAAGGAAGCTAAAGCCGTGAAGCTGAGAAACACGAGGGGAGCAATGTCTCAGAGAAAGCCTGGAGGAGCTTTTGAAGAAGAGAATCTGAACAAATTAAACCGAATTCTGCTCTTCATTCAGTCAGACACCCAACACTGCTTCAAACGAGGGAGCTGACTTTCATTTTAGATATAATGGTTGTTTGCGGTGAGGGGAAAAACGGACCAAAGACGTTTGTTTTATTATAACTCCATTATTTTATAACCGAAATTAGTTATTTTTGTTTATTCGTCTACAGCTAAGATTATCTTTATTTAAAGATGAGTACAGTCACTTAACACGTCTGCCGATGAATAAGAAATAATGATTTCAGTGCAGGTAATGTAATAATTAAACGGTTTCAGGTCTACCATTCTTCTTTTCATCTAAAATAATTTAAATATGGACTAATCTGGTTTTATTTAGGAGTTCATTATATATGAGAGATGAACGACGAATGAGGAGGACATCAGATCTGAAACGTATGCAAATTGATTTACTGGTTAATAGATAATATATATGGAGAAAAAACATAAACAAATAGTTGAAACGTCAGCCAGGACGGGCAAATCCGAGTCAAAATTCTGAGTCGGGTCCAGCCCTAGGTGTGGTTGGTGTAGCTCAGTGGATAAGACCACTACGCACCACAGAGCTAACACCACATGTGGGAGACTGGGGGTTCAAATCCCAGTCTGGGTGACTACACTGTGCTACACCAATAAGAGTCCTTGGGCAATACTCCTAACACCACACTGGCCCACCTGTAATATGGTTGACCTTGTAAGTCGCTCTGGATAAGACTGTCAGCTAAATGCTGTAAACGTAGGTGTAAGTAAAGAGATGGGCCTTATCTCTATACCTGACTGACCCAACAGCCAGGTTTATGGACATCATGCAAGCACTGATGTCCTACACCATTGACAGACGACTGCACCACACAGGACTACATGCACACAGACTGTTACCATGACTGCCCTTAATACCACATCAATGCCACCACAGAGTGCAATGGTGTCGGGCCAGACTGCCATGGAGTGACTCAAAATGGCAGTGGGTCAACTCCATGCCAAGACATCTGGTTAGCAAACATGTTGGCCCAATTCCATACTGAGAGACACTACTTTTGCCCATACCCGTCTAAATTTATCATCAGTTCCTGGTAACCTTTATCTTCCTTCCCAACACCACCGCAATCCCACACCTCCTTCTGGGTGCAGGTATTCTTTGGACCATGGGTGTTTACATAGTCTGTTTGGCTTGGCTTTCTTTTTTTAACATGATTCAGCTTTAAGGTGGTGTGTAGGTTTAGGATCAGAGGCTAATTGGAATTTCTTGCATCCTTGAAAGCTAGTTATGTTTAAAAAGCATCTTGAATGACCTTCATCCCTGAAACTTTATTTTTTTCCATGAGGCATATTGAGTAATTTACTCCAGCAAGGACCCTCCGGAAAAAGAGGCATTAAAGTGTGGAGGGCAAACTGGCAGAAATAGTCCCGACCAACATGCCAGAAAAGTGTTCGCTTATTCATTTATTTATTTAGTTAGTTTTTAGTCGTTTATTTTCTTTCCCATGCATGCTTGTTATTATCATGTCAGCTCCATCGGTTGCAACGGGTTGAGAAATACAGTATACATGGTTTTCTATGGACAGTGATGATATACAAAACCTGGAGAAACAACAAAGTTGATAAAACTACATTGCAAAAGTGTATTTTGTCCTAATAACTTTCCATTTGTGACCAGGACAATGGAGTGTGGAAAGATTCTCTATTATCCAGTACACATGCAGGGCTGACTAGACTTCAAGTAGCTTCTGGAACTCTGAGAACTCTCTAGAAGTTTATAGAACTCTGGAATTTTTTCTAAACTTTGGATAATAATTGAGGCACTGTCTGTCACTGTCCAGTGGTATACCTAGCAGTTCACTCTGTATTGTAGCTTCTGGAACTCTGAGAACTCTCCAGAAGTTTAGAAATCAGTCCAGAATTTTCTAGGAGTTTGGAGAATTGTTAATGAACTGTCCAGAACGAGCTTTATATGATCTTTAGCATACAGGTGTGTTCATATGGCCATTTTAGTTGATGTTCCAGGTGAGTGAGTGGATAGTGGATACAGTGCTACAGGCATCAAGAGGCTGCAGCAAATATAATATATACAAAAACCTCTAATATATACAAAACCTCTAATCCGCAAAACCACTATAT
The DNA here is from genome assembly GCA_024036415.1 of Prochilodus magdalenae. NCBI lineage: Eukaryota > Metazoa > Chordata > Actinopteri > Characiformes > Prochilodontidae > Prochilodus > Prochilodus magdalenae. Next base: position 14,970 of record JAMWET010000962.1, read on the forward strand.
TACATAAGTGTATTTTGTTCTAATAACTTCCCATTTGTGACCAGGACAATGGGGAAAGATTCTTTATTATCCAGAACATCTGCGATGCATGCAGTGCTGAGCAGACTTCAGGTAGCTTCTGGAACTCTGAGAACTCTCTAGAACTTTATAGAATTCTGGAATTTTTTCTAAACTTTGGATAATAATTGAGGAACTTTCTAGAATTGTCTGTGACTGTCCATTGGTATACCAGGCAGTTCATTCTGTATTGGGTCAACTTCAAGTAGCTTCTGGAACTCTGAGAGGAGTTTAGAAAACTGTCCAGAATTTATTTTAGTTTGGAGTATTGCTAAGGAACTTTCTAGAACTGTTCGGAACTGTCCAACAGTATACATAGCTGTATGAACAGAACGAGCTTTATATGATCTTCAGCATACAGGTGTGTACAAATGGCCATTTTAGTTGATGTTCCAGGTGAGTGAGTGGATAGTGGATACCGTGCTACAGGTAATTTAGAGCCATCAAGAGGCTGCAGCATCCGGCAGACACATTCTGCTACATCTGTAAACCAATTTATCAAGACCAGAGTGAAACGGTACTCAGTGAAAGCATCTGCTAAGATGTGAGACCTATAAAACATACTTCTGCATGCAGGTTGGAGATCAAGACACAAGAGCGGGGTCATTTTCCCGCTCACAGAAACAAGCTGTGTGACGAGTATAGCTGTGCCGTTTAAAAACGAGACTCCAGGATGCAAGAGCAGGTCTTTAATAATGAACCAATAAATACAAACACAAATCAAAGACACTAGGAAACATAAGAAACCAAACACCACGAGGAACACAGGAACAGAACGACCAACAGCAAGACAAAACTAACAAGTCTAAAGGCACAAGGACTAACAGGAACACCTGGGAGGGGGCGGAGCCACAAACTAGGTACAGGTGAGGGTCATGATAAGAGGGCAAAAATAGGAGATGCTATACATGGCGCAGGACAACAAAAGGCACATGGAAGTAGCAAGGGAAACAGAGACAGAACGAGAAAACAGAGACCACCAAGGAAAAGATAAGACAGGATGTGACCATAGCTGTTTTACCTGGAAGCCGGGAACTATATTCATGTTACCTACTGTAATCAACAGTGTCAGTTTTAAGTTTAGGTGTTGGACTTGGGGTAAAGTTGGAGTTTTCACATGTAGCTCTTTACCGAGCGAACCAAACTCAGTTCTGTTAAAGTGGACCTCAAAGGGAACCAGCTGCAAATAATCCCAGGGCTATTTTCTGTTCAGGCAAACTTCAAAGAGGACTTTGTTCTTTTTCTGGTCCCTTTTTAGCATTGATAAGATCCCTGAACAGTTTTTGTTCACACCACTACTTCTTTAGAGCTCAGACTCGCTGGTCAAGGTGGACAGGTTTCTCTGGTAACACAGTTTCAGGTGGCGAGCGAGACTACCATCCCACCTGCTCTTCTTTTAGATTCTGTTGAACCACAATTCAAAAGCAATGAGCTCGGATTCTTATTGGTTTGATTATTGAACATAACTTTATGGTACCTGAAGATATTTTCACAATACACAATATGGAAAAACGATGTTTACTTTCATCATATGATCTATCTCTTAATGATGGAATCTGAAAATTCTGTCACAGGGAATGAATAGACAGATAGGTAGTGATAGAGAATTTTTGGGAAAGACTTTCAGGCATAGTTCTTGTTACTTAGGACATGACGAAGAGGCGGAATGCAAGTGCAAGTTTTAATGACAAAACAAACAAGATGAAACTAAAGCCAAAGGCACTGGTAAACAGGAAACTAACCACCACGATGACCAAAACACAAGATACCAAAAACCAACTGACATAGACTAAAGCAACGGACTGGGAGATGAACTACCAACATGGAGACAAAAGACAGAGAGGAAGACCAAACACCAAGCAAGAACACAGGGGGCTACAGGGAGTATAAGGGAACATAGACCAACAAGGAACACCTGGGAAGAGGCGGAGCTACAAACCAAGGACAGGTGAGGGGATTGACAAGGGGACAGAGAAGGCGGAGCCAAAAACCAAAACAAACAGAAGCACATGGAACCGAACAACAGAGCACATGGACATGACAAGACCGAAACAGTAAGCCAGAGACAGACAGACACACATGAGCAGGACAGGGCAGGAGGTGACATCTTGCTTGATATGGCAAAATATATCATTACAGCCCTTTAGGAAAGTCGCACACTGTCACACTGTTTATTTGTAAAAAAAAAAAAACAACATTAAAAAGACCACCAGTAACTGTGAATATGTAACACTCGACATGACCAGATGTCGAAACAGGTTTATTTAAAAAGCAAAATGGGAAGACATCACAGACATCAAAAAAAAAAAATATATATATATATATATATATATATATATATATATATATATATATATATATATATATATATAACTCAAATGATAAGTGCAGGTGTGTGTGGTTGGAACTCCGGGTATGATGCCTGTGGTACATAACTGTAATACGTGATTGGCTAATGGTGAGCATATGGCCATGATGTCATAGAGCGGTGAACCCTGGGGATTGGAGTCGAGAGGAGAGGTAGATACGGGGAAAGAACAAGGAAGCCAGACAAACACAAAGAATTTTATTCAATATGTTCAGTTCATTGTTGTTTTTTATCACTTTTGTCAGTTTAAGTTATTTCAGTCACCACTGAGGGATTTCCTGTCTTTAATGGAAGGGGTACCAACGATTTGTCCTTGTTTGTAGTTGAACATAGACTTTGGGAATCTGATCACACCCAGTTTCAAAGGCTATGCTCACACAGCAGGTAAAAGTGGTCCACACTTGATTGATCTTTTTAGGCTGCTGATCAGCACCTGGCATCGTTCTGAAAAGATCCCGCTCCTAAACTGACCCGTATGTGCCAGAAAAACACTTCTTCACGTACGACACATGCTAATCCATAGATCCAGAGGCAAACAATCACAACTGCCAATAGATGCAGTCATAGATCAGATCCGATAGATCCGTTCCCCAAGGTTTCAGTTTCATCTTCCCCGGCATCACAGAAGCTGTCAGAGGAGCTTCCAAGCGCTGACAGCCAGGCTTATCTCCGGGAATGTGTTGCAGTAAAAAGGGCAGGGAATTCAGCCATGGACTCTTCTTGGTTCACGTCCTTGTGTTCCTTTCAACCTTTTAACTTTTCTGTGACCCTGCAGCTTCAAGCTGGTCAGAAACAAAGAAATGGGAGCGATGCTCGCAGAGGGGTGTAATAAACAGAGTAGAAGCTTTACACAACAGCAATGAGCGATACAGCAAGGCACGGGGACAAAACCTGGTCATAGGTAGCAAGGGAAGCAGAGGTCAAGGCTGGAGAGACAGAGAGAGATTGGCAACCAAACTGGAGGGCAGAGCAGAGCTGTAGAGCCAGTTAAACAGAGGCAGGGTCAAGAGACAGAGATAAACACAGCGAAGCCAAACAGGGAGACACACCAAAGAGAGGTCACAGAGGAATGCAGGGTCAAAAACCGAATATATAGATGTTGAGTTAGACTGAGGATGATTGGCAGAGCACAAACATATGGGTGTGATGTCATCTGGCCATGCATTCTGGGAACTGGAGTCTGGAGGGAAATCGGAGGCAGACAGACTCACAGGGGTGACAAGGCTCCAGATGCTGTAATCAAAATTACCATTTCAAAATCTCTTCAGACATGAAACAGTTATCATCCGTGTGTGAAATATCCCACCCCTGACTTTTGGCTTGCTTATCCAGCACTGCCTGGCCACTCAATATAACAGCAGGTCAATGGCAACACAATGGTTTATTGTACCATTGCTCTGGAAATGGTTAGGTAGGTCTCCACCAACTATCATCTTGCACATCTACTGTCTCCAGCTTGAGAAATGAATAACAGTTCAATCTTTCCACCAGATTTATAAATATACAGAGGTATTCTAGGCATAGCTACAGTTGCAGTTACCTTGATGGACCAACTAGGTAAACCAACCTACTACCATGCCACCTTGAGGCAGGGCTGCATCTTTAGCTAGTCAAGAAAGACTGAAGTTCACAAATAGCGAGTGACGCAGCTACACAAAGACAAAATGACATCTAGGGACCCCTAGAAGTTTGGTCTTTTGATATGCAGGGTTACCAATGTGATAATTATGGACCCCCCTGCATCCTAACTGTGATATGTGCCTTCTAATTTTGTTCATATGGGAAGATCTTGGTAGCGAAACATCATGGTGATCATTGAGTTAGATTGACATGGAGGTTGCGTGAATTATGATCTGGCTGTTCAGACTGAATCACATTGCTGCACGTTGGATATGTACCAGATTTCAGTACCTCATACGGGGGTTTCCAATTGGAACTCAAAGTATGAACGTAGCCGAACTCTGACTTTTACCAGACTGTACAAGCTTTAATAAAAGAAAGGAAAAGGAGGCATGTTATTTACATAGCTACAATAACTACAATAGCTACTTCAGTGTTGTCAATCATATGCACTGCTAACTGCTATGTGCTAAACTTGGGATTATATACTCATCATCAAAAGAATAGCTGCATCCAGTAGGAAGTGTGGGATGGCAGTGTTATTGGTGTTTCCTAATGGTGTCGGAGTCACTCCAGTTTCAGCAGAGTCTGGTAGGTGGATGACACACCTGGACAATGTGAATGTAACAACAAAATTACTCAGTCTTGGTGGTGACGGTGACAGACTCATTGGGTGTCCTTAAGGACTGTCCGTCACTCCTGCACCCGCTCGCCATTCTCCGGGTAACGACAGTCTGTGCAGTGCATGTAGTCCTGCATGGTGGTAACGGTCTGTGTGCATGTAGTCCTGCATGGTGCAGCCGTCTGACAATGGTGCTGCACTAACAGGATGATTCGTGATTCGTGGAGGACATCACTGCTCACTGAATGTTGGATCAGTCATGGCTCCTGATGTCAAACCTACCCACCAAGCCTAATTCCTGTCAGTAGATTCCATCTGGGTGCAGCTACAGTATTTGTGCAGTGTGGTTCCTACGGCAACATTACATGGAATTAAATAAGCGTGATTGAACTGAGACGAGCTTTAGGACTTCACTGGTCTTTTTGGTCATTGTAGGCATTGTGACCCATGGTTCCTATCACCACCATAGTGAACCAATCCACTCCGAATGACTTCACCAAGGCCTCAGTAGCTGATTTATGCAAACAGTGGAGCCCCCTTTTAATGGCCATCGAGGGTCATTAATTTATCTTCATTGAGATACTTGCAATCGAGCTCAACCACTTAGATACTGAAATTGATGTGGAAGTCAAGGTGAGCGCCCGCAAAGAACCGGCGGCGGCGCACGGAAACAGAGCGCCACCTCAAAGAAAACAATTAAAATCAATTAAACAGGCGCAGGTGACGGGAACTTGATCGATGAGGCCTTTCCGCCGCCCTAGCGCCTTGAACGATGGGACACACGGCAAGCTTAGCATAACTCATAAATTAACGAGCTGCGCGTCACACGTTTGGATTCAATTACAAAAGAGGCTCGATACGGCTTCCCGAGTGATTAGGGCCTCCCATTAATAAACATATTGAATATTGCGCAGCGGATCCGATCTGGAGAGGGAGCGGCAGGTGGAGGGAGGGGACGGATAGGGAAAGGTGTTCTTCTTCCTCCAGCCCACCCCGCCTCCTTCCAATTATGAACTCACACATAGAGAAACACAAAGTGATGAAAGAGACGAGGGGCTGCTCCGGCGCATTAGGGATTGCTGTCTACTCTTCAGCTTCGCAGCACGCAGCCGCCCGCCGGAGAAGAGGAAGAAAGCGCCGAGGAAAGTGCCACGTCTTTAAAGCGGCGAGATTAATAAACCTCCCAGGGCTCATGTCAAATTGTAAATCGCATTCCGCACGGACTCGCGCCGTCAACCTGGCCGCGCAGGCGCACGAGGGTGCGCACGCGTCAGCCTCGTCTGTTCGGCGAGACCCCGAGTAAATAGAAGCCAATAAAACTGCGTCACAAGCGTACATTTACCTGAATATCCCCGGCTTGATAAATACCACGCCGGCCCAAAGAAAATTGCCTGCAAAGGACAAGGTGACTAATTTTCTCGCAAAATGTTATTAAGTTTTTTTTTTTCTCGCCTCCCTCTTCCCTCTCTCTCTCACACTCTCTCACACTCTCTCTCTCTCCCCCTCCCTCTCCATGAAGGACTTACAGGTTGTTTGAATGAAAATGAGCGCTGTTCAATAATACATAAGGTCTCGACAGAAGACCATTACCAAAGAATATGTTTTATGAAAGCCTGGTAGAATGGGCTAGATTTCCATGCTGGCATACATCTTTCAGACAAGATAAATGACGGCGTGGTCCGGAAAATGCCTACGAAGCTGAAGCACTGGGGCTGAAAAAGCCCTCTCCATGCGCAAAAGTCTTCAGCGCGATCGATGCAAGAAATACTAAACACCGTCCGCCGTCGTACCGGACCACAGATCAGTGCAAATTACACGACTTCGACAACACACCACTCTGGGGCCGCATTACCATGTGTAGACGTATTCCGGCTTCGTGCATGCTGGTGGCACGGTCTGTGCGAGAGTCCATTTACAGCGGTGGTTCATAAAAAGGCTTCATATTCACCAAAAAAGGTGTTACTATTACCGTACAGGGACCTTCATGCCAAGGTCAGGGCGCTTTGTTCCTCTGAGGAACTCTGAAAACTTATTGGTGAACTTCATTTTGAGTGGTGCTTTTTTTAGATGATGCAGAGACAGATAATAAGCCACCTTGCATTTTTAAGGTAGTAGTCACTTTAGGGTCCTGCAGATGCCGTTGCACGAGGATGAGGTTGAGGATGAGGCTATAAATACCTGCTGGGTGTGAGTGACGGGATCCGTAGATTAAGAAGTGATGGTACAGTGTAATCTATAACATTTTGGTTGAGGTAAAGGGTGAGGATGAGGTTAAGGGTGAGGGTCAGAGTGAGGGTTAATATATTAGGTTATGGTTAAGGTTAAAGGTGAGGGTGAGGGTTACTATATTAGGTTTGGTTAAAGGTAAAGTGTGAGGGTCAGGGTGAGGGTTAGTATATTAGGGTTTAGTTGAGGGTGAGGTTGAGGTAAAGGATAAGGGTCAGGGTTAATACATTCAAGTTTGGATTGAGTTAGAGGGTGAGGTTGGAGTTAAGGGTGGGGGTCAGGGTGAGGGTTAATATATTAGGTTATGGTTGAGGTTAAGGGTGAGGGTCAGGGTGAGGGTTGAAATATTAAGTTTTAGGTTAAGGGTGAGGGTCAGAGTGAGGGTTGAAATTTTAAGTTTTGGGGCGGGTTAAGTCAGGGTGAGGGCTAATCAGGGTAAGTGAGGGTCCAGGGTGCGGGTTGTTTATATAAGTTAAGTTTTTGGGTTTAAGGGTTTAATCTTTAGGTTAAGGGTTGAGGTTAGGGTGGAGATTGGAAGTTGGTTAGGGGTAAGGTGAAGGTTAATTTATTAAGTTTTGGGTTGAGGTAAAGGGTGCGAGGATCTATCAGGGTGAGGGTTTGTAGGTGATGTTGAATTTTTTGCATGAATAAATTTTTAAAAAAAAAAAAAAAAAAAAAAAAAAGGGATTAGTGATTTTTAAGACCAAGGTGAGGGGTAGAGGTTTTGGCAGAGGTCTAGATTAATTTATTAGGATAGGCATTAGGGTTCAGGTTTTGTGGGTGATGTTAAGGTTCGGGTTATAGGTCTTTGGGGTGATTAAAGGTTAGGTTTGGGGGTTTTGGGGTGATGTTAAGGTTAGGTTTGGGGTTTTGGGGTGACGTTAAGGTTGAGTTTGGGGTTTTGGGGTGATGTTAAGGTTCGGTTTAGGGTTTTGGGGTGATGTTAAGGTTAAGGTTAGGTTTTGGGGTGATGTTAAGGTCAGGGTTAGGTTTTGGGGTGATGTTAAGGTTAGGGTTAGGTTTTGGGGTGACGTTAAGGTTGGGTTTGGGGTGATGTTAAGGTTAGGGTTTGGGGTTTTGGAGTGATGTTAAGGTTAGGGTTTGGGGTTTTGAGGTGACGTTAAGGTTAGGTTGGGTTTGGGGTGATGTTAAGGTTGGGTTTGGGGTTTTGGGGTGATGTTAAGGTTAGGGTATGGATTTGGGGTGATGTTTGGGGTTTTGGGGTGATGTTAAGGTTAGGGTATGGATTTGGGGTGATGTTAAGGTTGGGTTTGGGGTTTTGGGGTGATGTTTGGGGTTTTGGGGTGATGTTAAGGTTAGGTTTGGGGTTTTGGGGTGATGTTAAGGTTGGGTTTAGGGTTTTGGGGTGATGTTAAGGTTAGGGTATGGATTTGGGAAGGTTATTGGTGTACTGTGTTGATCTTGAATTGGAGGTGGGGTTTAAGACCAGGGAGATGGCTAGGATTAGGACTGTAATCATAAATCTCTCTTCCTCTCATTTTATCAAACACAGTCACACACCATCCTTTACTGACTTTCATTCTTTATCCTTTCTTTCTTTCTCTCTCAAATTCTTCTTCCTAGAATCACCTTGTCTAATGTAAACACATTTCTTTCTTTCTTTCTTTCTTTCTTTCTTTCTTTCTTTCTTTCTTTCTTTCTTTCTTTCCTCTTTTCCTTTCTTCCCCTTTCTCATCTCTTTCATTACATCAAATCCATTTTGTCACCTATAATCACACCTTGTCTTTTATTTTCTTTACTTGAACTACATTTTGAGTGGTGCTTTTTTAGATGATGCAGAGACAGATAATAAGCCACCTTGCATTTTTAAGGTAGTAGTAACTTTAGGGTCCTGCAGATGCTGTTGCACGAGGATGAGGTTGAGGATGAGGCTATAAATACCTGCTGGGTGTGAGTGACGGGATCCGTAGATGAAGAAGTGGTGATACAGTGTAATCTATAAGATTTTGGTTGAGGTAAAGGGTGAGGATGAGGTTAAGGGTGAGGGTCAGAGTGAGGGTTAATATATTAGGTTATGGTTAAGGTTAAAGGTGAGGGTGAGGGTTACTATATTAGGTTTGGTTAAAGGTAAAGTGTGAGGGTCAGGGTGAGGGTTAATATATTAGGGTTTAGTTGAGGGTGAGGTTGAGGTAAAGGATAAGGGTCAGGGTTAATACATTCAAGTTTGGATTGAGTTAGAGGGTGAGGTTGGAGTTAAGGGTGGGGGTCAGGGTGAGGGTTAATATATTAGGTTATGGTTGAGGTTAAGGGTGAGGGTCAAGGTGAAGGTTAATTTATTAGGTTATGGTTAAGGTTAAGGGTGAGGGTGAGGGTTGAAATATTAAGTTTTGGGTTAAGGGTGAGGGTCAGGGCGAGGGTTTATCTATTAGGTTATGGTTGAGGTTAAGGGTGAGATTGGAGTTATGGGTGAGGGGTCAAGGTGAAGGTTAATTTATTAGGTTTGGGTTGAGGTAAAGGGTGAGGATCAGGGTGAGGGTTTGTGGTGATGTTGAATTTGCAGAAGGGATTAGGATTAAGACCAAGGTGAGGGGTAGGTTTGGGCAGAGGCTAGGGATAGCATTAGGGTTAGGTTTTGGGGTGATGTTAAGGTTCGGGTTAGGTTTTGGGGTGATGTTAAGGTTAGGTTTGGGGTTTTGGGGTGACGTTAAGGTTGGGTTTGGGGTTTTGGGGTGATATTAAGGTTCGGTTTAGGGTTTTGGGGTGATGTTAAGGTTAAGGTTAAGGTTAAGGTTAGGTTTTGGGGTGATGTTAAGGTCAGGGTTAGGTTTTGGGGTGATGTTAAGGTTAGGGTTAGGTTTTGGGGTGACGTTAAGGTTGGGTTTGGGGTGATGTTAAGGTTAGGGTTTGGGGTTTTGGAGTGATGTTAAGGTTAGGGTTTGGGGTTTTGAGGTGACGTTAAGGTTAGGTTGGGTTTGGGGTTTTGGAGTGATGTTAAGGTTAGGGTTTGGGGTTTTGAGGTGACGTTAAGGTTAGGTTGGGTTTGGGGTTTTGGGGTGATGTTTGGGGTTTTGGGGTGATGTTAAGGTTAGGTTTGGGGTTTTGGGGTGATGTTAAGGTTGGGTTTGGGGTTTTGGGGTGATGTTAAGGTTGGGTTTGGGGTTTTGGGGTGATGTTTGAGGTGATGTTAAGGTTGGGTTTGGGGTTTTGGGGTGATGTTAAGGTTGGGTTTGGGGTTTTGGGGTGATGTTTGAGGTGATGTTAAGGTTGGGTTTGGGGTTTTGGGGTGATGTTTGGGGTTTTGGGGTGGCGTTAAGGTTGGGTTTGGGGTTTTGGGGTGATGTTTGGGGTTTTGGGGTGATGTTAAGGTTGGGTTTGGGGTTTTGGGGTGATGTTTGGGGTTTTGGGGTGATGTTAAGGTTGGGTTTGGGGTTTTGGGGTGATGTTTGGGGTTTTGGGGTGACGTTAAGGTTGGGTTTGGGGTTTTGGGGTGATGTTTGGGGTTTTGGGGTGATGTTAAGGTTGGGTTTGGGGTTTTGGGGTGATGTTAAGGTTAGGGTATGGATTTGGGAAGGTTATTGGTGTACTGTGTTGATCTTGAATTGGAGGTGGGGTTTAAGACCAGGGAGATGGCTAGGATTAGGACTGTAATCATAAATCTCTCTTCCTCTCATTTTATCAAACACAGTCACAAACCATCCTTTACTGACTTTCATTCTTTATCCTTTCTTTCTCTCTCAAATTCTCCTTTCTAGGATCACCTTGTCTAATGTAAACACATTTCTTTCTTTCTTTCTTTCTTTCTTTCTTTCTTTCTTTCTTTCTTTCTTTCTTTCTTTCTTTCTTTCTTTCTCATCTCTTTCATTCCATCAAATCCATTTTGTCACCTATAATCACACCTTGTCTTTTATTTTCTTTACTTACTTTTTTCTTTTTTACTTTTTCTTTTTTTCTTTTTGGTGCCTGTGAGTATTTTTTTAATTTATTCACACTTTTTCTTTTTTTTCCGTTGTTCTCTCACTCAATCTCCCACACCGATTCTCTACACAGTGTGTGTGTGTGTGTGTGTGTGTGTGTGTGTGTGTGTGTGTGTGTGTGTGTGTGAGTGAAGGCGTGACTCATATAGAACTTCCGCGGCTGTGAAAAGCTCCGCACCGCTCCACCCGGCCCTCGGCAATCAAACCCATAAAGACCTGCGCACGTGTGTGTGTGCGGGTGTGTGTGGTGTGTGGTGTGGTGTGTGTGAGTGTGGTGCGTGTGAGTGTGAGACAGAGCACACTGAAAGAGTGTGTGCAGATTTCCTCCTGAAAGGCTCTCGAGGAGATGCTCTTAATAACGGATGTCAAAATGAAGTTGAACTGCTGCTGGCTTTTACACTAATAAAGAAATGGAAAGTTTTACAGCACTCGAAAGAGAGAGGGGGAGGAGGAGGAGGAGGAGGGAGAGAGAGAGAGAGAGAGAGAGAGAGAGAGAGAGAGAGAGAGAGAGATTTAACACCCACTCTGCAATTACTGACATTTCACAGAGAAAAGCATTTCTCCTGTTAAATACCTGCTGCCAAATTACCTCTCTTTTCTCTCTCTCTGTTTCTCTCTCGGCTTTTTCTCTGTTTTTTTTTTTTTCTTTTTTCAAGCTCCTTTTTTTTTGACACTCACCCTTATTAAAATATGTGGGCCACTGCCTCGGCTGGCGGTGAATTAAAGAGGCGATCTGTTTGTAGGGGGTGCATTTCAGATAGAACGGTAGGTGATATGTGAGGTAACCTCTCCATTAAAAAAGGGAGAAAAATCTCTTCTCCTCTTTTGTTCCTGTTTTCTCCTCTGAGTGGAGAACGTGTAATTGCGGTTGGTCGGGGAGCGGCAGAGAAAGAAGTCCTTTGTAAAGACGAGGCCTTGGTTGGCTATTGCTGTTGCATGTAGCTGTGGTTTGAAGACCCTCTTCACAAAAAAGGAATAACACTGACAGATTTCATAAAGCATGCAGCAGATAAACGAGTTCATAGTATTTTTTTTTTTTCATAGGATTAACTTTTATACTGGTGCCGTTTGAGGAACGCAGCCAGGAGTTTTAGACTGGACAAAAATCTGGCAAGAAGATTCACTCCCTTATTTACATTCACTGATTTTGTGACGTAGACTTCACCCAGAAGGAGGTGTGGGACTGCGGTGGTGTTGGGAAGGAAGATAAAGGTGACCAGGATCAATAACTGATGATAAATTTAGACTGATATGTTCAATATTTATTGAGCTACACATACAGAAGTCTGTCTCTCAGTATGGCGCGGGCCGCCGTGTTCGCTAACCCAACATGCCAGACGTCTCGGTATGGAGCTGTAGAGGTTCCTAATGGTGTCCTGTGATAATCCATCCCATGCAGCTTGAACATCCTCACACAGTTCCTGCAGTCATGGGCGGTATGTGCGGTAGGGGTTGGAGGTGGAGTGACGCCAGGCCTTCTGGACTTGTGACAACAAACCGTTCATCTTTGGTTGCTGCTGACCACGGTGCCTCCTCCACAACACGGATTCGTTGGGGGCGTTTACCACCAAGACTAAAAGACTAAAGCGGGACTCGTCACTGAAGATGACCCGCTGCCATTCTGAGTCCCTCCATGACAGTCTGGTACGACACCACTGCAGTCTTTGGTGACGGTGACGTGGTGTTAAGGACAGTTGTTGTAACAGTCCATGTAGTCCACTAACATGATGACTCATGGAGGCATCACTGCTCGCTGAATCTCCGCCATCGTGGCTGTTGTGTCAGTCAGGTACAGCGTATACATAAGGCCGGTCCTGCTTACGTCACAGGTGCGACTGAGCATGAAACATCAATCATCTGCACGTCTCACTACCCACCAAGTTTCATTCCTGTCGGGTCGTTCCTTCTGGGTGTAGCTGTTTGTGGAACGGTGTTATTGATGATGTGTGTAGTTTATTCACGGTACACGTTCACCTGCATGGCTAGGGGTGGCCTGCTTGCTGCCCTGGCTGTCCAGTTAGTCCTGAGCAGTGGTTCTGTCCTGCTGCTGTGCTTAATTACGTGTTCACTCAGAGTGCTATGTTCCCCATTCCCTCTTCTTCTTCTACGTCACAGAAGTATCTTACTCCCTATTAGCGGTCAGTCAGAACAGAGATCATTTCGGTTCTGAAGGATAATAAAATGAATTATGAATGTTCTTAGTATATGAAGCCACATGCATACGTCATAAGTGGAGCTCAAGGAGTTCTGATGCGCTATAGAGCTCTTCTGGTGATTTGTGTGTGTGTGTGTGTATGTCTGTGTCTGTGGGTGTGTGTCTATGTGGGTGTGTGTCTATGTGTGTGTGTGTTTGTGTGTGTTTGTGTGTGTGTGTATATGTGTGTGTGTGTGTGTGTGTGTGTGTGTGTATGTGTGTGTGTGTGTTTGCGTTTGCGTGTGTGTGTGTTTGTGTGTGTGTGTGTGTGTGTGTGTTTGTGTGTGTGTGTGTATTTGTGTGTGTGTGTGTTTGTGTGTGTGTGTGTATTGGTGTGTGTGTGTGTATTGGTGTGTGTGTGTGTGTGTGTGTGTGTGTGTGTGTGTGTGTGAATTGGTGTGTGTGTGTGTGTGTGTGTGTATTGGTGTGTATGTGTGTGTGTGTGTGTGTGTGTGTGTGTGTATTGGTGTGTGTGTGTGTGTGTGTGAATTGGTGTGTGTGTGTGTGTGTGTGTGTGTATTGGTGTGTATGTGTGTGTGTGTGTGTGTGTGTGTGTATGTGTGTGTGTGTGTGTGTGTGTTTGTGTGTGTGTGCGCAACTATGTCTCGGAACCATCTTGATGTTTCACACCGTGTTACCCACATTTGGTCCACAGGGGACGATACAGGCAATTAAAAGGGTTGACTGATGCTTGACAACACACACACACACACACACACACACACAGAGTTGTTGTGTATTGGTGTCTTTTGTATTGTATATGACGCCGTGCTCCATCAAACCCAATCCTCACCCTTCTAAATCAGACAAGTAATAAAAGCATGTTTTATTATGTTGAATAAATTATATTAATCAAATCTTACCTTCGTTTCTGTGGACCCTTTCAATGAATTAGCTCCAACTGTGTTCACTTAGCAAACAAACATGCCGGCGTTACATTAAACCCAAGGCATTAACACGAAACATCAACTCATCATCAAAACAAAGCTGCACCCAGAAGGAATCAACCGACAGGAGTGAGACTTGGTGGGTAGGATTGACTTTGTGAGGCATGCAAATGATTCAAGTTTCACTTTTGACATGTGACATGGATGGGCCTTATCTCTGAGTATATGAGGTCGTCCTGTTGTATGTATGGCGTGTTGGTAGCATCCAAGTGAAGTATGTTTCAGAGAGGAGTTCGAAAGCAGTTGGTAGAATTGGAGAGGGGTCGCATCGTAGGGCTCCGGGAAGCAGGATGGTCTTATCGATGCATTGCGTGCCATGCCGGTTGTAAGGATGTTATTATATCACACTGTTGGTGGCTGTAGATAGAAGAAAGAAGGACCAGCGACATGAAGGATAGGATGGTAGACCTATGTAAACAGATGAATTGTCTAACATGCATACCACAATCGTGGAAAGCCAGAGGGAGTCATTCTGTTAATGCCAGCCCCATTGGCAGACAGTTGCATGATGCGGGACTGCATGCCCACAGCCCACCACAACGACTGCCCTTAATACCATGTAAACATCACCAAAGACTGTAATGGTGTCGTGCTCACCTGCCATGGAGTGATTCCATGGAAAGAATCCGTGTGTGGAGGCACCGTGGTGAGCAACAAGATGATCCCATTGTTTTCAAAGTAAATGTGGCCCAAATAAGAGTGGAACTGTGACTACGGAAAAACAGATTTTTTGTGGGCACATGATTTTTCTTTTTTTTCTTTGTTTGAATAAAAATATAATAAAACTGTTTTATGTTTGTAAACACGTTCAAAGACACTTACTAGTCGAGAACTCACTATTTTCGAGCTCTAGCTAAGCTAACTAAAACTACCGAAACTATCATCACAACCTAAACTACCATCACTACCGGAACTACCATCACAACCGAAACTTCCATCACAACCAAAACTACCTTCACTACCGGAACTACCATCACTACCGAAACTACCATCACTACCGAAACAACCATCACTACCGAAACAACCATCACTACCGAAACTACCATCACTACCGAAACTACCATCACAACCGAAACTTCCATCACAACCAAAACTACCTTCACTACCGGAACTTCCATCACAACCGAAACTACCATCACTACCGAAACTTCCATCACTACCGAAATCACCATCACTACCGAAACTTCCATCACTACCGAAATCACCATCACTACCGAAACTTCCATCACTACCGAAACTACCATCACTACCGAAACCACCATCAGTACCGACACTACCATCACTACCGAAACTTCCATCACTACCGAAACTTCCATCACTACCGCAACTTCCATCACAACCGAAACTACCATCACTACCGAAACTACCATCACAACCGAAACTACCATCACTACCGAAACTTCCATCACTACCGAAATCACCATCACTACCGAAACTTCCATCACTACCGAAATCACCATCACTACCGAAACTACCATCACTACCGAAACCACCATCAGTACCGACACCACCATCACTACCGAAACTTCCATCACTACCGAAACTTCCATCACTACCGCAACTTCCATCACAACCGAAACTACCATCACTACCGAAACTACCATCACAACCGAAACTACCATCACTACCGAAACTTCCATCACAACCGAAACTACCATCACAACCGAAACTACCATCACTACCGAAACTTCCATCACTACCGAAACTTCCATCACAACCGAAACTACCATCACTACCGAAACTTCCATCACTACCGAAACTTCCATCACAACCGAAACTTCCATCACAACCGAAACTACCATCACTACCGAAACTTCCATCACTACCGAAACTTGCATCACTACCGAAACTTCCATCACTACCGAAACTTCCATCACAAGTTTAGGTGGTGTTATGACCATATTGGTAGTGACAACAAGGACCAATCAATCATTCATTTTATTAAAATAAACATAATTAATATACAGGCTCGTGCAGAGCTCTATGGTTTTTTGTCTCACGTCTAAATTACTTAAAGCTCTTTAAGCACCCAATTAGTACCGGTACTAAAATACGCTGGGGTAAAACGCGGCTGGCGGAGTGAGAGATGCCTGTTCATACCCCGTGTTGGCTTTGTGTTTCGGCCCTACGCACTTCACTGGTTTCAGCCTCTGATAATAAACTTCAGAAGCTGAGATTTGTGAAGAACTTAATAGTTTCGAATTGCAAGCAGTATGAAAAGCTGAAACTGACATCTGTGAACGGGCATTTCGATCGGCTCTGCCTCAGAGTTTGAGCCTCCGTCTGTTTTCGTCTATAAGTTAGTGGTCTGTGCAGTTTAATGAAAGTACAGATTCTTTTCTTGATGCAAGGATCCTGAACTCAATCAAAAACTGGTGGGGCGTCAACCCAAATATCGCCTTGGTGCATAACCCAATTGTGCTTGAGCTCTAGAGTAGAATCATGAATGCTGGTGTTCTTGGGGACCTACGCTTCTTTAGATGTTTATCTGAGTTCTTGTGTGTTCTTTGGTGATTTCATGGATGAGTCATTGCTGTGCTGGTAGGCCAGGCACTTCTGGGAAGATCCCCCACTGTTTCAAGTTTTCTCCATTTGGAGATAACGGCTCTCAGTGCCATTCAGAGGAGACCCAGAGCTCTGTAAATGGCTCTGTAACCCGTTCCACACTGATACACTATATTTCAGCTGCTTCCTCAGGTCATCTTCTGACCACAGCATTGAGGGGAAACAAGGCTGTCTTTGCACAAATCACACCTGCACTTTACATTTGGATAAGAATAACAAACTGACCAATGAAAACTACACTCATCATCAACAGAATCGATGCACAAGCAGATGCACCTAGAAGGAATCAACCGACAGGAATGAAACTTGGTGGGTAGGTGCATGTGACTTAAGGATGGGCCTTTCAGTAAGAAGTGGTGTCCTCCATGAGTCATTCTGCTGGTGCCAGCACTTTTGGCAGATGGCTTTACCACGCAGGAGTACATGACCGTTACCACGACTGTCCTTAACACCACATCACCATCACCAAAGACTGCAGTGGTGTCGTACCAGACAGTCATGGAGTGACTCAGAATGGCAGCGGGTCATCTTCAGTGACGAGTCCCGCTTTAGTCTAGGTGGAGACGCCCAACGAATCCGTGTGTGGAGGCACCGTGGTCAGCACCAAGATGGACGGTTTCTTGTCACACGTCCAGAAGGACTGGTGTCACTCCACTTCCACCCCTACCGCACCATCTGCAGGAACTGTGTGAGGATGTTCAAGCTGTATGGGATGGATCATCAGAGGACACCATTAGGAACCTCTACAGCTCCATACCGAGACGTCTGGCATGTTGGGTTAGCAAACACGGCGGCCCGACACCATACTGAGAGACAGACTTCTGTATGTGTAGCTCAATAAATATTGATCATATCAGTCTAAATTTATCATCAGTTATTGATCCTGGTCACCTTCATCTTCCTTCCCAACAGCGCCGCAATCCCACACTTCCATCAGGCTGAAGCTATTCTTTTGTTGGTGAGTGTTTAATTATCTCATCTACTACATTACCGTGTCTGTTTTTGCCAAGCAAATAAATAATGCTTGGTTTTTCATTAGTTACTCACCGTAGCTTTTTATTATTTATTTGATTTCCTTCAGAACAAACTCTGAAAGTATCATCCCTCCTCACCAATCCTTCTCTTTTTATAAATGTCAGCGTGTCTGAAAGTATCCTCCTCGCGTGATATAGTTGATGGATTTTGCACGTGTGCCTGTGATAGATTTAAGGTGTGAAGGAAGTCATAAGCGCATCAGCGTGGCTGAGAGCTGGGTAGAGAGAGAAAGAGAGAGGGAGAGAGAGAGAAAGAGAGAGAGAGAGAGTGAGCGAATGTCGCTCCATCACTCAGGAGATGACGGGCTTTTATATATATCTCACGCCCGGAGCCAATAGCTGCCAGGCCCTGATCCACTCATCCATTGCAGAGTTACTGCCAGCTGTAAATTCACACTGAAAGCTCTTACTTCTCACATTTCACGTCAAGGACGCGCGCCAGGCCTCCACCCATCAGCTCAGCTTCCTCTCCGCACTCGCCACCCCTGTAAGGCGCTGAGCAGGTGTGCGTTTCCTGCTCCGGCATTTGTCTAACACTAACAGTCTTATAAGTAGCTGCTTGAGAAGAAGAGACATATTACCAGTCCAAAGTTTAGACACGGTTCCTCATAGGAGGTTCTCCTTAAGTTCATCTTAAAGCTTCACTGTAGAATAAAAGTGAAGACACCAAACTATGAAATAGAACTCATGGAATTATACAGTCCACCTTAAAACCCTCCAGAGTGGAGCTGTACAGGAGGATGATCCAGCTTTCTTACCCTGCAGTGGAGCTGATAGAACAAGGTTTATTACTAAGCAGGTTTGGAGAGATTCTAATGGTCGGTCCATCATGAATATTAACATTTATGTTTACATTTAAGGTTTAGCAGACGCTGTTATCCAGAGTGACTTACAACCGTGCTTAGCTCTCCACTGGATGATATTCCAGCTAGTACAGGAAGGTTACAACCTAAAACTCACAAAGAGCTCAGACACTGCCCAAACAGGAGCCAGAGCTGGTATCTAGAGAGATCAATACACAGACATATATTAAGCAAATGTGCACTACCTGGCAACCCAACCCAGCACCCAAACCTATAGAGAACAATAGACAGACATATATAAAGCTGAAGTGCTCTACCTGGCAACCCCAGCCCAGCACTCATACCTATAGAGAACAATACACAGACATATATAAAACATAAGTGCACTACCTGGTAACCCAGTGCTCATACCTATAATGATCTTTTCTTCTCTATAAGTTCAATAACTTACTGATGGCCCATAGAGGAAGACCAGCCAGGAGCGAGTTGCAGTAGAATATTCACTAACCTGAAAGGAGAACTAGAGCTTTTACACTGTGCAGAAAAAGAGATCAAAGTTTTTACACCACTAAATATATATTAGAGGTGGAGATATGGAGGAGTATCATACTGTGTACATCAGGAGTAGATGTGGTGTATCAGGATATGGACTGGTTCAGACTCGCCTGTAGAGTCTTCAAGATCACCAACAGCATTAACTCGGTTGGTTGAGTCTAAACTTTTGACTGGCCCTGTATCAATAACCTTCACATAAAACCACAGACTCTTAAAAATAAAGGTTCTTCAAGTGTTCTTTTATAAAGGCCTTAGTTCTACTTGGAACCATGTATGCCCCCAGAACCATTTCCATGCTTTTATTGTTCACTACAAGGTGAAATTGTTCTTCAGACTAATTGAGTTTGGAAAACACTTTGCATACGACTGTAACATAAGGGTTTCCCGCCCGACCAATTTAAGGGGTTCTTTCTAGAAGGTTTACATTAGGTTTCTCCAAGAAGCATCCACTGAGAGGTTCTTTAGGGAACCTAGAATAAGGTCAAAATGTACTTTACACACCTCAATTTTTCAGGAACGGTTCTTTAAGAAATCCAAAGCAGACCTTCTTTGAAAGTTGTTGTTTTTTTTGCCACTAAGATGCGAATAATGGTTCTATGAGCTGTGCCATGGATGTCATAAAGAACCTTTAAAAATAAAAATGGGATTTGTGAGCAATGTGAGGAGCATGAGAAACCTTTTAAAGGTATAATGTAAATCTAAAGGTTATTTTTACTGATTTAAGGATTCTTTTTAGGGTGTTTTAAGCCATATGGGTATGTAGTGCACATAAAAATGGAGATTCTACACTTAACATTCATATTCAGGCACTTCCTTCACACTATGGCAGCTCATGTGTAGCCGTAGGCTTTTACTTGAATATATGAAAGAGTCCCATGTGACTGAAATGCATTCTCAAGGCTGAGTAACAGCTGTGATTGGATGTGGCATGGACTGGACACGTTTCTGGATGTACAGTAGGCTGCATCAATGTTCAGACTCTTCTTTGCATCAAAGAATTGTGCAGGTGGCCCAAATTTGGTGGGTGTCTTCCCTGGCACAAGTCAGAGGAGAATTCCCTGTGGACTGGGATTTTAGCCACTGCTGATAGACCCGATGACTGTACGCTTCCACACACCTGCAGATTCAGCAACTTCCTTCACGTTATGGTCTTTGGCCACGCCCACATGGAGGCACTCCTTTTAGCCAATCATTAACATCTGCATTGCCTTTTATCCATGACCTCACTCATCTAGTCCACTGCCTCCAAAACCTCGCCCACACGACCCCTCTGCCAGGATCACTCTACTGGTCTCCAGTGGAGTTAGGAATCAGACTGTGGATCTTATGTTCCAGGCTTCAAAGAGCTCAGCTCCTCCTCGGCACCTCGGCTCAGAACTACAAACCCGCATCATCTGAGCTCTTCCCATGTCCTTCCTTAAAAACTAAATGGGCCCTTAAGACCCTGACTCACTGCTCTACTGTCCTCAACCCCACCTAGTGATGGAATACACTTCCCCTGAACTCCACACTGTATACCCAGTTCCTCCCATCATGCTCTGAAGACTCTTATTCACAAATAAACTCGTACTGACTCAAATCTAAAAATACACTGTCTACACAGGCTGCATCGAATGCGTCCATCACGTCCACCTGAAATAAGTATAAAGGGTTTGTGTACCATCAGCAGTAAATGTGCTGATGTATTTATTCCTATGGGAAGGATGCACACAAGTGAACATACTGAATTCAAGGCAGCAGTTTTCTTTACTCCATCACACTCCAACCACCTCATCAGCTCTTACGGAGCTGTGAACACTTTCCGTGAAATGTTTGCAATCAACACCCAGCTAATCAGCTTGGAGATGTATAAATTGAGCCTAATATGCTCGACCAGCTTGGCTTTACACATTTCCCACAAACTGAAATAACTGTTAGTATGTGAAGCTAACAAATGCTAGATGCCCATCTGCAGTGGGGGGGATTCAGTATGTCTACCATTCCTGCACTCCACCTTGGGTAACCACAGTCACATCAACCCTCAGGCCACTGTGGGCAGTGGCCACAGCAGTGCTGTTCCCTTCAGCCGCTATCTGCTTCCTCCACTGGCCACAGTGGCAGCGAGGATGGTGCAAGTGTACACTGGAGGTCTCAGCCGTTACCACCCGTCATCGATACGCTTCTCCTTCCTCGCAGTTCTCGGTCTAGCTGTGTCCTCTCTGCTGTGTCACCTTTAAGTTTGTGGTAGCGCCATTCCTCACCAGTCTACTGTGGCAATGCCATCAACCAGTGTGGTGTCTGCATAGAAGAAGATGCTGGAAACATAAAGCTTCAAGTGGATGCTCTTTATAGGGCACAGCAGCAGACCTGGGCAGGTAGCTCTCTTCTAACGTCAAATGAGGGTAGACAGTAAACCCACGCATACGATCCCACAGCCAAATGCATCTTGTGCTCCAATGCAAGTCCAAGTGCTCGTGTCAGGCTGTGCGTGGACATGCTTCCCTAAAAATGAGTCACCTTGTGTGTTTAAGGTGGTAGTAACGTCAGGATCCTGCAGATGGCGCTATACAAGGTTGATGGGGGTATAAATTAAGTCAAGTCAACATTTATTTATATCGCTTTTTTACAACAGATGTGGTCACAAAGTAACTTTACAAAAAATCTGGTGTTCGAGCCCCCAATGAGCAAGCCGAGGCCGACAGCGGCAAGGAAAATCTCCCTTAGCTAGGAAGGAAGAAACCTTAGGAGAAGCCAAGGCTAAAAAGGGGAACCCATCCTCCTTAGGTCAACACCGGATACAAGACAGGACAAGAAAGGAAGGGGTGTGAGTGATGGGATCCATAGATTGAGAAGAGGTTCTACAGTGCAGGGAATGTCTCGATCCATGTGTGGAAATTGGATCCAAAGCAGATGTTAATGATTGGCTAAAAGGAGTGACTGCGTGTGGGCGTGGCCAAAGACCATCGTGTGAAGGAAGTAGCTGAATCTGCAGGTGTGTGGAAGTGTACGGTCATACGGGTCTACCAGCAGTGGATAAAATCCCAGCCTACAGGGAATTCTCCTCGGAATGGTACCAGGGAAGGCATTCACCAAATCTGGACCAACTGACCAATGCTTTGAAGGAAGAGTGTCTGAACACTGATGTGGCTACATCCAGAAACTTGTCCATGCCAAATCCAATCACATGCTAGGTATTACTTGCTAGTAGACGTGTTTCAGGTGACTCGTTTTTTTTTCCAGGGAGCTTGTATGCAGGGGTAGAACTAGAAGCACTGACACTGTTGTCTATCCATAAAGCTAGAATATGTAGCACAGTAGCCTAAAGTTTTGAAGCCCTCACTTTGTCTGTCCTATTCACATAGTCTAGCAGATTAGGGTGTGTCTTGTTAGTTGCTATAAGCTTCCAGACCATGTAGCTCCAAAAGGAACGAACCTCAAACGCCAAGCATGCCTTGTCTGGCTGACTGGATTTACGAGAGTGGGAAAATTGTGTACATCTGATTTATTGCAGAACTATATCCTTTAAACGTATTATCCAATGCAACTCATCTCAGCGGTAGCAGTTTCTTGCCCGTGGCCGGTCATGACTGTCTCCACCGGACTGTGGCTGTGTGACGGTGTCATGTGGAAAAGGGCCGGAGGGTCGGTGTAATCTGGACCGAGTGAAGGCCATAAATCTGGAAGATGCGGAGGAGAGCGGGTGTAAATCTCTCAGCCAGCCCTCATAACCGCAAACTCTGACAAGCCTGATGTGGCCGGGGCCGCTCGTAAGTCTACCACTCAGATGCTGCATATTATCTCTCTCTCTCTCTCTCTCTCTCTCTGGATGGAGTGACAGTGCTGCTCTTAATTTCTCCCTCACAGGCCCTGCAGACATGGCTTCAAGCTTGACATATGGGCGAGCCGTTTAAATAAAGATTGAGAGATGGAGATGGGGGAGTGGGTGGGGTTCAGAGAGAGGGAGAAAAGGAGGTAAAGAGGAGGAGGAGACAGAAAGATGAGATGGGAAGGAAGAAGACTTAATACTACTCAGGCTTTTCAACCGTTGTAGGCAGGGCTTCAAACACGTTTCCATCAATACGGCGGAATTTCTTTCCCACTGATGTTAAATTTACAGATATGGTTAAATCCTTGTTCCTGGAAAAGTTGGGAATTCTTGTATAATGCTTTAGAACCATTTGTGATAGGTTAATTCGCTTGATTCATTCATTTTCTGAGATTCTCCAGCACCCCCTTTCCCAGTGCCCATTGGGCAAGAGGCAGGCAACAACCTTCACCCGACCGCATGTCTTAGGACTGTGGGAGGAAACTGCAGCATCTGGAGGAAACCCACATAGACATGGGGAAATCATGTGATCTCCACACAGAAAGGACCCCGGCCAGCCTGGCTGGGAATCGACTGCCCTGACTGAGAATCAACTTCATGTCTATGGACTGTTGAGGAAACCCATGAAGAGACCATGGAAGAACATTCAAACCTCACACAGAAAGTGCCCTGGACGCTCTGACGGGGAACCCAACCCAACCAAGCTCCTGCTGTAAGGTGACAGTGTTACCCACCATGCCACCAAGATACTCCTTGACCTTGACACAAAGAACTGACATTCAGTTTTTGGGCTGACCAACTTTATCCTGTGTATTATGTAAATATCAAGATTTAGCCTGGCATCATGTGGTTGGGCATTAAAGGTGCTTCACCAAAGCACTGCAAGCGATGATGGGTCAAGGGTCATTTGCTTGGTTCCAAACATTAACATGTTCCATTAGAACATTTCTCAGACCACCTCAAGGGCCAGGGTGAGGGTTAGGATTAGGATCAGGTTTTGAATTGAGGTTAAGGTTAGGGTTAGGATAAGGGCCAGGGTGAGGGCTAAGATTGAGTTTGAGTTCAAGATTAAGGTTAGGTTTTGGGTTGAGATTAGGGTTAGGGTTAGGATTTGGGTTGAGATTAGGGTTAGTCTTAGAATTAGGACCAGCATTAGGGTCATGATTAGGTTGTGGGTTGAGATTAAGATTAGGTTTAGGGCTAAGGGTTAGGATTAGGTTTTGGGTTGAGATTAAGGTTAGGTTTAAGATTAAGGTAAGGCTAAGGGTCAGGATTAGGTTTTGGGTTGAGATTAGGGTTAGGTTTAGGATTAAGGTACAGCTAAGGGTCAGGATTAGGTTTTGGGTTGACATTAGCATTAGGTTTAGGGTCAGGATTAGGTTTTGGATTGAGGTTACAGTTAGGATTAGGACCAGGATTAGGGTCATGATTAGGTTGTGGGTTGAGATTAGGATAAGGTTTAGGGTCATGATTAGGTTGTGGGCTAAGATTAGGGTTAGGTTTAGGATTAGGGTCAGGCTAAGTGTCAGGATTAGGTTTTGGGTTGACATTAGCATTAGGTTTAGGGTCAGGATTAGGTTTTGGATTGAGGTTACGGTTAGGATTAGGACCAGGATTAGGTCATGATTAGTTTGGGGGTTGAGATTAGGATTAGGTTTAAGGTTAGGCTAAGGGTCAGGATTAGGTTTTGGGTTGACATTAGCATTAGGTTTAGGGTCAGGATTAAGTTTTGGATTGAGGTTACGGTTAGGATTAGGACCAGGATTAGGGTCATGATTAGGTTGTGGGTTGAGATTAGGATTAGGTTTAGGTTTAAGGTAAGGCTAAGGGTCAGGATTAGGTTTTGGGTTGACATTAGAATTAGGTTTAGGGTCAGGATTAGATTTTGGGTTGAGGTTACGGCTAGGATAAGGAGTTAATGTTAGAATTAGGTTTTGGATTACAGAGAGGTTTAGTTCACCATAATTGTGTATTAATAAAGTAGTAATAAAGCAGCTATTGGCCTGGTACATAAGTAGCCAGCTATTGTTTTACTAAGGCTTAATAAGTGATAAATGATGAATACCTAAAATGCCATGAGGAACATTATGCTGTATGATGTATGATCTGTAAAAATGCTTAATTCCTTGTAGTTACATCTTAATAAAGTAGTAATAAGCAGCTGATTAATTAATTACGATGTGTTGGCATTTTAAGACTTAATAAGAGCATCATAATTGAAACCTAAAATGCTGTTATGAAGATGTAGAGCTCTGTGAAACGCTGAAATGACCATTATTACTACTTAATAAAGTAATAATAAGCAGATACAGGGTATAATAGCAGCACCGTAACAGCGTGATATTGTATAGTGTTGCAGTGGATATTAATTTTAGTGATTCTAGACAGCTGTCATTGAAACGTGGTTCTGATTGGCTAATCAGGGGCTGCTCTAATTGGCTCGAGCTCAAACCACATTGGGATTTTGAGGAAGCCGAGCCCAGAGTGCTGTTTTAAAACTCTGCCCCGTTTCACCGGAGCACCGCCATCAGCGGGACACACTCCCGTACAGCGCCACACTGTCTAATGGCTCCAGATGGAGGTGTGTGTGTAAGTGCGGGTTTCCTGAAAGGTTTTGTATTTCCCCACTGAACAAAACGCTGCACTGCGCCGTGTTCAAACGCACACTCAATAATTCATCTGTCTGCGAGGCTGCTCGGAAGAAAGGGCTTCTTTGAAGTCGAGGTGGCACAGATGGGCACCTGATGGTGCCACGCGCGCACACGCACAATCGCAGTCACACGCATGAGGTCGCACACATGAGGGGAAAAAGTTGGGGACTTCACTGACTCCGTGCCATATGGCGGCGAATAAGCCGTCGACTCCGGCTCTTACTTCTGAACAGGTTTTACACACACACACACGTAACACACACACACACACACGTAACACACACACACACACACGTAACACACCCACACACCCACACACACATGTAAACACACACACACACACACACACACACACATGTAAACACACACAGACAGATGACACCACACCTGGAGCTCAGACGCTCTTCTACTGTAGCTATCTGTGAGAGTTAAGAAGCTCAGGTGTGCAACATCCGTAGCCCACCTGCTGTCTTCTCTTTAACAGGATGCTAATGAGGGTGAGCTCAAAGCTACGGCTGGATCCGGCACATGCACACTAATTATGTGCCCATGGATGTGGATGGTGGTCCGCTTGTGCAAGGAAGGAACAGAAGACGAAAAGATCAAACAGGAAACAGAACTCCTAACAACCACCTGGAAGACCTGGTGGACCGACCAACAGTACAGATGAAAACAGCACCTGAGAGAGAGGTGCACATCGATCTCCACTCCTGCTTCAGATCCGAGGACCTCTAGAGATGATTCTGTCCATCCTTCCACTGTGAGAAGACACCTCAACACTATGGGAGGGTCTGAAAGGATGTGTAGACAGACACATGATCCCACATAGAAGCTACTGTTGCTCTCAGAACAGTGCAATGACCACTGGTCAGAGAAGAGGTCTCCAGCGGGGGCGTGTTTGGAGTGGGGGGTTGGGAGTGTAGCTAGGGCGGGTGTAACGGAGCTCACGTCCGAGTTTGACTTACCTGTTTGTTCCAGCAGGCAGACAGCCTGCTACAAGTCAAAGGACCCGAGCCCAGGGGTTTGATGGGATATGTAGTCTGGAGGTTGGTGGTGTTCTGTCCTCTCTCTCTTCAAATCAAAGGACCCAAGCCCAGGGGTTTGATGGGATATGTAGTCTGGAGGTTGGTGGTGTTCTGTCCTCTCTCTCTACAAGTCAAAGGACCCGAGCCCAGGGGTTTGATGGGATATGTAGTTTGGAGGTTGGTGGGGTTCTGTCCTTTCTCTCTACAAGTCAAAGGACCCGAGCCCAAGGGTTTGATAAGATATATAGTCTGGAGGTTGGTGGTGTTCTGTCCTCTCTCTCTACAAGTCAAAGGACCCGAGCCCAAGGGTTTGATGGGATATGTAGTCTGGAGGTTTGTGGTGTTCTGTCCTCTCTCTCTACAAGTCAAAGGACCCATAACCCAGGGGTTTGATGGGATATGTAGTCTGGAGGTTGGTGGTGTTCTGTCCTCTCTCTCTACAAGTCAAAGGACCCGAGCCCAAGGGTTTGATGGGATATGTAGTCTGGAGGTTGGTGGGGTTCTGTCCTCTCTCTCTACAAGTCAAAGGACCCGAGCCCAAGGGTTTGATGGGATACGTAGTCTGGAGGTTGGTGGGGTTCTGTCCTCTCTCTCTACAAGTCAAAGGACCCGAGCCCAAGGGTTTGATGGGATACGTAGTCTGGAGGTTGGTGGGGTTCTGTCCTCTCTCTCTACAAGTCAAAGGACCCGAGCCCAGGGGTTTGATGGGATATGTAGTCTGGAGGTTGGTGGGGTTCTGTCCTCTCTCTCTACAAGTCAAAGGACCCGAGCCCAGGGGTTTGATGGGATATGTAGTCTGGAGGTTGGTGGTGTTCTGTCCTCTCTCTCTACAAGTCAAAGGACCCAAGCCCAGGGGTTTGATGGGATATGTAGTCTGGAGGTTGGTGGTGTTCTGTCCTCTCTCTCTACAAGTCAAAGGACCCGAGCCCAAGGGTTTGATGGGATATGTAGTCTGGAGGTTGGTGGGGTTCTCTCCTCTCTCTTTACAAGTCAAAGGACCCAAGCCCAGGGGTTTGATGGGATATGTAGTCTGGAGGTTGGTGGTGTTCTGTCCTCTCTCTCTACAAGTCAAAGGACCCAAGCCCAGGGGTTTGATGGCATATGTAATCTGGAAGTTGGTGGTGTTGGTGGCATTTTTTGGCGGGGGGGAGGTGGTGTTGATGACACAGCTCTTTGCACCTTGGACAAAATAAACCATCTTGCATTGGAATTTCCAGTTTTCTTCAGTTTTTCAATCTCCACTCAGCTATCCTGCACTAGCGGGACATGGGGGAAGTGGTTGGATAGGGCAGGCGAGGTGATGGGATAGGGCCAGGGAATGGTGGTTGTGGATTGGAGCTGGGGATAGTTGGATCGGTGGTGGGGTGGGGTTAATAACATTCCCACTAATTCATCCCGATCCCAATTGGCATCGTTTACCCTGTCCTGGCCGGCAGCATAGACGTTTCATGCCACTCTCTGTAAATGAGGTCATATACCACATCATGCTCTACTCATTAAAACTATATGGCTTATTTCTGAAATAATTAGAATATTAATTTGACTGCCGTATGCCAGACCTGCCGTTACCGGTCTTCACTGTGGTGTAGTTCAGTTGCACTGTCCACCACAGAGGCCCACTGAAGCCTCCGCCACTATTCCTCCAGCACAATAACTTCCATAACGATTACGTAGCACTTTTCCTCTTTATGTTAATTACGTATGTTAATTATGGTGTGTTTATTATTCGTTTGTGGAATTGTTCTACACCATGTCCCGCTCCCAAATGCACTGGGTCATTTATTTACCCACTCCCGGGCTTGACAGTGAAGAATAGCCCTGCGCCGCAAGTTATTGTGATGGGACCCGCAAGTCACGCAGCAATGCAGACCTACGTCTACCCCAGAGTCCAGACCTCAATATCACTGAACCAGTTTGGGATTATCTGGATGGAGAGAAGCAGGAAACGCTAAACCAACTCCTGAGACTGAACTTGAAGAGTCCCCTGATGGAACGAGACATTCACTGAACTGTAGCACCTCCACTCAATATATGGGTCCCGTCACTCACAGCCCCATCATCCTCGTGCAGCGCCATCTGCAGGACACACACATTTACGAAATCTTTATCTGAACAGAAACAAACATGTGCCGTACACGGTGACCCGAGGCAGGCGGAGTGCTGGGCCCGGCGGAGCGAGCCCTGTAGGGACAGGGGATGATAGCGGCGAGCTGAAAGACTGGACGTTACCATCATGTTCCTATTGTTCGTCCACACTCGTCTCTTATTGTGGTTCGAGTGTGAACTCAGGGGAGCGACTCCGGGGGGAGTCCGGTCTGAATGTCAGGAGCTGCTCTCTCTCCCTCTCTTTCTCCAGCTCTCTGTTTCCTATCTCACTCTCTATCTTCTAGCTCTCTCGCTCTGTCTACCTCTTTCACTCGCACTTCTGTCTTCTTATTCCTCTCTCTAGTTCTTTCTCTCGCTCCTCTCTTTCTCCTCTTGCTTTTGATCTTAGTCCTCTCTTACTTCTGCTTCACTTTCTCTCTTTCTTGCTCCTCTCTGTTTTCTCTGTTTCGTTCTCTCTATAGTCTCTCTTTCTTTTACTCCTTGTCACCTGATTCACTCTTACTCCTTTTCCATCTCTCACTCTCTCTTTTCTACCTTGCATCTTTCTTACTCCCTCCTTTCTTTCTCCTATTTCACCCTCTCTTTCTTTCTCTTCTTTTTTTTTTACTATTTCTCAATTTCTATATTCTCTCTCCCTCTATTTTTCTACACAACCTCTCTCACTCACACATCTACTGCTTTTCTCATTTCCCTCTCTACTTTTTTCTTTCTCCTCTCTTTCACTATCTCTTCCGTTTGATCCTACTCTTCTCTTTCTCTTGCTCCTCTGTCGTTCCCCTGTTCCTTCATTTTTTTTCTGTGTAGTGTCTCTCTCTCTCTCGCTCTCTGTTTCTCTCACTCTCTCCATTATAGTATTCTTTCCTCTCACTTTTTCTCACCCTTTCACTTTTTCTTCTGCCTCTCGTGTTCTGTCTCCCTCTCCCACTCCTGCTTTATCTCTCTGTTTCTTTCGATTTTATTTCTCCTTTCTTCCTTTCTCTATTTCTTTCCATCTTTCTTTATGTCTCACTCTCTTGCTCTTACTCCTTCTACTATTTTTCTCCTATTTCCCTCTCTCCTTTCTCTCTCTCTCTTTCTTCTTCCCTTTTTTCTTTCTCCTCTTGAACTCCACCCCCTCTTGGTGCAATCCTCCCCATCTATCTTCCTCTCCCTGCCTTTCTTTCTCTCTCCCTGTCTCTCTTAATTCCTCTTCCTCTCCCTGCCTTTCTTTCTCTCTCTCTCTCCCTGTCTCTCTCTCCCTGTCTCTCTCTCTCTCTCTCTCTCTCCCTGTCTCTCTCTCTCCCCCTCTCCCTGTCTCTCTCTCCCTGTCTCTCTCTCTCTCTCTCTCTCTCTCTCTCTCTCCTTGTCTCTCTCTCCCTGTCTCTCTCTTCTTGTCTCTCTCTTCTCTTCCTCTCTCTCTCTCTCTCCCTGTCTCTTTCTCCCTGTCTCTCTCTCTCTTCCTGTCTCTCTCTCTCTCTCTCCTTGTCTCTCTCTCCCTGTCTCTCTCTCTCTCCCTGTCTCTCTCTCTCCCTGTCTCTCTCCCCCCGTCTCTCTCCATCTCTTATTTTCTCCTTGTCTTTCTCTCCTTCTCCCTCTCTCTCTACTAACATGCTCTTGAACACAGCAGGTTCCGATTCCGTCGCTTTTGCCCAATATGTCATCAGCTCTTGAAATGCATCCAACATCTACCTATTAAAATCAGCCACTTTTTATCCTCTCATTATTAGAGGAGTAAAAAGCCCCGAGCTTATTTTCAAATCCTGCTGCTTAGTGATCAAAGCCTAGTCCACTTAAAAAGAAAAACGAGAGAAAAGTCTACACGGAATACGGCAACTATGAAGCCAGAATAAAAAAACATGACCTGCCTTCTTATTATATTAGTTCTGAGAGAACAGAGAGAACGGCTTTATCCAGAGGATTTGTTTGATGGGCTTCTTTACGAATTGATTAGAAGATATTTCAATCAGCTTCCTCCGCAGCCCCTATGTAAACACACATACTCCACACACACACTCAGAGATATTCATCTTTTTGATATGAAAGGTTTCCGAGATGGCTGTACATCATCTTGTTGGGTTTTCAATAAGCACTCTCAGGGGTGGGGGGATGGCAGGAGGGGGAGTGAATTAATAGTGCAGGACTTAATCAGCGCTGAACGCTAAACCTCCACCTGTCCTTGGGCTTTACTTGCTCTCCTGTACAGGTGACAGGTCGTTTATGCACACACTTAAACAGACTCTACAGTCATTGAAAGTATTCTTAGTTCTCGGAAATTTCGTCCCTGGATTTACGCTTAAAGGGACCGTATTATAGAAACGCAGAACAGGTATCTAAACACTGGGAAAGGACATACTGTTACTCTCCAGTCAGTACAGTTCCGTATACGGAAACTCAACTGACCCTATGTGATGTCATTAAATCAATCCATTTATATATGTAGCCATGGAGCCTTCATGCGGAAGTTACAAGCAGTGTTTCAGGCTGGACTGCTTTCAGCAGTGTGGCACAATACAGGCAGCCAATCAGAGCCCACCTCATTTACATATCAGCTTTAAAACCATTGTCTTCATACTTCTAAGACATAATTAGAATTCATAATTTACACAGGGGAGTCCATGGTTCTTCACTGAACAACTAGGGGAGGTCACCATTAGCCAGATGCTAACCTCACACCTCCCTTAACCTCTTGGTGTGGCCAAAGTCAGCCTATAGCCGCTCGCTAAACAGCCACCCTCTGAGAGTCGGCCAGTCACAAACGACCTACCAGCTCAAGCCAAGTCCCTGGGCTCATGCACAATCCCAGATGGCACAAATGATCAAATGTACTTGCTCCTCTGTGATAAGCCGCTGGAGACCACCGGAGACTGGCCTTGGCTGGGTAATGGTCACCTTCTAGACATTTAATGTGCCCCTCTTAGAGTGTACAACTCCACTTGGTCACATCATGTAAGTCCATAATGGTGAATGCAGTGAGCGGTCAGTTGGCCACACTTGACCCGTAGCCACTGCTGAACCTCTGGGCCCGCATCTGCTTCCCTATCAGTCTTAGTCCTCTATTCCTGCAAAATAAGTGCCAACCCCTTTACCACTCACTCTTAAATCTGTATCGCTATTCCACACTGGTTCATTAGGAGGGGGCTATCCCACCCCCAACACTACTGTGATGTTGGTGTAGAGCAGGCCTCACAGGAACCATAGCATATATATAGCAGATGCAACACTCCCACAATTCAACCTGACAGTAGGCACACTAACTGTGGCACTACCCCACTGACCTGCCACAGAGGCCAGCACAGGATAGCATGAGGTCCACATGTACACATGCCCAATCTAACATCTCACAGTCACTGTGTAAAGTCTTTCTTACTGACAGTCGAGTGGTTTTGAGATGTCCTCTGAGGTGCCCATGGCCACTACTGGGTGACTACAAAAGCTCAGATAGATATGGTGACCCCTGGTTCCTATTCCTACCACTCTAAAGAAATCTGGGCCTCTTCAATCAACCATTTCACACCAAACCACACTGTTCACGTCTCAATGAATGAAGTGACTTACTCAGAGAGATTCTCAACCAGCTTAAATGAGAAACAGAAGCCTGTCTAACTGAATGGATACCACCTTTCAGTGAGTCATCCCAGCCATAAATCATCAGGGGTGTTTATTTGTCTGTTTGTTTGGTATGTTTACTTATTTCTTTGACAAATATCTGTATGCAGACACTACAGATGTAATGTACAGGGCTTCCAGCCAGAGCTGGATTACACACTCAACATCAGTCCACCCTTTTGTTTGTTTGTTGGGTATAAACCTAAGTGTGTTATCGTGCAGACGCAAGCGTTCACCCCTAAGTCACTGAGCGTTCATTATTAATATATTATTAAGAACAATAGCAGCTGCTGCTAAACCCTGGCTAGCCCGTCATTAGTACACCTTAAGAAGCTGATCATGAATTTCCCCACTGCTTCTGTATAATCACAGCATTAAACAGGTTTCAGTCTTTACGTGGGCACCCTCACTCTGTTTTATTGTGGACGTGTGACTAAATGGTCAAAATGAAGAGGCAATAAACCCTGATAATATTACACTCTACGTCCAGAGTTAATAGAGACCTGCTCCTCCAGTGTTTCTTCAGAATTGAAGGACATTGAAATTTTGGGGGACTCTTGTTTTTGCTAAACAGCAAGGAATGAGGAGTGTGGGTCGGCATGGATGTAGATTAGAGTTTGGGATCTGACAAAGTAAGTAAGTACATGTCGAGGAAGAAAACAATAGGGTTAGGTTAAAGCCAAAAATGAATGGGTCACTATAGGAGAAAAAAGGGATGGAAAAAAAGATAAACAGATGGGTGTGGGACCAACATTGAATTCATGCTCTGAGGTCTGCTCTGAGATAGTATAAGCGAAACAGTGTCTTTTAGGCTGAGAAGAAGAACGGTAGATGGAAAATCTCTCTTATCAATTAAAAAATATATATATATTTTTGAAAGTTGGTTTAAAACACTGTAAGCATGTGCACCATTCCTGATCACACTAAACATTCTGGAGTTGGAATGATGCTGATATCTTAAAAAATAAATGACTAGTTAGCAGAGAAATATCTCTTAGCCAAGAAGAACAAAAAGAGGGCGAATAAGAAGAGGGCGAAGAAGAAGATGGAGAAGGAGAAGAAAAAAATTAAGAAGAAAAGAAGAAGGAGGAGAAGGAGAAGAAGAAAAAGAAGAAGAAGAAAACTTAAAAAAAAGAAAAAAAAGAAGAAACAAAGAAAAGAAGAAGAGGGAGAACAGAAGAAGAATGAAGAGAAAAAAGAAGGAGAAGCAGGAGAAGAAGAAAAAATTGAAGAAGAAAGAAAAAAAGAAGAAGAAATTAAGAAAAGAAGAACGAGAAGAAGAAGAAAAGATGAAGTAGATGAAGAAGAGGGGGGAGGAAAAGAAGAAGAAGAAGAAGAAGACGGAGAACAGCAGAAGAAGGAGGAGAAAAAGAAGAAGGAGAGGCAGCAGAAGAAGAAAAAACTGAAGAAGAAAGAAAAAAAACAAAAAAAGAAGAAGAAATTAAGAAAAGAAGAACGATAAGAAGAAGAAAAGGTGAAGAATTAGATGAAGAAGAGGGAGGAGGAAGAGGAGGAGGAGGAGGAGGAGGAGGAGGAGGAGGAGGAGGAGGAGAAGAAGAAGAAGAAGAAGAAGAAGGAGGAAGAGCAGAAGAAGAGTAGAAGAAGATGAAGAAGAAGAAGAAGAAGAGTAGAAGAAGAAGTAGATGAGTAGAAGAAGAAGTAGATGAGTAGAAGAAGAAGCAGAAGATGAGTAGAAGAAGATGAGTAAAAGAAGGAGGAGAAGAAGATGAGTAGTAGAAGAAGAAGAAGAAGAAGAAGAAGAAGGAGGAGAAGAAGACTAAATAAATCAGATAACTACAGTCTCGTGACTGCTGGCTTGCGGGTCCGGTGTGGGCAGGTAGTCTGAGACCCCTGGATTAGTATATGTTAATAAGAATTAGCATGCATTTGTATATTAAGTGCCACTTTCCTGTGTGTGTGACTGAATGGGTGGGATGGAGTGTGTGAGTGAGTGAGTGAGTGAGTGAGTGAGTGAGTGAGTGAGTGAGTGAGTGTGAGTGAGTGAGTGTGAGTGAGTGTGCATTAAGCATAGCTCCATTATCTCTATTCATTCTCAAGGCTGCTTTCCATGCGATTACTGGTGGCATCCTGCTGCCACTTCAGAGCCGAGGCATTCTCCTGCTCCTTACCTGGTGGAGTCCATTCTGCTGCTGCTCTGTAGCTCTGTTTAAAACCATGCAACCTTGCAGAGTCTCTGTAAGGGAAAGGAAAGGAAAGGCACTTGTTCATTGGAGGAAGAAAAAACTGAATAAAAAACAATACGTATCTGTATTACTATTATTACAGTACAAAGTCCTCTGTCATCCCATCCGTACACTAGTTAAGCGAGGTGGTTTGATAAGAGGAGTATAGACTCAAACTGCCAGGCTCAGGGCCCAGCCCAGTAAATATGCACTCCTGCTGCCTCCACTGAAAACATAAATACATCTGGGCACTGCCTGAAATACTCATCCCAAAGCCAGAGACGTCGGGTCGGGTTCATGCCATGTAAAATATACTACACTGCCATCAAATCGTCATTCGCTCGTCTGCCCTTACAAGCAGATCAACCTTAGTGACATCCCATTCTTAATCCACAGGGTTTAATATGATGCCGGTCCACCCTCTGCAGCTATAACAACTCTTCTGGGAAGGCTCTCCACAAGGGTTAGGAATGTGTATATGGGAATCTTTCACCATTCCTCCAGAAGCACATCTGTGAGGTCAGACTCCAATGTTAGACAAGTAGGCCTGGCTCTCAGTCTCCACTCTAACTCATCCCAAAGGTGTTCTATTGGGTCGGGGTCCAGGTCAGTCCAGTTCCACCAGACTCGCTCATCCATGTCTTTATGGAGCTTGCTTTGTGCACTGGTGTGCGGTCATGTTGGGACAGGAATGGGCCGTCCCCAAACTGTCCCCACAAATTTAAGTGCATCAAGTTGTCCAGAGTCTCTTGGTCTGCTGAAGCATTAAGGGTTCCGCACACTATAACTAAGGGGCTGAGCCCAATCCTGAACAACACCCACACTCCATAACCCCCCCCTCCAACAAACTTTACACTTGGCACAACGCAAGTACTGTTCTCCTGGCACCCAACAAACCGAGACTCATCCCTCTAATTGCCAGACTGGACTTTGCATTACAAGACATGCAGTCAGACTCACTGGAGATGCCAAACTGCTCCCATACGCTGGGGTGTGAGAGTATGTCTGCCCTGTGATGGACAGGTGGCCCCTCCAGGGTGTTTCCTGCTTTCTGCCCAATGAGTGTTGGGATAGGTTCTAGCACCCCCTAGACCCAGAAGGATTAGCAACATAGAAGATGAAAAAAATGAATGAATGATGGGTTCAACTTTTATATGAACTCTTTGGTTTAAAAAAGCTGTGGCATGTTTATATTTTTGTATATTTGTTTTGAAGTAACTGTGTCCCAAAGCCTGAAAGTTATGAATCATCATTTCTTGCTGAAATGAAATAAACTTTTTTGGTTTCTTTACCTCATATTCTGTAGTGACTGGATCACCGGTCAGGTATCTGGAGTTTTACTGAACTGGAAAAATTAGCTTTTAGCTACAGCGCACCAGCGAGCTGGAACTCAATCCACGAGTCTCTTGTACTGGGCTCTTTGGTGTAACCCTCCCAGCCTGTATTTTTACTAAGATTATCATTTTCTTTATCATTTTAGTTAATCTGAGTCTTTTATCATGATTATTATTTTTGTATAAATATCTTAAAAATATGTTTTATATTTTTGATTCATATTTTTATTACTGTTATTATTATTTAATTGTATCTGAGCCTTATTAGTGTGTCTTTTCTTTTTTATTAGTTTTTATAATATTTTTTATTTTTACCTATTTAAATATTTTTGTTATTTTTTGTTGATTTTAGGCTTCTAAATTAAATTTTATTTAAATTTTGAACCCCTTTTTTCTTTAAATTGACTGATTTGATTGGCAGGTTGTTTATGTGGTCTTTTACAATCCCTTAAAAATGTAAATGGTCAGCTGCATTGAAAATGAAGCTCACCCTGACTGACTGACACACTGATTGACTTATTGATTGATTGATTCATTGGTTGACTGATGTCAGTGCTTGTGTTTTTCTTCTTATCATTCAACTAACAGCACAAACTGGACGTTAGCTGGCAAAACACGGATATAACAATAATGTCCTCAGAGTGAAACCTGAATGTATGGAATAAAAATATGCTCCTACAGAGACTTTGTAAAAGGCTGGAAATTACAACTTTAATAATAGCCCTTCTGAAAATCATACATGCGTACAAATGTGCTTAATTATTAATGGTAGCAATACACACGCCATGGGAACAATAATCGCCTCTATAGCACGACTTACATGGCCTCTAACACACTCTGCCTGCTGTGTCATAAACCTCGCTTTGGTTTATTAGGTAGCGCTTGGATATAACCTATATGTGGTTACACATTTCAGTGGGATTTGATAAGACGGTGTTCGGTGCCGGACCCTTTTTATAGGGTGGGGGGTGAAGGATGAGTTGAGGTGAGAGAAAACTTGCTGATAGCCCAGGTATGGCCTTCAGGCTGCCAAATAAAGATACTGGTTGTGCGGTTGGGCTTGTAAAGAGTCTACAGAGAGACACACCAGTGTGTGCGTCTGTATTCATATTATTAATGATGATTGGCGATCAGCAATCAGCAATTGGCTCAACGTTTTCTTCCTGACTAACGCCATATATGGCAACCAAGCCACCGTCTCAGTTTCAGTGCTCCTATTTTCCTGCTTCCCTGCCTTCTTCTGAACTCCCCTGACTGGTATGGTACAGCTTGTGCAGGTCTGTCTGCTGACACAGTGATTACCTCTCAATCGTCTTCGCTATAGGGTGCTCCCCATATGCGCTCTATACTGAGTCTTCATAGAGCAGAAGGTAACCTGAAGTTTTCCACATCTTAATGCACAGAGAATGTTTATTTGCTCAACTTGACGTACAAGGAATTAAATATTGGCTGCACAAAACTTTTGGAATATGTTTCATAGCCTTCTGTTATTGACTTGTGCAAGCCTGGCTGTATGGAAGCACTGGGCTAAATGAGAATCGTGTCCTGTCAATAAGCTCAACAGATAAATAAAATGGTCACCTGTGACTGACACATACCTATTAGCGTTGAATACCTCTATGAGCACCAAGAACAGCTGTGACTGGATTTGGCTTGTGCTGGACAAGTTTGTAGACATAGGCCATATCAGTATTTAAGCAATCTTAGATCAAAGAATTCAGAGGTCAGTTGGGCCAGATTTGGTGGATGCCTTTTCTGGTGTTTTACTGGTTGTTCCAGGTTGTCCCACAGATTTCCAAGAGGACTCCAATCTGGGAATTGTGTGGCCCAGTCCAGATGTGTGAATGCTCCTGAATGTTCATCATGCCAATCAGTCACATTTGCAGCTTTGTGGATGCAAGAGTTGCCATGTTGGAATACAGGGATAGGAATGTTATGTTCCTCGGTAAGATGATGAGCAATTTGCAAAAATATCCATGGTTACAATTACAGACACATACAGCCAACATCAAAGAAATAGCTGCATCCAGAAGAAATCAACTAATGGGAATTAACTTTGGTGGGTTGGTTGGCATTGTGAGACAGGCAAGGACAGGCCTTATCGATGTGTGGTACTGACCCAACAGCGAGCAGTGATGCCTCCATGAGCTATCCTGTTAGTGCCAGCACCATTAGCAGGTGGCTACACCATGCAGGACTACAAGCAAGCAGACTGTTACGATGACTGTCCTTAACGCCACATCAGTGTCACCAAAGACTGCAGTGGTGTCGTACCAGACTGTCATGGAGAGACTCAGAACTTCAGCGGGTCATCTTCAGTGACGAGTCCCGCTTTAGTCTTGCTGGAGACGACCAACGAATCTGTGTGTGGAGGCACCGTGGTCAACACCAAGATGAACAGTCTGTTGTTACACATCCAGAGGACCTGGTGTCACTCCACCTCCACCCCTACCGCACCATCTGCAGGAACTGTGTGAGGATGTTCAAGCTGCATGGGATGGATTATCACAGGACACCATTAGGAATTTCCCTACAGCTGAGATACCGAGCTCCGTCCGACGTACCGAGAGACAGACGTCTGGCATGTTGGGTTAGCAAACACGGCGGCCCGACACCATACTGAGAGACAGACTTCTGTATGTGTAGCTCAATAAATATTGATCATATCAGTCTAAATGTATCGTCAGTTATTGATCCTGGTCACCTTTATCTTCCTCCCCAACAGCTCTGCAATCCCACACCTCCTTCTGGGTGCAGCTGTTAGTTATACTATAAAAATAATAATACCCATCAAAGTTTTCTATGGAAGGTTCTTTACACACAAGATATGCGAGTGTTGAAGAGCCTGAAGAGACTGTAGGGGTGTTTTGCTAACCCAACAACAGCCACGATCCTCAATCAACCCTGGATGTTTTGACTCAGCGGCTGAGATTTAAGAAACTTGGTGTTTTTCATCATGTATTCATTACACTGTTCTCCTGACAAACTCTCACTTTGGAAAGAAACCGTTAACACACTGCATGCTTCACCTTCTTATCTCCACACAAGCACATACCCAAGATAAAAAGCACAGCAATCACTCACCAAGAATCTGAAGAAATTTAAATTGCACCAATAAATGAAGTCCGCGGGAGCCTTACTGGAGAAAGGTTTATATGGAATTCATGTACAAAAGATAAAACACGTACAAAACCAGATTCATAAAACAATGAACTTACAAAAGAGTGAAATTGAGTCATTGAAAATTGGGGTTTAAGCTGATCGTCCTGGAGAGCGGATAAGAAGTTCAGGAAAATTACAAACAATGGAGGTATATTCTAACAGAGGTCAATGAAGCAAGTATTATTAGCCTGCCATGTTAACACTGAAGGAGCCATTTTATTCAGAGACGGCGGGGGAAAAGACTCTGATATGAAGGTAGGCTTTGCAAGACTACCTTTACAAAGTATGGAATGGTTCAACATATGTTTAAATTCATTGGTGAATAGGTCATACATGCTTTATTAAGCATTTATAACACAAAGAACAACAGTGGCCTGTTGCTTGCCAGATAGTAAGCCATAATTCATTTATCATGGTAAAACTGCAGATAATATTGGTTATGGATTTTTCCTTGTCTTTTATGCCAGTCAGTAGTTTCGTTAATCAGTTACTAACACTTACAACCTCCCAAAGGAAATCTTGCTGTGATGTGTAAAACACATCAGCGTTTGTTAATGAGTTCTTAACATGTATATCCACCAAAAGTGCTCCTCTTTGTAAAGTGTAGAGCAAAGCAGGTTCATGAAACAATGAACTCATAAAAGAATGAAATTGAGTTCATTAAAATTCTGGTTAATGCTAATCATCCTGGAGAGAGTGTCTTATAAGCAGTTATAACATATTACATACTATCTGGCAAGCAACAGGCCACTGTTGTTCTTTTTATGTGTTATAACTGCTTAATAAAGCATGTATGACCTATTAACCAATGAATTTAACGTATGATTTACCCCGCCAGTGAGCCAACATTTCTTCATAATGGCAAAACTGAAAATCTTTCTGGTTATGTATCAGTCTGTAGTTTACCAATCCGGTCATGGGATATCTATATGTTACAGCCACCTCCATGTTTCCTCATTAGTCAGAAATGATCATTCGGTCTTCATTGGCATATTTAATTATTAACTTCACATGCTCATTTGTATCGGTTTTGAACTGCTGTAGAAAGTTATCTGCCATCATCCATAATGTTGATGTAAAGCTGCAGGTGGCATTATAATGGTCTTTGGCATTGGGTGGCACCTTCTTTAGAACTATACTGGCACAAACAGAAAAACGTCTTTTACTGATCGGCCATGCTTGGATAACTGTGGCCTGCGTAAAGAACCATCTGGTGTTCTAAGTTCTAGCACGCCTGCTCTCAGTCCCTCAAATAGTTTTCTTGTTGGCAGTTTCTGAATCACAGATTTTGGGTTTCCCTGTTTGTTTGATGGTTCTAGACATTTTAAATGCTCTGTGACCACATGCTAATGAATTACTACCACCAATCACTTCTAACCACCTCAAAACTCATTGTATTGTAGTGTAAACCCTCCAGCATTTAGTATGGAGTTACTGACATTTATAACCACCAAAGGAGAGCCTTACCTTAAAGTGTAAAGTCCATCAGCATTTAAAAAAAAATTATTAACATTTATAAGTATTAAAAGAATCTTGACTGTAGTGTATCAGCATTTGTTGAGTTATTAATATTTATAACTACCAAAAGAGAACCTTATTGTAAATTATTAAATGTGTCAGCATTTGTTAATATGTTATAACCACTTATAACCCTCAAATGAAAACCTTAATGTAAAATATATCAGCATTTCTTAATGAGTTATTAACAAATAAAACCACCAAAAGAGAAACTTACTGTACCATATCACCATTTGTTAGAGTTATTATAAAAAACAGAACCTTACTGTACTGTATATCAGCATTTTTGAGTTATTAACACTTATAACTACCAAAAGAGAACCTTAGTATGAAGTGTCTCAGCATTTGTTAATAAGTTATTAACACTTATAACCACCAAAACAGAACGTTACTGTACTGTATATCAGCATTTTTGAGTTATTAACACTTATAACTACCAAAAGAGAACCTTAGTATGAAGTGTCTCAGCATTTGTTAATGAGGTATAACCACTTATAATCACAAAAAGAGAACTTTACTACCATATAAAGTGTATCAGCATTTGTTAATGTGTTATAACCACTTATAACCCCCAAATGAGAACCTTAATGTAAAATATATCAGCATTTCTTAATGAGTTATTAACAATTAAAACCACCAAAAGAGAACCTTAGTATGAAGTGTCTCAGCATTTGTTAATAAGTTATTAACACTTATAACCACCAAAAAAGAACCTTACTGTACTGTATATCAGCATTTGTTAATGAGATATTAATGCTATTAACCATCAAAACAGTAAAAATACATTAGCCTTTGATAAGACCAGCAGCCACTAGAAGAGAACCTCTGAACATCTCATATACTCAGCATAGTACCCAAACACTATTAAAGGCTCTAGTTAAACAGCTCAGAAGGTGTATCTGATCAATTCATATGGCAATTTAATATGATTACATTTGACTAAAAACACATCCCAGTTATGGTTCCATGTGGACTCACAATTTGGCAAGCAACTGGTTACTGCCACCAGTTTTATGCATCTGCTGTAACTGCTTCTTCATAACTTTAAAGGTGTTTATGGCCTAACAATAATCGTTAACCTACAGATTTAAGACCATCCATAAACACTTTCTAGGGGTGGTCTTATTTTAAAAGTGGTCGGCTGGTGTTTCATATGCTCTTCAGCCCAGGCTGAATGAGCTTGACGTGAGATCAGTTTGGAGTAGAGGCTGATGCTAGAATATGTTGGAATTGCACAAGAAAATCCAATTCACAGCTCCGAAGATGGATAGAGCTTTCTCAGACTTTTACTGGGCCAGAATGGAAAATTGGCTTTCCACAAGCTGCTACATGGTCAGTTGTCCAGAGGAACGTATTGGGGGATTGGCAATGAGCTCATTTCAACCAATACTTCAGAAACAGATAGTGGACTTGCAACAGGAACCTTTCATATGCATTGGCTTTATCATTATACTTAATGCACTTTTATTATATTCACTTTATGAAGTTCAGCAAATCAGAATTCACTCATTAATACAGAGCACATTCATAAATACAGTCAAAATAACAATGCAGGATATGCTGAGTGCTCCTGCATCTGAATTCCCTGCTGCATGTTTTACCTTTGTTGTACCAGACGTGATCTTTTAAGCCCGTTAGCTTTGCAGAAAGGTAAATCGAAGGCTTAGGTGCCCTTCCTTTGCTGATAACTGAGAAAGTGGGGGTGTCTTCTGATACAGGGGGGTACTAAATACCTTTATATGACCCCTATATGCACCAGGTTCAAGATGCAGATGCCTCAACACTACTTAACTGCTCTCCTATCATTATCAAGCAACCAGACAGGCAAATGGTACCGTTCATTAGGTTAATGAAAGTGTATTGCAGTTCATGCAGCCACCATTTGAAATATTCCTGCATGGAAGCATGGTCATCATGGACTTCAGCATCTGCTAATTTGGATGAGCTCAGATAGCTAGCAAGCCAACTGTAGTTCCAAGACTGCAGTGGTGTCGTGCCAGACTGTCATGGAGTGACTCAGAATGGCAGCGGGTCATCTTCAGTGAAGAGTCCTGCTTTAGTCTTGATGAAGACGACCAAAGAATCCGTATGTGGAGGCACTGTGGTCAGCGTCATTTGTCCAGAAGGCCTGGTGTCACTCCATCTCCACCCCTACCGCACCATCTGCAGGAACTGTGTGAGGATGTTCAAGCTGTATGGGATGGATTATCACAGGACACCATTAGGAACCTCTACAGCTCCATGATGCCGAGACGTCTGGCGTGTTGGGTTAGCAAACATGGCGGCCCGAAGCCATACTGAGAGACAGACTTCTGTATGTGTAGCTCAATAAATATTGATCATATCAGTCTAAATGCATCATCATTTATTGATCCTAGTAACCTTTATCTTCCTTTTTCTATTGGACCTACCCACCAATATTTTGGCCAACTTGCATGTGCATTGACCACTGCTGAGAGGCTATGAGTTAACCGGTAAGGGAGGGCTCCCAAATTATGCAGAGGAACAGATGGACAACAGATGGACTACAGAAACAGATGAATTACTTATCTGTAATTGTAGATATACAAATGACACCTGAAGGTACAGTAGATACTGTGGTTTAAAGATCAATACATAGTCAGATGATTATTATTTCTCACATATACCATATGTATTTCATTAGCTTCATTCTCTTAGTATATTATATCCTGACTAACATACTAATAGCGTTAGGCACTTGATCATAGCTTTCGGGTGGGCTTTTACTGCCCCATGTGAAAGGGACCACAAATCAGTTACTGCTTTTTATGCGAAATGAAACAAACTAGCTAGTCCTCCGGTCCTCAGTCTAGGCCTTATCTGTTTTCTCTATGCTGGCCACAGTGAGTTATTGTTCGAGTGACCTCGAAGTTGCATACCTACTGGTCTGGAATCTCCAGGTGTAAGGGGCTTCTAAAACCATATTTGAGCTTCCTTCTTTTTCATTAATTATGTATGTATGTTAACACCCTTTTGTTTGTTCATATCACAGTTAGGTGTAGCCAATGCGTTGTAACTTCTTTGTCTTCTGTGAACCAATGGAAGGTGACCACACCCCATTGGGGAGATATATAACCTTTTGTAACCTGGTCAACCTTCGGAGATCTCTGGGTATTTGAGAGGAGCTTCCCCTCGGCCTAAAGCTTTTCAATAAATATATTACTTGGAGCATTAACACTGACTCTGTGAATTTACTGATTTCTGCTTAATTCGAAATTTTCCACCACAATATTCAAAAGTCATCCACACCATCTTTTTGCCTACTTCGAGGTGTACCAAGAAATTTCACTGGTATATGCGAACCAGCGTGTTTATCGCAAAGAGCCTGCGTCCATGTAGACAACAACCCAATTACGATCCACGAGATGTTGTTGGGTTCATCCCAGCAAGTTTTCAAAACATACGTTCAACAAAACTAGCTGAGGCTGTTTCAACCTTTCCTAGGGCTGATGTTCGGAATCTTCCCACACACAAGCCAACTAGTCTGCAAAGCCCAGTGCTGTTTCAGTTGAACTCATCAGATTCGCTTTGCACTCCAGATAGCTTTCCCTCGGCACTGAGAGGAGTGAGTCCTCTGATCCGAATACTCATCCGCGAACACATCAGTGGGCTCAGAATCCTGTCTGCTCTCATTACTACTTTGCCTACCCAGAGAGCAGGAAATGGTGGAATGGGCATATTTCAGCGCCAACCAACTTCAAACACGGTCACTCTTCACAAACCCCTCTTTAAGCTACAAAAGCTGCCTCTCCATTCTGTTGGAGGCTAATTCCACCTGATGTTTCTTTGCCTCTCTCGGTGACATCAAACACAGGCAACCCGAAATCGTGAGCTTGACTTTGACAAGGCAGAAACAGCTTTCTATCCCCAGTAAAAAAAAAAAGAAAAAATACTCCAGCCCAAGGCCTCCGCAGTAGTACGGACAAAGCTCGCATTGCCGGTTCTCCCCGCGTGAAGAACCCTGGGGTCAGAAAATTTCTAATCACTGAAAAGTATGAATCTTGCCCACAGGAGGTGCAGAATTCTAAACAGCTCCAAACAACTCTGTGCGCTGTAGACTCCGAATTGAGCCCTCCTACCCTTCTGCATGGGCTACGGCGGTGTTCTATCGCTCCCCGTCTTCGTCCATCCTACACCTAACAACTGTAAAAAGTATCAGCTCATCTCATCCTGAACTTTCCAGTGGACCGAGAACTCTGTTGTTGGTTTGTTTGCACTGAATGCTTTTATACCACATGAGCACCCTTCTAATACCCCACATATAAAAACGACAGAAGAGACGGAAAAGAGATTCCAGATTGGGCTGGGAGTCATTTTCCATAAGGTAGGGGAAAGGTCAAGCCCTAATCTGTGAGATTTGATTGGTCAGGTAGTACAAGATAAAGTATCTCTGTAATTTTTTTTTAAGATTGTCATAGACATCTTAAATTGGCCACTTGGGTGTTCATATCCGCATTGTGCATGCACTGCATATATATTCTGGATTTAACCAGTGCTCACATCCAC
This sequence comes from Prochilodus magdalenae, assembly GCA_024036415.1. Classification (NCBI taxonomy): domain Eukaryota; kingdom Metazoa; phylum Chordata; class Actinopteri; order Characiformes; family Prochilodontidae; genus Prochilodus; species Prochilodus magdalenae. Next base: position 59,792 of record JAMWET010000962.1, read on the forward strand.
CAGTCATCATCCCAGGGTTTACCTCAGAACATAATCTGTAGCAAAGACAATAAGCAAAGCTTTTGTTAGTCTATAACATTGTTATAACACTGTTATAACAGAACAGTTCCATAATCATATGAGAGATATGACTGTTTTTATTAAACTACAAAACTGCACACACTTTGCAGATTCATGTATGACTACTCTATGCAATGATTACTGATCAGACTGCACCAGATTCATACTGGATTGTAATTATTCCACACTTTGCAGAGGCATACTTAATTTAATTAAAGTTATTCTGTATTAATAGAAAGCTGCAATTATTGCTTCAGACCTTAAACACATGCACATACTGAAAACTCATACTGGGTAAAATCACAAATTTTTACTGTCAGAGTGTAAAAAGTGCACACTATAGATTCATACCAGATTAAAATACCATAGGCATAACTGCTTATACACTGCAAAACAACAAATTATGGATTTTGATTACTCCACAGTTAGAACTCAGTCTGCAGGTTCATACTGGATTTAGGATTTGTTGGAGTGTTATATCCAGTAAATCATTCTGTATATAATTATTTCTGTCAACCTGCGCCTACTGCAGATTCATACTGGATTAAAAAGAAATATTTCCATTATTATTACTACCTAACTGTAAAACTACACACTGCAAATTCAAACTGGATTAAAATAATTATTACCATTACTATTACTGTCTAACTCTAGATTAATTCCCAAATTAAAATCACACCACAATTATTACTCATAGGCTGTAAAACACATATGTAGCACATAAATACTGGACTGTAATTTCTCCACAATTAACACTCTGCAGATCCATACCGGATAGACATTAAAAAAAAACCCCAGCAAATTAATTCTAGATGGAAATCACTCCACAATTATTTCTGTCAGATGGGAAACTTGCACATACTACAGATTCATACTGGATTATTTAAATCTTTTAAATCGTTTAATAGTTAATACTATTCAATTGTAAAACCTACATACTGTACATTTATTAAAATCATGCAACAATTATTACTCATAGACCGCAAGACATATGCATGCCACATACAAACTGAATTGTAATTACTGAACAATATGTACACACTCTGCAGATTCATACTGGATTTAGGTTAGGCCGGAATCCAGTAAATGAATTCTGGATTGTCAGAAAGTAAAACCTGTAACCACAGCAGATTCCTACTGTATTAAAATAGATTCTTCCACAATTATTAATATCTTACTTTAAAACTGTGCTGTAGATTCATACCGAATTACAGTCACACCACAATTATTCTTCATACACTATAAAACATATGCATCGAAAACTCATACTGGATTATATTTACTTCACAATTAGAACTCACACACTCTGCAGAGACATACTGGATTTAGGATCTGTCAAAACGTATCTAATTACTCCTCTATTATTTCTGTCAGATTGTAAAACATACCCCTACTGCACATTCATACTGGATTAAAGTAAATCTTGAAATAATTATTATAATTTAGTGGCAAAAACTAAAAAAAACCTCAAACTGTAAAAATGATCAATCATAGACTGTAATGTAAATATTGCACATTCATACTGGATTGTAACTGTCTACAATAGATACACACTCTGCAAATTCATTCTGGGTGAAAACCACTTCACAATTATTTCTGTAAAACCTGGACCTACGGCTAATTCATACTGGATTAGAATAAATATTACCATAATTTCTATTTAACTGTAAAACCTACATGCTGTAGATTCATACCGAATTAAAAAATCACACTACGACTATTACTCATACACTACAAAAGATATGCATTACAATTCATACTGGATTATATTTACTATTAGCACACATTCTGCAGATTCATACTGGTTGAAAATATAGACATTCCTTATTTGTTCATATCTGACTGTAAAAGCTACGCAAACATTGCAAATTCATAGTGGATTTCAGAACCTTATCAACACCAGCAGAATCATACCGGATGAAAATTGCCCTGTAGTTATTAGGATCCTTTAAAACCAAAACATTGTGGATTTACTGCATTCAAGTCATGGAGCATGTCGATAATGACCTCCCAGGGTAAACCCGCGAAGCTCCACTATGGACTGACGAGGCACCGAATCAATGCTGCCTTGTCAATTATCTTAATCGGACGACTTAATTATGAGCTGCTCGGATATGAGCATTAACTGACGCCATGTTTGGCATATCGTCTCGGCGGTTTGTGTTGCCACCGGGTCCGAAATAACAAATGGACGCTCTGGAATCATTATATAGATGTCTTTGTCATGGCCATTCTGTCTAGACGCACCTGACAGATGACTCGGTGAATGAAGGTCTCAGCCTGTTGTTAATGTCATACGTCCAACCGAGAACACACACCGTGTCACCAAAGTGTCTCAGGAGGCGAGTAGCATCTATCTGAACATCAAAACACCAATAAACTGCTGTTAATGGAGACTGAAGATCGTATCGGGGAAGAGCGCAGACAGAGGGACCGCTGAGCGTTAGATCTCTCTCGCGCTCTCAGTAACACACACACAGCAGCTCTCGCTGGGCGCTATTGGAAAAACATTAATCATGGTATGATCCTCATCCATTAGACCGTGCACGTGCATGTTAGTATCACCATGATGATCAATGCGGCTTTGATCTCACACACTTGGAGCTCCGACGGAACAACAGCCCGCGCATGTTTCCCGAAAAGTAGCCGCATTCATTTCTGTCCCAATTAACGGAACGCTGGGGTTTGTAATGTGTTGTGAAGTGGATGATAAATCAGACACGGCTTATTGACTTTGATCTTAAACCTTCATTTGTCAGCCACTTATTTTAGAGCCGTGGAACCCGGTAGGAGAGAAACGCAGACGTGGTCCAGTTGTTTGTTTGCCGAACAAATGCTGCCAATTAATACACACTAACACCTGTGTTAAGTCCACCTTTATGTATCTGCACTCATTGCCCATTTTAATCAGCTCCACTTATCATGACATAGCTCAACAATTACAGACTGTATTACAGACTGCCCTGTTCTACAACAGTCACGTGGTGTCATCTTCCTGTTTATGTTGGGAATCGTTCCTGATTGGCTGCCGAGAATGAGAATATCTTTCTGTACATCAGTGTTTTGATCTACAGTCACTCTTACGCACTGCTAGTTACAAAGTTCCATGGTGCAACTGAAATTTGAGTGTCACTAGTTTTAAACTAACTACTCTCAACGCTGAGTTAGAATTGACTTTGCACCCCAACGTACAGTCAAGCCTACGTTCAGCTGATGCCACTGGCTGCAGGAGGTCATGGTAACACGTCGTCACCATACACCTGGATTTGCAGTTCAACAGTTTGGACACCTCTGTTCAGAATTCAGGTTATTCTGTGATAACACAAGCTCCAGTCACTTCCATGAGACAGCTCTTCAAGGGTTTCTGGGAAAGAAGAAAAAGGACATGCTGTATGAAGTGGTAGCTAAAAATGATTTACGCTTGGTACTAGCAATTGAAAGTTAAACTCAACTCAGAAAATGACTTTGATTGAAATATCTCTTGATTTAAATTCCTTTTCTTTATATTGAATAAACCTAATTTGTTTGCTGGTGACAAAGTTGCTCAAGATACTTTTTACAGTGTAGAATCTTGAATAATAATGATAATAATAATAATAAACAGTCTATTTGTGTAGCAGTGCCTTTCACAGATGAGTGCTCGACAGCTTCTTTAAAAGAAAGCAGAAGGTAAAGAGGGTATTCAAATTAAGATTATACATTTAGGAAACTTAAAATATAAACAAAGTTTTAAGTTTAAAAGCAAAAGTTAGAAAACTTAAAAATGTAAATAAAAATACTAATAAAATAAAAAATATTCATTAAAACCAAAATCGGAGAAACATAAAAAGCCAAAAATTATAATATAAAACTGTGAAATGCAAATTAAAAGTCATGTAAAGTAAAATGAAGGTAAACAAAACTTTAAAAGATAACAGATAATACTTAAATAAATTGATTTTAAAATAGTATGATATACAAATTATATAATAATATTTATATAAAAATTAAATTAAATTATTAAATTATATAAAAAATAATAAAGTTATACAAACATTTAAATGTGATCAGTAATGAAAGCAAGTCAAATCAAAGAAATATTAGAAAACTAATTTTATAATAATACGTCTTTAGATGCTTTTTAAAATCATCTACTGATGTTGTTTGTCTGATCTCAACACTCTTTCTCCACCTCTCTTAATCACACCACAAGGACTAAGCGAACACTTACAGATCTAAAAGCTATATCAGGTTCACTGATGGAGGACAGTGATGGATTGAAGTACACCAAGGCTAATAGATGGACAGTAGCGAGGGCAAACTTAACCGACAGCTCAGACACACGGTCAAAGCCAAAAGATCTGATCCAAACCAGCAATCGGACCAAACAGGAAGGACAATCGCAGAGAACAAACACTAAGCATTTTTAATGCTACATTTTTTAAAGGAGCCCTTAAAAAACGTCTAGTGTAGAGAACACACTTCTGCACTTGTTAATACCCAATTACTGTACACTGGCTTAACCAGCAAAGTGGTCTAGGGGTCCATGACACAGGGGTTTCTAATAAACACCAACTGGCCACTTCTTGAGACACACATCCATTATAGGGGCACGTCGTAGTTCTACAGCTCCAGACTGTAGTCCATCTGTTTCTCTGTATACTGTATTACCCTGTTCTTCAATAGCCAGGACCCCCACAGGACCACCACAGAGCAGGTAGTGTGTGGGTGGTGGTGTGTTAGTGTGTGTTGGGCTGGTGTGAGTAGATCAAACACAGCAGTGCTGCTGGATTGATAATAATCCACCAACCTAAACTATGGGCAGCGTCCTGTGGGAGGCATCCTGTTGGCAGCGTCCTGTGGGCAGTGTCCTGTGGGCAGCGTTCTGTGGGCAGCGTCCTGTGGGCAGTGTCCTGTGGGCAGCGTCCTGTGGGCAGCGTCTTGTGACCACTGATTAACAACAAGAGGATGATATCCACACGGTGGACCAGCAGGGTAGGAGTGTCTAATAGCGTGGACAGTGTGTGTACACACTAAGACTGTTACTTGGTGCAACTGGTTCAGTTCTAGCAGCTTGTAAACCTGAACGCAGTGGCAGTTTATAATCAAACCAGGCAACACTTGGACTTCAGGTCAGCTGGTGCAACTGGCTGCAGTTCCGGTTGTTACTTCACTTCTAGAAGTCGTGATCTCAGGAGACCATTACTGTGATTCCTAGCCTCTCTATCTTCATCGACCCGCTATTGTCATATTCCTCTTGTCTTTGGTTTGATGGTTGAGGATTATTTCACTAATATACTTCAGCCAGCAGAACAAAACACCTGCCTGACCTTTTCAAGCTTTTCCCATCACTCCAAAAACATCCCTCTCTCCACATGGACGTGTGCGTGTGTGACTGTACACGTCCTACGGCATGAGTTTCCATCTCAGCCCCACATATCAGAGCAGGGCATTTAACGCAGATCTATCATATATGATGAGTCATGGGGTGAGCCTGCCTGGCATCCATTGCCTTGGAGTGAGGAATACTGGTATTTGCAATGAGTGATGTCAACGGTCCATCCCAGCAGATTTGCATTCTGCTCAAGTGGTACATTAACAGCTGGCTTGTTGACATGATCTGGGGACAGGACAACGACCGAGGCCCAAATTGGTGACTTTACCAGCAACCGATAGTTAGAATCGTCAACAACAACTGACGGGTTGCCATGACGAGTGATTTCTCGCTGTTATTCTATGACATTTTTCAGCCTGGCTCCTCCTGCAGCCTCTATTTCATCTCAGCAGCCAATCACCGGCTCCCCTCCCCTCCCCTCAGATCCCGTCATGGCCGTCACTTTGTCACTCCGCTGGCTTTGAGAAACAGGCTAGCCCAGGGGGAATTTTTCCTCTCTCATCATCTCCCCCTCACCCATCTCTCTGGCTGTGTCTCTGCGCCTGTCTGTCTGTCTGTCTCTCTGTCAATATGTCATCCGCACATTATATGCTACCTCACCCATTTACACTGTGCTTGTGTGTGTGTTAGTAGTGTTTGGAGTACCTGCTGGGTGCAGAAGCAGGGCTCACATGCCGGAAAGACGAGTACAGCTCTGGAGGCCAATCCAGTTCCTTCCTAAATCAGCATCTCTACATGTACAGCAGGTTCTCAGTGAGGAACCGAAGGTTGGGTTCTAGCTTTACTGGCAGATACAGTGAGCGTCTGGTTCATAAGAACAAGGTCCAGCAGCAAACACACAGGACAACACAGCTACAGACTGGCAGAGGGCCAAACCCACTCTCTACTGACCGTGATGAGGGCCACCTCATTCCAATGTCCCTTACCCACCGTAAGATGACCTCAGGTGACCTACAGAGAGACTGGCGAGCGGTGGCTGGGGTGAAACGCACAGCGAGCATGGTTCTAAAAACAGGCTTCTGGAGGTCATTAGTGATTTTCTAAATAAACAGATCTAATACAATATCTGATCTGGAGTTTGGAAGACATGCTTCCAGTAGTGTAGAGAATCAAACAGAACTGAGGGATTCTGGTCCAACACAAACCCAGAACCTGTACATCTAGAGACACTGATGACTTTCAGGTGGGCTCTTCTATTTTTCCAGAGCTGTGTGTATGGTATGTTATAGTCAGATCTGCTACTAATCGGATACTAACAGTTTACAAGCTGTGAGTTACAATGGAGGTGCATCCACATCTGCTAGGGGATTGCACACCTGAGTCATTAAACAATGCATGGCATCTCATCATGCAGCATGACATGCCGGGTAATGTGCAAACAGTCATAGAACAGAAAGTGTGTGGTGTCCCAAAAATGGAGATGTCTGCCATATGTAGAGAAGAGGTTAGTGAACGTATACCAGTGTGGCAGATTTGTCCCCTCGTGTTTCTGCTCGGGTGCATGGATCCTGCATTCGCTTCCCACACATCTGCATTACTTACCCAGCCAGCTTTAATGCTGAAACCTTTTAACTCACCTTAAGTACCCTTATTTCACAACACCACTACTGTACCACTGTACTCCATCCCAGTGTTAACTCCCTGTTGTGTATTAGGCCTTTGCAGCCAGCCAGACTCCTCACTCATATCACCTTTAACCTTTGTATTCCACTTATAATGACCTTTGTCAGTATGTATTGTGTTGCGCTTATAATGACCCTTTCTCCTCTATAGGAATGAGCACTGGGCTGGGGTTGCCAGGTAATGGTAATGGTACCAGCACTGGCCCCCTGTTCGGGCAGTGTCTGAGCTCGTGGTGAGTTTTAGGCTCTAAACTTCCTACTAGCTGGAATACTATCCAACGGAACGCTAAGCACGGTTGTAAGTCGCTCTGGATAGAGCGATCTGCTAAATACCTTAAATGTAAATGTAAAAATATCATTACTCCTAAGGAACAGGCCATCGTGTGTAGTTTGGTGTGGTTTAATATAAGAATGTGTGAAACTACAGAACAGCGAAAAGACCGACATTAATCTTCCTTACACAAGAAGCTTCAAAACAGACAATGAGAGGTGCAAATATCCAGCAAAGTCTGTGTACTAAATACTCACTAATCCACTGGGAGAACATTTAATAGTCTAAACATCATGGTTCCCTAATGTACACTTCAACATGTCCATAACTGCTTAACTGTAAAATATGAACACAAAGCTTTTCGGAATGGTGGCATTGCCACTCAGAGGTGGAGAAAAAGGAGGACGGACATTGTTTTGCAGCAGCAGAGAACCGCCTTCATGCAGTAAGCAAGCAAAAGACATTTGTTTCCTGTACAGCGTCCTGCTTCCTGTTTGTCACAGTGCAAAATAAACCACTAGGTGGCGCTAAAACCGAGCTTCAATTATTAATCCTTTACCACTACTAGCATAATCAGGTCACCCCTACCCCACCCGAAGTTCAGGTTTGCACCACAGCAATTATCTACATAGTGTAGAAATACACAAACACGTTAAAACAGCAAATGAATAAATTATATTTTTATTATATAATTAAATTAAAAAGGGAATTAAAAAGTATAATTTAATAATAATAAGGTATTATTTTTCATGCTCGGCCATGCATGAGACGTGAGGAAGTATGGGTCTTATCGTACGGGCCTGTACCTGACTGGCATACAGGCCTTTACCTGACTGGCCCAACGACTGCAGTGTGCAGTAGTGCTCTTTATGATTGATCCTGTTAGCTTCAGCTAATTGGCAGGCGGCTGGACCACACCACAGAACTACATGTACGCGGATCGTTATGACGTCTGTCCTTAAAACTGTCCATAATTTAATTTCTGGACATCTAGGGTTTGATTTCTTTGCAAATGTGGATCAGGTGGGTTGCTAACAACATCTGTTGAGAATTGTATATCAATAGCACTTCTACAAATATATTTACTTAGAAAATTAGTGATGTGTCCAATATTAATTTCACCTGATGTATGTTTAAGCATTATAAACTGTATTAATGCACTTATAATGCATTATAGATACCTGATTCATAGAAACCGTTACCTATAGTACATTTAAGACTGTATGCATACAGATCCTATAAGCCTTTAAATATTGTTGGGAATGAAAACACAATGAAGACGTATCCCCAGTGTGGTCCTCAGACAGATGTTAAAAGCACCGTTTGTAATAAGTCAGGCCAAACGGCTGCAAACGGCTAAATGCTAATTAGTACTGGCTGTAGCATACTTGCTAGCTATGTTAGCCTTGTAACTAGCTCTATCGTCAAATATGAGAAATGAGTTTCAGACAGCAAATATGTCCCAACTAATACAGTGCTGCTCAAATGTATCCAGCCTTCACAGCTTTAAGTTCATATATGATTCCACAAAGCCAATTTCCTCATGGCACTGAACACGATTTGCGTTCTCATTCTTCATTAATAAATTGGTGTGTGTCCGAGTGAGGCTTCATGTGTGGAGAGCTGCGCGTGGGTAATGAAGGCAATGTGGATGTGCTGATGTGAGATTAGGGTGAAGCAGTTCATTAACACATGCTGCGTTTGGCCCAGTAGTATCCAGGGCTTTTAGTATGAAGGCCATCTGTGAATCTGAACCCACAAGCAACCTGGAACCCAACCGAGATACTGTTGCAAGGCAAAGCAAGTGGACCCATGTGGCAAGGGTTTTTGTATCTGTGCCGGAGAACCAAAAAAATCAAAAATCACATTTCTAATCTCACATTTAGTTATGATTTTATAGATATGAGATTTTCAGATAACTGGTCCAGTCAACGCTTGACTACTGTAATTCTTTCCTTGCTGATCTTGCTCTGTGGAACATAAGCCCTTGCAATTGGTCCAGATTGGCTGGTTCTCAGGCTTCCCTTAGGTTCCAGGTTCACTCGTAGCTCTACTACTGCCTTTACTCCACTGGCTTCCAGTGCTCATGCTTGGCTACAAAGCCAAAAATTGACCCGCCCCTCCCTATATTACCATTGATGACCGGCAATGGTAAAGAGTGGACCTGTACCTCGAGCCCGTCAAGCTTCAAGTACAGCTTGGTTTGACCCACCTTCCTCCAACATACATGGAAGACAAGCGCCAAGTTGCTTCTCTGTCCTGGAGCCGAGATGCTGGAATGAACTTCCACTGGTTGTACAAACGGCAGACCTTCTCAGGGTCTTCAGACGTCTCCTTGTGAAGCAGTTAGGCAAACACTAATCGAAGTACACCCTGAAATACATTGAATTGCACTTATGCCATGCTTAACTCGTTATCTGCTTCCCAGGTATAAGCACAGGCTAGGTTTTGAGAGGTACTGCACTCGTGCTCTACTTAACTGTGTGTGGCCCTTGTTCTTGCAGTGTCTGAGCTCTAGGGAAGTTTGAGATGTTCTCTGACTGAACACTAAGCACTCTTGTAAGCCGCTGTGGATAAGCACATCTGTGAAATGCGGTAAATGTAAAATAACAGGTATGATGATATGTGGTATCAACCGATTTCTGGCCATGGACACCTGGGAGGCATGGTCATGCAGAGTGGTGATGCATGGAGCACCAAGTCTTTGCTAATGTAAACAGTTGTGCTGTTAGCTGTATGCCTAAATGTGTTATTGGTGTTGTGTTGGGTTGGGTTGAACTGTGGGGCTGGTTAGTGGTGTTGCCAACCATCAGGAAGAGATGTGTGGATGGTAGTGGCCTACCCTGCCCCCAGCCTTTCAGATAGCACTGGTGGTGGTTTCTCCCTGTTGCTGTGTTCAGTAAAAGAGCTTCCACTTCCAGCTCTCTCTCTTCTGTGCCTACTTCTTAGGCAAGACCTAAAAATTCACAAAATACAATCTGATGTTCGATAGGGTGGACAGTTTGGCGGATAACAGTTCTTAGGTAAGAGAGTCTTTGGCGTAGGCCCTGTCCTGGACCCAGGTCTTGATGCCCTTATAGACCTTTCCGGATATGGATAGCATGGACATTCCTTCTGGTAGAATGTAGGCCAAAACTTCAATTTCTATGGTTCTAGCTTTTTCAAATTCACCATATGTTTGTATTTGTATATGTCCATGTGTGGAAGAGGCCTAAAAATAAAGGTGGATGTGGTTACACGCTGTTGTAGATGACGTTGATTTACTAACAACACTCTTTGCCCGGGCACGTCCAAGCAAGACCCCCTTTGTCCAGCCAGAAGCAAAGAACCTAGAGCAAAAAAAAAATCAGAAGAAAAGAAAATGGAAATAAACAAACATGTTGTTAGAAGCCAAGAGCGCTCTCCAGTTCAATCTGTGAACAAAACAAGGTGAAGTGTGCTGCATCTCAGGTATTTCTGAGCTCCACAGTGACAATCCAGAAAAGCCATTTCATTGATCGGACTGCTGTTGGCTAATGTGTCTCTACCACAGCCTGACAGCACAAAGGGAAGAGTTGGCACGGAGAGGAGACGAAGCCTGAGGGAAGACAGGGACAGGGAGAGAGAGAGAGAGAGAGAGAGAGAGAGAGAGAGAGAGAGAGAGAGAGAGAGAGAGAGAGCTTGATCAGAATGGACGTTGGCTAAAGGTTACACTGCTACACATCTTTCCTAACCAGCCAGGGAAAGGGAGCGAGGGGGTGCGTAGGATCGTTTCGAAAGATGAGCTGATTCTTGAAGACGTCTCGGAGAACAAAGGTGCTTCCTTCTCATGATCTGAACAGGGAAAACACAATGCAGTAAAATGGCACAGTGCCTTGCCATTTCCCTGCTCTCTCTTTCTCTCTCTCTCAGGTTCATGTACATGGACTGTTAATGTACTACTGAAATACTGACAGGACAGGCATCTGCCTTCCTTTCTCTCCGACCATCATGAAATACCAAAGCGCTGCAAGGAGAAAGAAGCAGAGAGCCTGAGAGAAAGCTGGACAGAGAAACTCTAACATTGGAGCTGATGACTAACATGGCTTTCTTGAATATCAGGATCAGTTGCTACCCAACCCAAAGCCTACAGGACCTGACCAATGAGGTGAACATGCCCCTGGATGGAACCAAGTATTGGTCAGATTTAGCATTGGTGGAGAGGAACTTTCTTGGAAAAGATATTTCCTTTTGTTCATGAGTTCACTTGACTCTAAGTATTTGGGCACATAATAGCAAAGGTGGGGGGGATTTTAGAGTAATGGCGACAGATCAGAGTAGGGTGCATGTTCTCCTCTGCCACAAACAATCAGCAATACCATAAAAATGCACTGATAATCATAAATAGTGTTTGTGTATGTCCAGAATCCCAATTTATTACTCCATGACATTTTCTCTCAAGCACTTTATCACCAAGTATAGCTCTGTACAACCATGTCTGCATCAGTCCACCTCTGTTAGGGTGGGTTTGGGTTCCAAACTTAGCAGTGCCAGTTGGGCTGGATCAATTCAGGTTTCAGATTTTTGGGTACAAGTTTAATTAAGGTTCCAAATCTAGTCTTTCCAGTTGGTCTGGCTCTGGTTGGGTTTAGCCTGAAATTCTGTGGTTGGTTTTGGGCTTAAAATTTATCAGTTCCATACAGCATGGTCAAGACGGGTCTTAAAAGGACCCATGGGTTTGGGACAGGTTTGGGTTTCAAATTTAGCCATGCCATTTGGACTTGGTCAGGTCTCAGAGTCTCACAGTGTTGGGTCAGGTTTCAAATCAACAGATACAGGTTGGGTGTGGGTTTCGAATTTAGCAACGCCAGATTGGTTTCTCAAATTGAAAGTCTGAAAGTCATGAGTTTGATTGATTTAGGGTTTTAAATTTGCCCATGCCAGGCTATTTAAAATGCCAGGTCCCAGTGCCAATCCTATTGGGATGGATCACGTCTCTTAATGGTAGGTTCAGGTTGGATTTGGGTTGATTGCATTTTAAATTTGCCATTGCCAATCAGGTCGGGTCTGGCTGGGTGTTAAAGTTCCGGGTTTGGGTCCGATTGAGTTGGGTGCCAGGTGGGCTGGGTCATGGCAGGTCTCAATAAACATCATGGGGGTGAGTTGGCTTCAGGTTTCTATTTCATACTTCTGATGACCTCTAGTGCATTTGTGCGTGTATGCGCGCACAAGACCATAAAGCACTGTGGCTGGCAGAACTATTTTGAGGTATCTTTTTAATTTCATGCACGATGACTCTCACATTTGTTTCCCATCTTGTGCTCATTTCCTGTTCTCTGTTTTCTTCACTAAAAGTTTGTTAGTATTCTCTCTGTCCTCTCTCCTCTCTTTCTCTCTCTCTCTCTCAGCTGTGTATGACGAATGAATAGTGTCTGTCTATAGCTGATGGAACCCTCATTAGGATGAGTGTGCTATGGCTGACTCATACATACACCAGTTCCAGCCGCACGCACACAAAGACACACATTACCGGAATAATCAGCTCCCAACCTGCGTCAACCTGACAACTGATAAAGCTGATAAACCTTAGAACATCTCGTCGGAGCAACACTAGCGCACGTTCAAATCTGCCTGATGAGACAAATAGAAACAAATAAGGACACAGACATTCATTACAGCCATGCAGCGTCGCATACCATCATAGGTTGATACTAATACGTCATATGTCTGTGTTTAATATGTTACATATGTCAGTATATAACCCAGTTGGAGATGGACGTAGGCCACATCAATGTTCAGACATTCTTGCGTCAAAGGATTGCTCAGTTGGGCCAGATTTGGTGGATGCCTTCCCTGCCACAATTCCAATTTCCTGTAGACTGGAATTTTAGCCACTGCTGGTTGACCTGTATAACCAAACGCTTTCATCCAGCTGCAGATTCAGCTACTTCCTTAATGCTGTGGTCTTTGGCCACGCCCAAATGCAGTTACTCCTATTAGCCAGTCATTAACATCTGCTTTGGGTTCATTTTCCACACATGGGCTGAGACATTCAATGCACTGTAGCACCTCTTCCCAATCTAACCCAGGAACTGATAGCCCAATCATCCTCACGGAATGGTATCTGCAGAAGCCTGAAGTTACTACCACCTTAAACACACAAGGTGACAAATGTATTATTATATATATATATATATAAGCATTGTATGAGCAAAACCCTTCAGAGAGATGACTCCCCAAGTCATTCTACAAGACATTCTTATGTTTCCAGTGATGGGAACTGTCCCTGCTTTCAGTATTCCTCCTGTTCTTTTGCATTTCCTGGAAGAGTGGGGCTGTGACAGGGCAGGCCCTATTATGAGCGAACTGATCATCTGCTCGTTAAGACTCGTTAGAGCTCGTTAGGGCTCGTCAGGACTTAATTAGTCCAGTACAGTGTGTGTGATTAGGGCCCCTGCGGTTTTGGGTTAGAGTGTTTCTCTTCCTCGGGGCCTGCCCGGCGTCTGTTTGATCCATCCTCGCTGCCTGAATCACAGCCGCTGTCCCACCAGACTAGCTGCCAGAACCGCTCTTAAGACCCCTCCAATACGCCTGTCAAATTTACAGCGGGACCCCGAAGACTGGCTGTCAGCTTCATTTCCTGCACCTCTTCAGTACGGCAGTCAAAATCCGACTCAGGACCCTCAGAGTCAGCTTGAGTAATGCCCTGCTTTTTATGGGAGCACTCCGGCGTTTTTCAGGCTAATTCTGCTCATATCGGTAGTGTGTGATCGATTGATACGTACAATTCGCAATTTCAAAACGTCCCTCTTGAAAAAAATGAACAGGACGTTTGTCATTTTGACTTGAAAATCTTAGATTTTGAGCAAATGCTGGGTTTGCAAAAATGAATCAAACATGGATTCCAATGCTTTGTTTAAACCGTGCTTTATAACATGATCATAACTGTGTTATAACTGTGTAATGACATATCACATGCTGCCATGAAAGAATTTGTGTAGTCATATCAGTGTAACAACATAACTACCAGTAACATAGGGTCACATATCTGACGATGTTGTCACTAGGGGGCTCCTGTGAGCATTCATGACGAAATCTGGACAGCTTGTTTTGATGTGCGGTAGGAACGGTATTTGCAGCACAGCAAAAACTTATCCACACTGTCATTGCATTATGGCCAATCATAATCCAGATGCTCTACACATCTTTCCTAAACGTTCCCTTCATTACCTTTTTCAATCCCTGCTAATTTAATATTACACTTTAGCTCCTGCCTCGGTCAAGCTTTTGGCCTTGAAGTAGTGTTCCTGTGAATGTACTTTAAACTGAAGATATCCAAATGATGTTTACGGGGACCTGTGAAAGTGGGACCAGACATGTCTGCAGTATAGAATGTCAGCATTCCAAGATGGAGGTGTCTCAGAGCGGAACTCGTATTTACATCTGTATTTACACTGATGTAGCGTAATAAGGTTGAGTCCAGGACACTGTTGTTCCTCCTGCACCCTGCACCTAAACTGTTACAGAACAGATTAATATTTACACCCCCAACATTTACATAAAACCACAACAGAGCTACCGAACCAAAATGGTGGACTACTGTCACGCTTCCGGGCTTTCCTGCTCCTCCCACTCTCCCGAACTCCACTTCCCAGAGGACATCGCTTGATGAAGTCAGCTCCACGGCTCGCGTGCGGACATGCCAATTCTTTCGCGATCACCTGAGTTTTAGTCAGCTGACTCAAATTTGTATATAAAGCCCTGGTTTTCAGATGCTCCTCGCAAAGCTTTGTCTATCCTATAGCAGTTCTGAGCGTTCC
Organism: Prochilodus magdalenae; assembly: GCA_024036415.1. Classification (NCBI taxonomy): domain Eukaryota; kingdom Metazoa; phylum Chordata; class Actinopteri; order Characiformes; family Prochilodontidae; genus Prochilodus; species Prochilodus magdalenae. The sequence goes on from JAMWET010000962.1 coordinate 74,897, forward strand.
ACTTTCTTGATGGTTATTCTGGTTCTGACTCTCTTTTGGTTCTTGACTACTCCTTTGGCTTATCCCCTATATCGGTTTGTGTCTACTATCTGGTTTCTGAACTCTGCTCTGCATTATCTACCTTTCTTTCACCTTACCCTTTAAATTTGGTTGTCTCCGCTGACTGCTTTCTCCTGTATCCGACCTGTGCCTGTCCCTGAATACGCCTTCTTCCTTATTCTAGAGCTGGTTTGTCATTGTTGCTTAGTCTGTGGTTTTATAATAAACCTGCTTTGTTTTTTAAACTCTGCAAACGTCGATCCAGAGTCTTTTTACTGACAACTATGTGGAGAAATCCCAAATAATCCAGCGGTACATGGTTAATGTTGATCTTTAACCCAGGCTGATGTTGCTTCCCATTCACCAGCTTCTTAGTTCAATGTCCCGTTCCACCTTAAATGCTCCAGCTTCTACAGGGGCCAAAATGGAACTGCAGGTGGATTGTAAAATTGGCCAAACATGCTGGAGAACAGGACTTTCAGCTCCCACATCTTTAACAGGATCCTGGACAACCTTAAATCTGCAGTCTGCACATTTCACTCCAAAAATATTACAATCAACAAAAAATCTATACAGTACAGCAATATACCCACATACAGGCCAGGGGTCCTAAGTGGCCTTGCCTGATGAAAAATTACACCTCTAGGGGTGAAAGTTTGGTGATCTGAGCTTGGCCTGGGCCTCCACCTGACCTTCATGCATACCAGAAACCCTAAGCTTCTGGAAGAAGTTCCTTAAGTCGGTCTCAACTGAAGTAATGGAGTAGTGATGATGGGTTTCACGTTATAGATTCATTATAGCCACATATTTAAAGTCTTTATTTGCAGAATTCCCAAACTTCTAATGGTTTTATTCCTAAAAAGGAGAAACATGTTGATGTAATGATCTCTAGGAGTCAAGCAGTAGAGTCCAGAGGCAGCAGAGGCAGTATCCCTTTAAAATGAGTTGCCAGTACCGGCTGTAATTGTGGTAGATGGACGTTAAGCGGATTAATAAGTGCCAGCACGTGCCTGATCGGCCGGGGCGGCGCTGCGGAAAATAAGGGCTGATTGGGCCAAACGCTCCAGTTGCTTTTCATTTTTAATGATTATTATCATAAAAGTAATGATTATGGCTTCTCCTGTAGACGCGGGAGCTGGAACTCCAAAGGAGCGGCTCTCCGCGGGGGAGCCCCACACTGGCTGTCCTTTATTCTGGTGTGATTATTTCAAACACACATACAGTAACACACACACACACACACACAGCATGCGCTCCATAGAACCCCCCACTGTAAAGCGCCTCCCAGGATCCAAGCCCTCCCAATTATTTACAAATTGCTGGTGATTTAATAAAGAGGCTGGAAGTTTAGTGGGTGAAATTAGCCTCCGCCTCGTGCTTCTGCCTCACCACCGTGGCAAATTCTCTCCAAACACAAACTAATGGAGTGGGTCAACTGCTGCCGGACTCCGAAACAGACTGTTTACGAGCAGGACCGCATCATCATTAGCGGGCGCTAATAGAGCTTTCACGTCATGCGTCTTTGCGAGGGAATTATGAGTTCGACACTGAAAACCGGTTGTGTTACAGCAGAGCCGGCGTTCTGAGACAGTGTGCATGGGTGTGCATCTGTCCATGCCACCAAGACAGTGTTAATGGTGACACACTAAGAAATGCCTTTGCGGTTGTTGACTCAGGGTTGATGACCTTTTCTGGTGATTTAATGCAGAACGAATCGAGTGAGGGTGGAACAGCAACCGGTTAATCACTGTCTCCGTGAAGAACATGCACATCTGGAGTGCAAAACATCTGGGGTCCAGAAGGAAAAGAGGAAACGTACTGGATCTGGGGTCTGGCTATTGGACTGGACATTAGGGTACCAGTCTTGTGGCCATGGAGTCACTGGTTTGAAATCCCTGAACCGCCAGGACATGACCGAAGTGCCCTTGAGTAAGACACCTAACCCTTGACTTCTCCTTGGGTGTCGTGGGATAGGGCAGCCCACTGTGTGCTCACGGTCCCTTAGTGCCTGTGTTTACTATTGCGGCTAACTCTCACAACTACAGCTGTCACTGTTACTACACCAGCTAGCAAAATGTCAGCCCCCCCCAAAAAAAAAAGCTGTTAAGGGGCCCCCAAAAGGCTAGATCCATCCGAGGACCTCATTTCTTGGTGAGATGGATTGAGACTTTATGGGGAACTGAATCGGTTATACTGCTGTCGAAGAGTACACAGTAGACGAACCCCATACCAGCTTATTCGAGCTCTGCTTTTAAATCTCCATCCTTACTGTGTGAAGCCCTTTAGCTCCGCCCCGCAGAGCTTCAGACCGAAGGTAGATTTTGATCAGGCTTTTACATTTAGCCCCTGCATCTTGTGGATATCAATGTACATCAATGTTTATGTATGAGTTCAACAATATATATATGTATATGGGTGGTATTTCTTACCCACTGGAAAGAGTTGCGTTCCTAGAACAGAATTTGCATCTACCACAGTCCTGAGAAAGGGTTATCAAAGAGTATATAGCTGTAGGTTAAAGGTTACATACCTTTAGGCTACTATTGGTTAAGAGAGTTGACCATGTGGTGAACATGTCTCAAGACTACACCCCTCGTGAATGATCTGTGTCCCTATACTGTTTCCGGACAAGAGTTGAGACTCAACTGTGATCTCCTTGAAACAAACAACTCCAGTCCTCGGCCTGTCTCTTGGCTCTCCCTTCAGGGCAAGAAATAAGGAATCGGCTTCAAGCTCATAACAAGACTAAACTAAAATGATCTACTAACCGTATTAACTCCATCCTCGCATTCTCTGCTGGATTCATTCATTTATGTACGGTTATGTAACAGGGTCAATGCACATTCATTACCTCGAAGCTGAATATGCAAGACTTAGCCAACTGGCCTATTTTCAAGTGTATTCTCTGAGGCCAGTGGAAATTAGCATAAACAATTCATCAACATAACTTCCATTATGTGCGCTTAGAGCTCCTTCTCGGCTCCAGCGTTTTCCATTCTTACTCACTTTATCGAATTGAGTATCACCCAGATGCTTCAGATCCCGATCTAACCTCAGCATGAAAGGAGCAGTCATATACCACCGCACTCCCACACACGGACGGGTACTGCTATCACTCCCGGATCTTCTTCTGTTACACACGAAGCTTTGTGGCTTATAGGTGGTGCAGCTGTATAAGCACTGGTTATACACACGTGGACAAAATTGTTGGTACCCCTCGGTTAATGAAAGAAAAACCACAATGGTAACAGAAAACTTTAATCTGACAAAAGTAATAATAAATAAAAATTCTATGAAAATGAACAAATGAAAGTCAGACATTGCTTTATAACCATGCTTCAACAGAATTATTTAAAAAAATAAACTCCTGAAACAGAAGAAATGATGGTACCCTTAACTTAATATTTTGTTGCACAACCTATTGAGGCAATCACTGCAATCAAACGATTCCTGTATCTGTCAGTGAGACTTCTGCACCTCTCAGCTTTGGCCTTTGGCCCACTACTCATAAGCAAACTGCTCCAGTTGTCTCAGGTTTGAAGGCTGCCTTTTCCAGACGGCATGTTTCAGCTCCTTTCAAAGATGCTCAATAGGATTTAGGTCAGGGCTCATAGAAGGCCACTTCAGAACAGTCCAGTGTTTTCCTCTTAGCCATTCTTGAGGATGTTTTAGATGTGTGTTTTGGATCATTATCCTGTTGCATGACCCATGACCTGCGACTGAGACCAAGCTTTCCGACACTGGGCAGCACATTTCTCTCTAGAATTCCTTGATAGTCTTGAGATATCATTGTACCCTGCTGTTTCTTTTTTTAAATAATTCTGTGAAGCATGGTTAAAAAAAGCAATGTCTTCATTTATTTTTAATTTTAATATATAATTTTACCCATGTGTGTATATATATTGTCAATCGTTGATTGCAGCCGTTTGATCGCTAGCAATGCCAGAGATATCCATGGCTAGGAGTCCAAGTAAGGATGATTGGGTACCAGTCCTCATATCACTTTAGCATAATGCTAGCCAGTGTGGGCATCTGTTCTTGGGAGCACGTTTGCCTGTGGATGGTAGGAACATTTACATTTGGCGTTTATGGTATTTGGCAGACGCTCTTATCCAGAGCAATGTACAGTTTGAGCATTCCTAACACAGGTAGGTATAAAAGGTAGTGTTTGGAGTCCTGCCAAAGGATTGGTATAGTGTAGAGTGGGCACCTAGGGAAGGGATCAAGCCCTGTTCTACAGCATGGGAGACGGAGGTGTGACCAACTAAGCTATACCAAACACATATCCCATAAGTACACTCATCACAGAAAGAATAACTGGACAGGAATGAAACTTGATGGGTAGGATTGACATCATGAGACAAGTGAATGATTAAGGTTTGTACCTGACTACATGAGGTCATCCTGTTGCATGTGCTTTCCATTCTAGGCCATGCTGTTGTGTTGGTAGCATACGTTGCAAGCTACGTATGCTTTAGAGAAGAGTGCAAAAGCAACTAGAGCAGCTGGAAGAGTCCGAGAGGGGTCGCCAACAGCCATAACTACATGCATGCTCATTACAACAACCCTTAACACCACACCAACATCGCCAAATGCTGTCGTGCCAGACTGTCATGGAGTGACTCAGAATGGCAGCAGGTGATCTTCAGTGACGAGTCCCCCTTTTGTCTTGGTGGAGATGATCCACAAATCTGTGTATGGAGACACTGTGGTCAGCCCCAAGATGACACACGTGTCCACAACATCCACAAGTCCAACTCCACCATTTGGTCTGTTCTAAATTTTCAACGAACGCTTTTGCTTGAATGGAGTTATTTCCAATGTGCCTCCCAGAGGCTACATCTCCAAGATAGACAATTTAGCCTCTGAAGGCTCATTACAACGTGCAAATATTGGAACTTGGGGTGTGGGGGTGAGGGTGGTCCTGTGTCTCTACCAATGTCTCTACTAAACCCTTGTATCTGTCAAATCTGTAGTGTGTATGATATGGGGATTTGGAGACCTCCCTACACATTGTAACATGGGTGGTGTTTCCGACTCCTTCCCAGTTCAGATAAATCAGAGGATGGTAAATCAGAGCATTCAAAAATAACTCAAAACCTGAAAAAGGATGTGTGGATGTGTGTGGATTGTCTACTACTGTCATCGATCAGTATTTTCATCATTTGGGACCTGAACATTAAACTGGGCCTTCGTTTTCCAAGCTGATGCTTGTGGTGTACATGAACTCCTATGCAAGCCATATGCTTACCCAACGCCCCTGGCTTATAAACAGGCTGTGTCTTGCAGCAGTTTTCCAATATCAACAGTCTCCCATAGTACAGCTTTCTTTAGCTGACGTAACAGAATGGAAAGAGCCCTCCGTGTTGAGCTGTTCAGTGACTTTAGATCTAAAAGATACGCTGGCGTATCATGTGTGTTTAAGGAAAGACGATTGGGAGTACCCAAACAGGCGCGCAGGTGGGAATCAGCCATGACGAAACTGAGGAGGGGTAAAAAGATGAGGGTTTCTGGCCACAGTAGCAGACACAGGTTGATCTGCCAGTGGCTGCCAGGCCAGGCATTTCCACACACACACACACACACACACACACACACACACACACACACACACACACACACACTAGAGCCCAGATTCGGCGCGGCAGCCGCTCCGGGAGTTTGTGTACGTGTGTCTGATCCCTGGCTAATCCTGCCCCTGTCGCCGTGTCTCCGGAGCTTCTCCTGCACAGAGCCAGGATAAAGCTGACCACCTGGACGGAGCCAGAGCTTCACTGGGCTGCTGCTGCCGCCACCACACACACACACATGGGATACATCCGGATCAATACTGCAGGCCCTGACAGCTCTCTCTCAATCTCTCTCTCTCTTTCTCTCTCACTCTTTCACGCACGGTAGATCCAGAATCAATGATGAAAGAGTTGCCAAGCTCAGTATAGGGGTTGTCTATTTCGGGATGCTGCTCTGCTTTTACGAAACGTGAGAGCCTTTATCGTGTCATAGACCACAATCTAGCTTTAAAGGACGTAGTAAAATATGGACTTAAGATTATAAAGTAACTTTCCCCAGCAGCTTTTCATCACATGACCCCACCAGGCAATTCCTCTTTGAAATATCCGATAGCAGTGGCGTTGGTGCAGTCCAAACCCTACGTACGGATGGCCCTGCATATCAAATGTTAAGGCAAATAATGATGGCTTAATGGCGTCCTGAGTGTGGTCCAAATATAAGCTTTCCAGACACCTTGTTTGTTTAAGGTGGTAGTAAATCCAGGCACCTGCGGATGGCTCTGCACAAGGGGCTATAATTACCTGCGGGGTGTGAGTGACGGGATCCATAGATTGGGAAGAGGTACTACAGTGCAGGGAATGTCTCGTTCTGGCCTGGGCTACCGAGCAGTGGACCCCCGGACCCTTCTCTGGAATCATTTAGCTTCATCCAGCACCTTTGGGATGAGTTGGAGTGATCCTGAATGAAAATCCAACACGAGTACTTGACCTCACTAGTGCTCTTGTGAACGCTAAATGCAATCAAATTCTCACAGCAATGCATAGAGGCTTTTACTGTAGCAAAAGAAGTCTCGTTCCATGTATGGGAAATGGCTAATGATTGGCTAAAAGGAGTGAGAGCATTCGGACCATTGCCAAAGACCATAGCGTGAAGGAAGTATGCAGGTGTATGGAAGCGCATGGTTAACCGTGTCTACCAGCAGAAAGCTCAGCCTACAGGAGGTTGTCTTCGGAATTGTGCCAGGGAAGGCATCGCCCAAATCTGGCCCAGCTGCGCACATCTTTGATGTAAGGGTGTCTGAACACTGATGTGGCTTACATCCAGAAACTTCCAGTCCATGCCCCATCCAGTCCACTGCTGTTATCACGTGGGGGTATTACATGCTATTAGGGCCGTTTTAGTCACGGGTGACTCAGTTTGTGTCCGGTGAGCTTATCATTGACCCTTAACTGTATTAAAAAATAATTTTGCTACACTTTCCCATTCTAATTATTGACCTAATTGATTGGCTTTATCTAATTACCTGCCTTCAGATTCAATTTGCATTGTGCGTTAACAGGTACTTTGACCCTTCACGGCCAAAAAAAAAACACACACGACAGCAGACATGAAGAATGTACTAGATGGTTTTAATTTCTCACAATGTCAAATTCTAATCATAATAAAATGTCTCTGCTTGAAAACACTACCAGGCTATGGATTGCATGTTCAAAACTGGCAGAATGGCTTTGTTTGTTTTGATGAGCCACTAGTCAGAAATAAATAATGTAATAATCTAATAATTAATAAAAACCACAACGTGCTTTTGCTAGAGGCAGGAATGACATCTTCTAAAGCTTTAAAACTGCAGTTTAAGCAGTGGATTGCAATTAAGGCGTAATTGTGTGTTTTAACGGAGACCCTGATTTGTTTGTGGTACGTTTTGTAATGAAGTATTGGCAGCTTGATTGTGGCTCGTGCGTTATTAAGAGCCTGTTAAGGAAGGGAATGAATAGTTTACAGTGTTGATTAGTTGGTGATGACTTTGATAACCAAGGATGTATAGAAGATCAGCGTGTTGTTTGCTTGTGTACAAATGCTTCCAGTGATGCTCTATAATGCTACAGGTGGTCATTCTGGCAGATAGCTGCATTCTATAGAAAGTGTATAGAGTCCACTGGCTAATATCTAGAGTGACCACCAGGGACAGCAACTAGACGGGCTGGGAGTGACTCAATAAGGGTATCAGGATACTGACAGTAGCCCATCCCACAGCTGCTGGAGGGTGCATGGGGGAGGATCCATATGGGTGGGTGAGGATACAACCTAAGGGTAAGGATTGGCCTCACTGAAATGAAATGAGAGAACATGATGATCGAAGTGGTCCCATATATGCTCAGGTGGGGTTCCATAGTTGCTCAACTGGGTTCAAGGATTTAGGGGTGTAGTTGGAAGTCTTGGTCATGCTCTTCCAACCAATGTCTGATTTTCCCAGCCATGTTACACTTCGCATTGTCTTGCTGGGAGATCCCATCCGGCCCAGGGAAGATAATCAGCATGTATGGGTGTACCAGATCTGCAAGGATGGACTCATACCCATATCAGGAAAGTGCATTGGATTAGTGGGGCCCAGAGAATACCACGAAAACATCCCCCATACCATACTACTGCTACCACCAGCTTGTGTTCAAGTAGGAAGTGGTCATAATAATGTGACTCGGCTATGTAAAACACTTTACATGCTCGGCTACAAGCTACACTAAAGCTAGGTGCATCCATTGGTGATGTACGGCTCATATAACCTCCACAGAAAAACACTGACCGGTAGAAAGGACACTCTGGAGCAGCCATACATGAGCCGAAGGTCGGCATGCCCAATGCCAAGCATGTGCTAGAGGGGTATACAGCCCCCCAGCGCTGGGCTTTGGAGCTGTGGAACTCTGGAGTGTTCTCGAGAGTGTTGGAGCTCCATCCTACGCCATTGGGTTGAGTGGAAGAGATCCAGACCTGATCATCCAACCTCAATACCTGACCTCACTAATGCTCCTGGAATCGCTGAATGCAATTAAATCCTCACAGCAAATGTTCCAGCAGCGAGTACAGGCTGTTACTGCAGCAATGGCTGAGTAAACACTCTACTAATGCCCTTCATTTCAGAGAAAACTCTGGACCAGCAGGTGTCCACAAGCTTTTTGGACATATAGTGTAGTAGGTATCAGCACTGCCATGGCTATTACTCTCCAGCTGGCCCTGGCCGCCTAACAGCTGTGACAGAGAGGCTTTAGCGGTGCGTCTGTAACAGCCCTCTCGGCACTCGTTCATGATGAGAAGAGCTCTTCTTCCTCCTCTCTGGCTGAAACCTTGCTCTGGAGATGGGTAGAGGGGGCGAACGAGGAAGGGCTGGACGGAATTACAGAGAAAGAGAGCGCGAGAGAGCGCGAGAGTGGAGGAGAAAGGTCAGTTTTTAATGGCCGTGGTCAGCTCATCTCAACACCGAGAGCCCCCTTTCTGCTTTATTAGAGCCGAGTCTCTTAGCTGCTTTTAAATTATTAGAGAGAGAAAAAGACAGAGAGATGTGATGACAGAGACATGATGATGGAGAGAGAGACGAGGGGCTTGAAGGGGGGGGTCCCGACCCACTGTTTTTGTAAGTTTGGTCTCTCACTGTTACCGGCTGTCGCGGATGTCGACTAAGAAGAGAAATCTGGAAAATTCGCTCGACAGACTGTAAGGCTACCGCAGCCAGGGCAGACCTCGAGCCCTTTGATGTCAGAGCTGGATGGCCGTGAAGCCAGAGGACAGGAGGGGACGGAGAAGTACATCAAAGCGCAGTGATTGGCCAGATAGATCTGTCTCTATTAATGATAAGGCGAAGGAGAGGAGACCTTTTCAAAAATAGCAGAAGACAAAGAGGTAGAGAGAGAGAGAGAGAGGTAGAGAGAGAGAGAGAGAAGTAGAGAGAGAGAGAGAGAGAGAGGTAGAGAGAGAGAGAGGTAGAGAGAGAGAGAGAGAGAGAGGTAGAGAGAGAGAGAGGTAGAGAGAGAGAGAGAGAGAGACACACAAGGGGGAAGTATGAGTGGAAAGCATGAGAGAGAAGTGCAAAGAGAGAAGGGAGAGAGGGAAAGTGTGGAAGGAGAGTGAAAGAGAAAGAAGAGAGGGAGAAAAAGAAAGGTGACAGAGAGAGGAGTGGAGAGACAGAAAGAGAAAGGGAGAAAGTGAGAGAGAGAAAGAGCGGGAGAGGAGGGATAGAAAGAGGAAGTGTGAAAGGAGAGAATGACCGAGAGAGAGAGAGAGGGTATGAGTGGAAAGCATGAGAGAGAGGTGCAGAGAGAGATGGGAGAAAAGAAAGGAGGAGACACAGAAAGTGGAAGTGTGGAAGAAGAGTAAGAGAGAGAGAGGGGGGAGAGAAAGAGAGAGAGAGAGGGGAGAGAAGAGACAGAAAGAGAAAGGAGAAAGTGAGGGAGAAAAGGAATAGAAAGAGGAAGCATGGAAAGAGAGAATGACAAAGATATAGAGAGAGAGGGGGGAGTATGAGCGGAAAGCATGAGAGAGAAGAGAGAAACAGAAGGAGAAGAGACAAATGTGAAAGGGAGAAAGTGAGGGAGAGAAAGGGAGAGAGAAGGATAGAAAGAGGGAGCGTGGAAAGAGAGAATGACAGAGAGGGAGAAAGCAGAAAAACAAAACTGTGGAGAGAAAGAGAGGAAGATGAAGAGAACGGGAGAAAGGATAGCCATAAGGTGGAAGTGTGAAAGAGAAAATGAAAGATAGACAGGATAAAGAGAGAGGAGGAAGAGAGAGAGCAGGTGAGAGATGTGCACAGGTTTGAGTTAACAGTCTGTATACAGTCCATGTGAAAGAGCCTGTTGCCCTTGACAGCGTGTGTACATTTCATGATGAATGGAAATGGCCCATAATGACTCGGAAGAGAGTCCGGGTCCACTGCTGTACACTAGGAGGTCTTTTCCCTCTCCAGGAAAGGACACGGTGCTGTTCCCGACCGCAGGGATGTGCAGGATTGGATGTGGCTCTTACGGTCACGTTAGCATTTAAGCCCCTCAGCAGTTCTTAATCACAACTGATGCCAATAAAGCCTCACCGTAGAAAGAGCGGAGGCTGACGGAGTGTGTGTGCGGTCTGAACTGAACTGTGTTTTATTGTTATTTAATTGACTTGTTACCAGGTAATGATCCTGTTAAGGATGAAGGCCAGGCTGAGAGGGATGCACATGGCACATCCAGCTAGATTAACCCAAAAGCAGGCACCATCGGCAACACCGGTTCTGCTTTACACGGACTCGGTAAGAGCTCCATCTTCATCACACATGTCCCAAAATATCCGGCGAGCTTTGTTCACTCTTCAGTGGATTCAGCTACTTCACTCCCACAGCTCTTAAAAGGTCCATAGAAAAGCACTGACCAATGAAAGGGGACACTCCGGAGCAGCACAGGAGTCAAAGGTCACTGCCCAATGCCAAGTGTCGGGGTAGAACGTCGGCCTGTGCAGTGCTGGAACTGTGGAGCTCCATCCACTACTACTGGGTGGAGTGGAGTGATCCAGAACTGATCATCCAGTAGTCCATCCTCTGGTGAAGGCTGACTGCTTTCAAATCTTCACAGCATTGTTCCAACATCCTCCTCCAGCAAAGGAGGAACAAACCGCCTATAAATATCCCGTATTTTAAGGAGAAGGTGGACATCCGAACGCTCAAGACAGACACACACACCCAACACTATCATTACCAGCAGAGGTGCAGCAGCGATCGTGTGCCATCAGGTCATTAGCGAACCCTTTATAAACACAGTGACTCGGTGATTCGATTCGTTTTGTCATCCTTTTTGGCCATCATTCTCTCAACACTAAGCACAGCGCTGAAATCCTGAGGTCTTGTTGACAGCTCCTGCTAAAACCGTATTTTTAAGCTTTTTTGGGGGGGGTGGGGGGTGGGGGTGGTGCTAGTCATTGATTAAACAAGACCTAGCCCGTGTGAGTGTGTGCGCTCACATACAGGCGATGATTCATTGCCGCCTGGTTAACCTGTTGTGGAGTGAACTGCAGAGCAGATCAACACTGCCACCTACTGGCTACAGTCAGAACTGAACACAGGGCCACAGTGTGACTGTGTGTGTGCGGATGAGTGTGCATGTTTGTTGGGTTTCAAGCATCTTCCGGACAAACAGGTCCTGACGTTGGTAGTAAAACCAGAACAAACCTGCTGGTGACCTTTTCTTTCGGCTTCCTGAAAGAGGAAGTTCAGGGGTCCGGATCGTCTTTAGGTTTAGGGAATTTTCCGGCTGGTGGGAGATATTATATAATGATACAGCTACTTTCATATGCAGCTAAAAAGCTAAATATCATATTCCAGTGTTCAGTGTGTATAGTAAACCTTCCTTTCTTCTCAGGAGACCTGCTTTCAGTTTCCCAAGGACACCTACTGGGGCATTTCAAAGGTCAGTCTTACACGTTGGTTGTGTTTTCTGCTCAAGCAATGTGTATTCTAACATTCAAACATAACAGAACCTCAATTATTGGTTCCACCAAGTTTCATATCTTATCCTTTCACACTCTCCTTTCCTCAGTCATCTTCTCTCTCAGGGTTTCCCAACCTGTGGGCCACAGACCACCACTGGGCCATGAAGCACCCTTTAGTGGTCCATGGGGCTGCACTCAGCTGGAGGCAGTAGTTTGTAGTGGGCTGGAAACATAAATTATAGCCATAATGGTGTTAAATTTATTAACATGAATGTACATATAGGAATGTACACATGTGCACATAAACATGTCACACTAGCAGGCCAGTTAAACCTCTTCGGTTTCAGACAGTGTAGCAGCTGGCTAGCCACTGATGGAGAGGGTTCCTGGGGCCCTTTACAGCTACCTTGTTTGAGTTTGGACATGTCAATGTTTCTTCAACACAGATTTCTCGGAGAAACTTAACTTAAAGTTGATCTTAGATTAGGGTTTCGGGTGGAGACGTTTGAGGAGGTTCTATCTGATGTCCTCAGACAGCTTCTGAAAAAAGCAACAACCCATGGTTTCTGAGTTTTGCACTGTACTCTATACACTACAAATGGGATATATTACTACTGCATATGGATATAGCGTGTAATACCTCCAAGAGCATGAGCAACAGCTATCCTTCAATTTGCATGTACCGGACAAGTTTCTGGATGTAGGCCACATCAGTGTTCAGGCACTCCTCCATCAAAAGTATTGCGCAGTTGGACCAGATTTGGTGGAGGCCTTCCCTGGCGCCAATTCCAAGGACGATTCCCTGTAGACTGGGATTTTATCCCCTGCTGGTAGACCCGTATGACCGTATGCTTCCATACACCTGCAGATTCAGCTACTTCCTTCACACTATGGTCTTTGGCCACGCCCAGATACAGTCCCTCCTTTTAGCCAATCATTAACATCTGCTCTGGAGCCGTTTTCCACACATGGAACGAGACATTCCCTGCACTGTAGCACCTCTTCCCAATCTATGGCTCCCATCACTCACACCCCACAGGTATTTATAGCCCCATCATCCTTGTACAGCACCATCTGCAGGAGCCTGGAGTTACTACCACCTTAAACACACTGGGTGTCTCGTTTTTATGTCCGGTGAGCTCATATGTATACACACACATGGCTTGGCATTTAGTAACATGTAAGTAATAGAAGTACTAGTGCCAACACTGCCACCTGTAAACTCAAGTATTCCATAAATGTATGTGTTTGTGGGGTTGGTTTATGCCACATTGTGGGGACCAAAACGCAAGCACCATTACACACGGTATTAAGGTCAGTGCCAGGGTAAGGGTTAATGCCAGGGTTAGTGTTAAGCTAGTAGCAGTGTTGGTTTTGGGTAGCCAGAAGATAAATGGAAATCTTATAATGTCCCCATATTTCACAGAAACAAGCGTGCATGTGTGCATTAATTGGCATGCAGGGCACAAAAATGTTTTATGAGTTGTAGAAATAATGTATACACACAGGATGCTGATCGTTGTTTGCATCTCCATATAATAATGAAATATGAGTCAGACTCGAACGACTAATCTTTATTGGTGTAAAACACGGGGGACCCCAGTGTCCTCATTTCGCAAAATCACTTCAGAGCTCACGAAGGCTCAGAGGAATGAAGGTTAGGCAAGGACTCGTGTGGTGTGACAGTAAAGCCAGTGTGCAGCGGAGGGCCTTTACCAAACACATCGACAAAAAACACTCTGTAAAAGTAATGGGCCTGCAATCATCCAGCGTCAGCAACTCCACTAGACTACAGCCTCCCTGGGCATGCGCCCACACACACACACACATACATATTCGGATGAGGAAATGAGTACATTTCACGCATCATAATTTCGCCCCCACACACTTCCAAACAGACACACACACACACACACACACACACACACACACACACACGGATACACGTACACTTACTATACTTCATGTCCCTACTCCACTCTGCCATCCTCTCTCAGAGCAGAATTTATGTCCAATTAACACAATACAAGCAGGGATCCTTTTAGCTTTGGCACAAAGTCCGATGCGTTTGTCCTCTGTGTGTCTTTGGTAGTATATTTTCCCATCCAGATCCCAATCCTGCTTATGCTTATATGGCTATAATTCAAAGAAGAAGCTTACACAAGAGTGTGCAAGAGTGTGAAGGCCCCCAGTCAGATTACACGTTTTGCTGAGTGGAAATGTGAGAAGTTGATGCACCAGCTAGAGCTTACACACACTGACTATGGCATTTCTGCCAGCTTTACCACCATATGTCTGTTTATCTGCCGGGTTCGGCATACTGGGAAGCTTTAAAGATTCACTTTAGATAGCAGGAGGGAATGCTGGTGCTGTCATTCCCGCTGCTCTTTACGTTCACTCAGGTTTGTTGACGGTGGAGCAGAGGGGGCGCTGACTTCTTAGGGAGCCACAGTGTCTTTGTGACCTTCTGGCTCTCCCTTTAGCTATCTTGTAAGAGCCAGGTCTGCTGAAGTCACTGCTGCACTCTTCTGTCAGAGCTAACAGTCTGTTCTCTCTGTCTGAGCTGAACTGCTGCCCATCCTGTGTGGCCTGATGCTGGTGCTACATCTGCTCTGACTGGGAGCCACTGCTCGCCTTCAACCACCACCTGGCTGCCCTGCACTGTGGAAGCTTGTCCTATGTCCTGCTGACCCATCCGATGACCCGACTACTTAACTACGGACTAATCAGAGATTTATTCCTCCACCTTGCAAACACTGAACGCTCCTTTCCTTCGCTGGTTTTGTTACCTGGTGTTGACTCGAGGAGAATGGGTTCTCTCAAGGTTTCGTCTTTTTGAACCGAGGGAGCTTTGCCTTGCCTCGGACACCAGATTCTTTGTAAAGCTGCTTTGTGACAACATCTGTCCTAAAAAGCATTATATATAAATAAATGCTGACTCGACCTTCATACAGCGAACACCTCCACAGCACATACACAGTAATTATGCATGTGCAGAAGTTTGGACTGCCTGGAAGTGACGGCTCAGCCTTTGTGTTTGTCCACTTTCAGTCCATATTATCTGTCCCAACAGTAGCTGGTGAAAGTGCATGTCTATTGGTCAGTATAATGGATTGGTATATGGTGTAGGAGCTTTCTCTGAGCGACTGTGTTTACTGTCACTGTATAAAACAAGCTCCATGCTGTATTTATGCATTTTGCAATTTGATTTTTACTTTTATGTCTCATTTGATCACATGAGCTGCTGTTTACACTGTGTGGACATTTCATAAAGAACGGACCAACAGAAATGGTCCAAAGCTGCTTGGAAAAATTTCTGGTTCCATTGACTTCCATTCAAATTAAATGAGGTTTTTGGCCTCTCCTGTAAAGCTGCCATTTTGGAGATATATGTTTTTCTTTGGACAGCGACGATATACAGGGTTGGACAATGAAACTGAAACACCTGGTTTTAGACCACAGTCATTTATTAGTATGGTGTAGGGCCTCCTTTTGCGGCCAATACAGCGTCAGTTGGTCTTGGGAATGACATATACTGCGTCCTGCACAGTGGTCAGAGGGAGTTTAAGCCATTCTCCTTGCAGGATAGTGGCCAGGTCACTACGTGATGCTGGTGGAGGTTCGTCCTTCTTGGTGGTATGCTGACATTACCCTGGATACCGTGGCTCTTGATACATCACAAAGACTTGCTGTCTTGGTCACAGATGCGCCAGCAAGACGTGCACCAACAATCTGTCCTCTTTTGAATTCTGGTATGTCCCCATAATGCTGTGTGCATTGCAGTATTTTGAGCAGAACTGTGCTCTTACCTGCTAACTGAACCTTCACACTCTGCTCTTACTGGTGCAATGTGCAATTAATGAAGATTGGCCACCAGGCTGGTCCAATTTAGCCATGAGACCTCCCACACTAAAATGACAGGTGTTTCAGTTTCATTGTCCAACCCCTGTATATGATATATTTAGAATGCAATTCACATTAGTAAGCAGTTATTATTAAATGAGTAATGACAGAACAAAGTTTAACCAACTCTGGACACATGACCAGTGTTGTTGTATATTCCTAATAGATGTACTGCACAATTCCTGCACTTGCCTAGTTTAACCCACTGGTGTCAACTGTAGGTGCATCACTTACTATTTAGCTCCACCCTCTCTTGGACTATCCTTGTCTAATAAATGTACATATAAGAGAATTTCTACAGACCCCTCCCGTCTTTGTATATTCTGTATTCTGTGTATTTTCTATTAATATAACTTTTATATCTCTTTATTTGTTTAGTATGTATACAGTGTTGTCCTGCTGTAGAGTATCAACCTGAGCCTGAGTTAATAAACCTGTATATGCTGTTTCTGCCAACGTTGATGGGTTTTACATATACGCAGTTATTGGACTAGTAAGTGGACTACCTGGAAGTGATATCCTATCACTGTATAAAACAAGCTTCATGCTGCCTTTGTTGTTGGATGCACCTAATTTCTGAGCTATTGTATATATACACACACACACACACACCCCCACAGCTAACCACAGCACCAACAAAACATCATTATACCTGTGGACTGTACCACACGCCATTAAATCGTTGAACTAAACTGCAAACAGAACTACCTAGCATTCTTAGCTAAATCTATAGGCCATAAGAGCAGTCAGTAAACCACACACACACACACACGACTTGCAATAGAAACCCTTTTTCCTCCAGCACGCCATGTTATATACATAATCAAATTAAATCTAATTTATTTACATAACGCTTGTCACTACTGATGTTCTCAAACCAGCTTTACAGAAATAACATAATAACAAAGAGCTGAATAACCAGTACAGCAGGGGGTGTAGTCATGTGCTGGCTGTTATAAATATCCTACTCACCACTTCCATACGCCATTCAGAGTCGCTATTCAGAGATCTGGCACTGGCTTTAGATTAAACTAGAGATCAGTGAGGTTCTCTGGTTCAGCAGTCAGTGAGTGAAACGCCGAGCTGGTGTGTTGTCTTTATCAGGGACAGATCTGTGTAACACTACGGCCAGCGAATGTATTGAAATGAAGATTAGATGAAGTGTCAGAACTGTTTTACGAACCTCTGACGTAATTTACCGCCAGTGGTCCTGTACCACAGTTTGGGAACTGCTACTCTACAGAAGCTCTATCATTTGACTAGGTGCCCAAACTTATGCATGCAACTGTATGTTTCTGTTCAGGGCAGTCGTGGGCTGGAGGTTAGGGAACCAGCCTGGTGACCGGAGGGTTGCCGGTTCGATTCCCTGAACTGACAGTAACGACTGAGGTCAAGGCAACTAAAGCCCCAACTGGTCCCCGGGCGCCATGGTTATGGCTGCCCACCGCTTCGGGTAAGTGTCCTCACTGCCCCCTAGTGTGTGTTCACTAGTGGGTGTTTCACTCTACGTATGGGTTAAATGTGGAAGACAAATTCCTCTTTGTGAAAATCACAATTGTCACAAAATGGCTCACTCTCTACTCAGAGAATGATTGGCCTCACTGATATGTTTACTTGTGTAAAATGAAACCATAATAAATGAAACAGTGGTATTAAATATGATGTTATTAGTAAATAACAGATTAGTATATACAGGGAAGAAACAGCTGCTTTTATCAATTAGGCTTTAAGAATTGCAAACTTAAATTTACTTACTTATAATAATTGCGTTAAGTTCTTTTTTTTCTTTTTATCATTTTTGCCATGTCTTTGTGATTCTTAGGTAAACCACCAGCATAAAACCAGTAGAGAATGTAAACGAAGCATATTCTATTACTATGTAATTAACTATGTAATTATAGCCAGTAGCATACTATGTAGGGTAATTAAAAATGCAGCATAATTACAGTAACAACTCTTTAAAACATGTTATATCCATAAGCTCCTATAAATGAGCTTATCCCACCTTATAATAGGTGGACAGTGCTTTAATAAGCATATTTATTAGGGTTTATAAACATGTTACAACAGTCACTATTCATTATAAGGGCATTTAAATAGACAATGCAATGAGGCTTATAATGCATTTATCATACATATGAACAATCAAACACATTACAGTCATTTAAACTGCCATTAAATGCTGCAAGTAATGTGACTAATATTGTTATTATAATAAAGTATGCTGTAATAACAGATGTAAAGAAGAGTAAGCAAGTATGTTACAGACTGACCGACATGAACAGTCCAGCATTTAAAATTTTGATGTCAGTGACCCAAAAAGTCAGTCACTTAAAGCACTGTGATGGCTTTTTAAATGTTTATAAAGTGTTTATAACTGTTAATAAGCATTACATTCATCATAATTACATTTACTATCATTAACTATGTGAGAAGCATTATGATTGATTGGGGAGTGATACTTGTGGTACAACAATTCAAAGTAGTAACAAGAGTATTGTTATTACAGGCTTATGAAGCATTATTAGGTCGCTTACAGACTGTTATTACCTAGTTATAAGCACATTTCTAAATATCTATGAATACAGCCATCACAGAAAGTGCTACCCTACTTCCTCACCATCATTGGTTTGCTGGTCCACCATGATGAACCATCCAAAAGCTGGACCTTAACCAGGAAATGCTTTTATAAAGAACCTCAGACCGGCTTATAGTCCCAGTAGACCATTTCTAACAGAAACGTATTTAGCTCACTTTGTTCAGTATAAGCTATAACATCATCTTGTTTGCACCAGCTCACATTAAATTGCTTACGCTGTCAGGAAAATGACGGTGACATACATTTACATGACATTCGTTAACAGTTACATCCTGAAAGTTATACTCAATAGCCTTTTCACATTTAGCTTCTAAAATCAAATATTAAATATATTACTGAGCCACCGTTATTAATGACTGGCCTCATTTGAAGTATGAAAGCGTGTTGAAAAGACCCCCCCATCGCAATGCTCTTCCTGCTCACTAATGCTAAAATATATAGTTCTTTATTTTTTGACCAAGGAGAAAACGCACTCTTTGGTTTTTTTTTTTTTTTTTTTGGTAAAGTGTCCCTGAAAAATCTGACTGCCAGCCAGCAGTAGTACATGTGCACTCTATGAACCACCCCCTCATTCCACATTCAGCAAAGCTTTTAGGGAGAAAGAAAAAAAAAAAATTGTAAAAGAAAAATAGGTGATTCTCTGGCTGCAGTTGTTCACTGCCCCCACCTGTTGGATTAAACCCTGCTAAGAACATAACGCAAGTCTAATTCGGGGTTACAGAGCAGGGCACCCTTAAATCTGGGGCTTGTGTCCAGTAGTTTGTGATGACCAGTAGGTTCAAATCCAGGACCAAAATCTGGATTTAAGGTGGACTAAGGCCTAAACCAGGGGTCTTCAAATTCAGACTTCTGAAGAAATATAGTTTCTGGTCCCAAGTTGTATGGATTGTCATACGAGTCTACCAGCACTGGCTGAAATCCCAGTCTACAGGAAATCCTCTTCAGAACTGTGCCAGGGAAGACCAGCAATCAGCCCAACTAACAATTCTAGGATGCAAGAGTGTCTGAACACTGATGTGGCCTAGATCCAGAAATTTGTCCAGCACATGCCAAATCCAATCAGCTGGTATTGGTGCTCGTGGGGTTGGGGGGTTACCAGGCTATTAGGTACATTTCACTCTCAGGTGAGCTTAGTAAAATGGCACTGTTATATTAGTGAATAAAATCTGCCATGAAAACCCATCATCATGAAGTGTTCATGGCCTGGTTAGGAAACGTGTCACTGAAATAACCCCATTAATAGTAACATCACCAATTAAAAAGGCTCAAGTTCTTGCAAATCCAGCAACCCAAGTGTCGGAGGCATGACAATTGTATAACTGCACATTGTTCTACAGGGGTTGGACAATGAAACTGAAACACCTGTCATTTTAGTGTGGGAGGTCTCGTGGCTAAATTGGACCAGCCTGGTGGCCAATCTTCATTTATTGCACATTGCACCAGTAAGAGCAGAGTGTGAAGGTTCAGTTAGCAGGTAAGAGCACAGTTCTGCTCAAAATACTGCAATGCACACAGCATTATGGGTGACATACCAGAGTTCAAAAGAGGACAAACTGTTGGTGCACGTCTTGCTGGCGCATCTGTGACCAAGACAGCAAGTCTTTGTGATGTATCAAGAGCCACGGTATCCAGGGTAATGTCAGCATACCACCAAGAAGGACGAACCTCCACCAGCATCACGTAGTGACCTGGCCACTATCCTGCAAGAAGAATGGCTTAAAATCCCTCTGACCACTGTGCAGGACGCAGTATATGTCATTCCCAAGACAAACTGACGCTGTATTGGCCGCAGAAGGAGGCCCTACACCATACTAATAAATGATTGTGGTCGAAAACCAGGTGTTTCAGTTTCATTGTCCAACCCCTGTACATGTAGGTGATCTGGCTAGTGCTAGAAGGAAATGAAGATTAGCCGATGGTTAACGATGATGCAGGGATTAATGTTACTGTATATGGTCCCAAACAAACAGAGATAATAAACTAAACCTGAACTAGTAAAGTGATAAACCAGCCTCAGCCTGCCACCTGCATGTGCACACTCACCATCTGGGAAGTGGAAGCTGTTTGAAGCCTTTTTGCTTATTTTGGGATATTTCGGCACAGCAAGTTTGCTTACTACACACTTCTCCTCACGCTCTTCCTGCCACCCGGTAAATTCCCCACGAGCCGGGGCTTCAATTTGCTGATTATTGGGAGACAAAGCGCTGACTCCAGGCTTGGGTTTCCTGCCCTTTCCGATAACTTGCCTTTGATTCTGAATTTTTTTTCTCTCCCCCTCCAGTTTCGAGTTCTATTCCTGGGAAAACGAGCGTCCGTTTTCCAGTCAAACCCAGATAAGGATATCGATGTAGCTTAACCAGCTAGCCTAAAACAGATACATGTAAAATGGGAAAGAGGATAAGGACAGCAGGTGTGTGTGTGTTAGCATCAAGTCATTGGAGTGGTCAGGATAAGTATTCCTGGTGTGTCACCTATGGATAAGTGTCACCTATGGACATCTGGAGTGTTGCACTTTTGCATGGTCACAAGAATAAGGCAGCTTTCCTGGGATCACAGATCATAACTGTGAGAGTCCAAACAATGCCGTTAGATTCAAAAACAAAAAATGAACGTTTGTTGTCTTTGAAGGTCATGCATTCATTAAAGGTTGTGATGCTCAAGAAAAACAATGTTCCAAATTGGTGAACTGGTTCTCAAATCTGGAGTGTTGGGTTAGATACTGAAAAGCGAACTTGCACTGAGAATTAAATCATCTCGACTCGAAGGAGAACGTTGAAACCTCCGCACCTGAAAGCAGCAGAACAGGAACGTCACCCGAATCCTTTTTAAGACAGACTGCGCTAGGCTAGCAGTTTGAGTGACATCGTATTGATCAAGTCTTACTGGCAGAACTCGCACTCAAGCTTCCATTATAGCGTTCCTTGTCATGCCTTGCTGAAGTAGTGATGACAAATCAAAGCTGGCATCCAAACATCTGCCACAAACCAGCACAAGAGCTAGTATGTAAACTGGTGCTGTGCCATGAAAGTGAATTAGGTATAGAAGTGTGCGGCACTATGACAGCCAGCAGGACCACAATAGACCAGCTTCAGCAGCTTTGCTTTAGCAACCGTTGGCTAAATTGGAATGTCTAATTGGAAACATCTTCAGTCTCATATTTGAAACAGCTATTTGCTGTGCGTGTATGTTACAAGGATGACGCTGCCGACTTTATCACCAGCTTATTTGAATGATCTCATCTCTATGTAGACTATAATGTAAAAGGGCTCCAGCCCTCTTTGTGGAGAGCAACGTTTTTGAGTTCAGTGTCCAATAAACTGCCAACCAGCCCCATTACTTAACTCTAATACTACTAATCTAGTCAATCCGGGACAAGGTTCCTTAGCCAAAGCAGGTCTGCCAAATTATGGTTGGAACTAGGCCCTCCAGAAGCTGTCCAGGACAACTGGTTTTCAAATGTCTTCTATCATTTGTTTGGTGTCTCGCTACTGGGACACCCTGTCCCCAAAACTTCACCTAACTCCCACTAAAAATCAACCTCCACCACTTTCCGTGATCCCATGAGGGAGTACCTTATGGCCACCGCAATAAAACGTCTGTGGACAACGAGCCGATACATATACCCCCTATTACTCTCCCTCAATAAAAGGCATGGTGTAGCCCTCCCCCCCCCCAGATGCCACTTGTCTTTGTCTTTCTTCCATGAAGACCATTCCTTTCTTCTGTCCCTTCATCTTCTTCTCTGGATAGTTCATGGACAAACTCAGTTTATCCGTTTCATCTTTGAAATTCTCTGACCTTGAGAGCTTTGCAGGTCATATGGATCCACTCCACCATTCAAGCTAATCTTGTCCGTATGGCGATCTCTGGAGGCCACATCTACAGTGTCAACCTATCTTTTCATCTGCTTCACGGTCATTTTATACTCTAGACCCAACGGGGCTACTCTGCTTGGCCTTCGTCCACCTGCTACGTTGCTCCAATCGTAACATGACGAGTTAGCACCAAGCTGCCAAAATGGTGGCAGAATATTCTTTACCCCTATGACCCCAGACCCATTTCCCCGTAAAGGAGGAGGATGAGGGATCAGTCATATGAGTATAAGAGGTCACTCTTACTATGACAAAGAGGTCACATGGAGTCTTTTGTGACAGTTTAGGGTCGGAGTAACAGTAACATGTCCTAACAAGCTTTATCATTGTGTTCTGTGTGGGATCACTGGGTTCTAGAATGGGTTCTGTGTAATTAAGGAACATGCTTTTAAAGCTTTAGGCTTGGACCACCCCGTTAAATGGGTTGGACCAGATTGTTTTCCTACAAAACACCATGAGCTGGTTTGGTCTCGTGCACTAACAAAGCACATCAGCATTTGGTAAAGAGGGTCACATGTTCACAAATCCACAAAACTGTCATGTGACTGCATCCAGAATGTTCAGGTTAGAGAGGCCCAACCCTGGACATGCGTTTGAGTGAAGGGTAAGGCTGTATTAGGAACTTGCCAGACTTTTTAGGGCAGGCTCACTGTATGCGCTACAGATTGACAGCAGGTTGATTGAGTCAGTGAGTTTGGTGCACGGGGACAGGTTCACGGTGAGCGACTCTATGTGCTATAGATTAACAGCAGGTTAACACAGCATACGATTAACGTCAGGTCGTTCCCCAGCGCTAACCAGCCATCGCCTGCTGGTATGTTAATGCTGGATGTGTACTCAAAGCTGGGTCATGTCCTTCTTCCTCCATCTCTCCGACTCCCTCCGCCTGCATCGTCTCATCACAGAGAAGAGAAGAGAGAGATAAGAGGAAAACTGAACACGGGAAAGCATAATCCTTTCTGAGCCCCAAGACTAAACAGCCTGCATGGTCCTTATTCTCTCTCTCTCTCTCTCTCTCTCTCTCTCTCTCTCTCTCTCTCTCTCTCTCTCTCTCTCTCTCTCTCTCTCTTTCTCCTCTCTTCTCTCTCTCTCTCTCTCTCTCTCTCTCTCTCTCTCTCTCTCTCTCTCTCTCTCTCTCTCTCTCTCTCTCTCTCTCTCTCTCTCCTGGAAAAACGCAGGCCTGTAACTATAGTAACCCCGGAGCAGGTTGCCGTAGTGATACATGGCATTCTTGAGCTGGAAAACGAGAGGACGAATCTGCCAGCTTCTCGCTCACGGCCCCTCACAGCAAACAGCAACAGCAACAACAACAACAACAACAACAACAACCCGCGAAGTGGAGTCTGCAAATAGCTGGACATGCGCTCCTTCAGCTGGACAACACTCCTGTGACTGAACAAGGATGCTGGCTGTGGTTGTTTGAGTGTTGATTAACACCCCCCACCCCCTTCCCAGGTTTTATCCTATGATGGTGTGACCAGGGTGGTTTTAATTTCGTTTGACCCCATGTGGTAAAAGTCCCGCAGTACTCGAGTTTGGACAGGTAATGGAAAATATGCTAATGCGCTAGCTTGTTACCAGGTGCTCTGACAAAAGCTAAGGGTCAGCTTTCACTACGAATATATGTAGCGCATTAACATTCACAGAGGCAGCAAGAAAAGGATCTTAGGAAGAGGACACTCCAGCAGGGTTTATTTAATGCTAACAAACAGTGCAGTGTGTAATATCCTCAATGAAAGAAGGCTCAAGGCCTAGCGCTCAGGTCAGTCCATTCATACTGGAGATACACTGGGAGTTACTTCAGTTCGGCTAAAGCCGGTTGTATTTCTAAAACTCTTTTTAAATCTGCTCTATTCACTCTTAGTTACATGCTGATCACAGTTGACTGGATGTAATTTGTGTGTGGTGGACATAAGCACTTCTCAGGGATTCTAGAGTAAAGATTACATTCATCAACAGAACAGCTGCACCCAGAAGGAGGTGTGGGATTGCGGTGGTGTTGGGAGGGAAGATAAAGGAGACCAGGATCAATAACTGATGATAAATTTAGACTGATATGATCAATATTTAATGAGCTACACATACAGAAGTCTGTCTCTCAGTATGGCGTCGGGCCGCCGTCTTTGCTAACCCAACATGCCAGAAGTCTCGGTATGGAGCTGTAGAGGTTCCTAATGGAGTCCTGTGATAATCCATCCCATGCAGCTTGAATATCCTCACACAGTTCCTGCAGATGGTGCGGTAGGGGTGGAGGTGGAGGGACACCAGGCCTTCTGGACGTGTGACAACAAACCGTTCATTTTGGTGCTGACCACGGTGCCTCCACACACGGGTTCGTTGGGCGTCTCCACCAAGACCAAAGCGGGACTCGTCACTGAAGATGACCCGCTGCCATTCTGAGTCACTCCATGACAGTCTGGTACGACACCACTGCAGTCTTTGGTGACGGTGACGTGGTGTTAAGGACAGTCGTCTTAACAGTCTCTGTGCATGTAGACCGGTGAGGTGCAGCCATCTGCAAGTGGTGCTGCACCAACAGGGTGACTGATGGAGGACATCACTGCTCACCAAATGCCAATCAGGTATATGGATAAAAGACTAAACAGACTAAGTAGTCACACTGGTGTATATATGAATGAATGAATGAATGAATGAATGAATGAAGGAATGAATGAAGGAATGACTTGGGTTATAGATAAGGGAATAAATGGATAAAGGAACAATGTTGGTGTATGGACAAATGAATGAAGAGCTAACAGGCAGCTACAGACAGGTGACCTAGTTCACGAGCTTATGCTGGTTAGCTTTAGCTTGCTAAATTTCTCCAGTGGCCCGCCCACATTTTATGATACAGTACAGCCTTGTGATTGGTCAGGGGAATGCTTCACTCATAAGAACCACACAGCTTACATGGCTGCTCCTTCCAGCTCTAAATCGTCAGGTTGTGGTCATAAGCTGGCTCTGTGATGTGCCACCAAACGTGCCATACTGACCATGGCTATGTATTCCTAAGCTGCCAGCTCTTCACAACTAGCATTAATTTACATTCATAATTCATTTTCATTTATTAACCCCTTCGAGTATCATGCTTTTTTCCTGGGACCATGATACTGGTCATTTTGCTGCACAGCTGTCCAACAGAGCTTGAGGGGTCAGCTATAGTTGAGCTAAATCAGCAAGTCTGTATGTAAATGGGCTTTCGGGGAATTTGATAGTCTTATATAACTGATGCATGTCTCATACCACTCATACCATAATTTTGCTAAATGCAGCAGTGCCAAGCATATTTGCGCATGGCTAATAGACTTGGTAGCTAAATGAAGCTAATCAGCTAAGCATCTCCATCAAGTCTACACATAGCCTATAGCAGAGGTGCCCAATCCTGGTTCACCTTGGAGATTTCAGATCCAGCACACACGCCTCTATAATTCAGATGCCCCTGAAGGCTTTCATTACCTGGATCAGGTGTGATAGACTATGATTGGAGCTAAACCCTGCAGGGTGGTAGGTCTCCAGGTCTAGATTTGGGCACCCCTGCTACAGGCTATTAGCTTTAATCACATTTTTGTCATATATATATATATATATATATATATATATATATATATATATATATATATATATATATATATATATATATATATATATACACACACACACACACACACACACACACACACACTGTATAATACCATCCAAATTTAACCCCATGTTTCTGACACCCAGGGAAAACAAACAGGGCTTATAAGGGAGCTAGAAGATGGCTAGCACAAATTGCACACGGGCTATTGTGCATAGAGGAGTTTCCAACAGTGTGCCGTCCGCATATAGACCATCGCCGCGATAAGATCAGGAAACGTTAGACCGCCGTGCGTCTCCGCGGCCTGTATGGATTCCACCGTTTGAGCTACATCCAATGCTACAGCTTCCCGTAGCCACAAACACAGGCATCAGATACCCCTGCCTGCTCTCAACAAGAGCCGCGAGCGAGCTGTTACGGAGAACAGAGCTGTAAGCCGCCACGCAGCTGATGTTATTTTCCCAGTTATCTTGTTCTCTCTGCTGTGGTGGCTCCTGATGTGGCCGCATTCGAGCTAAAGGAACCAGTTAAACGTGAACGAGGCGTTCGGAGGAAGCTCGTCGGCTGGTTAAGTAAGAAAGCATGGAGTGTTTTTCGAGGCGAGAAGGAGAAGAAAAAAAAAAGCTCAGGGTCCATTACGGGCGGGCTGGGGGACGCGATAGAGGAAGCAATCTAATTCAGTCTGTGCAGTGTCGTTCCCTTCCACCGTATCCATGTGTAGGTTATGAGATCCAATTATGAAGTCTTTGAGATCATGGAGTATTTTATGAGATGAAGAGTCTCTCTCTCTCTCTCTCTTTCTCTCTCACATAGAAATCTCACTAATATTTCTTCATTTAAAACTGGTTAGGACCGTGTGTGCGGGCATGGTGGGGGGCGTTGGTAGGGATGGGGAGGGTTGGTTGGATGGAATGCGAGTGTGTGCGCTCTCGCACGCCCGTAATGACACCACTGCCTCCTCTAACAGGGTCATTTGTTGCTTTTCCAATATACCATTACACCGAAACTGCAATTCTTCACTCAAATGGGAAATGTGTCCAATCTCGGTGTGGAAGAGTTGCCCGCTGCCAGCTCGATTGTTTTCTTCATGTTTCCCCAACAAATCCCGCGCTCTTTCCCTGCCCGCCTTTGTGCGGCTCTTTTTCCGCAGATTTGTTTTGCATTATGCCCGCTTTATGAGTGCATTATGTCAACATGAGGCGCGTATCCCATACAGCCCGGCGTGGCTAAAGAATACTTTTCATTTACCGGGGCTACCGGATTCTACAGGAAATATAAAATGTGCACTGCAGAGGGCAATAATCCTGAGATTTGCCTTTATTTAATTATATATATATATATACACACACACACACACACACACACACGAATTGCTGCACCCAGAAGGAATTGTGGGATTGCAGTGCTGTTGGGAAGGAAGATAAAGGTGACCAGGATCAATAACTGATGATAAATTTAGACTGATATGATCAATATTTATTGAGCTACACATACAGAAGTCTGTCTCTCAGTATGGCGTCAGGCCGCCGTGTTTGCTAACCCAACACGCCAGACGTCTCGGTATGGAGCTGTAGAGGTTCCTAATGGTGTCCTGTGATAATCCATCCCATGCAGCTTGAACATCCTCACACAGTTCCTGCAGATGGTGCTGTAGGGGTGGAGGTGGAGTGACACCAGGTCTTCTGAACGTGTGACGACAAACCGTTCATCTTGGTGCTGACCACGGTGCCTCCACACACGGATTCGTTGGGCGTCTCCACCAAGACTAAAGCGGGACTCGTCACTGAAGATGACCCGCTGCCATTCTGAGTCACTCCATGACAGTCTGGCATGACACCACTGCAGTCTTTGGTGACGGTGACGTGGTGTTAAGGACAGTCGTCTGTGTGCACGTAGCCCTGCGTGGTGCAGCCGTCTACCAATGGTGCTGGCATTTACATGATGAGTAATGGAGGCATCACTGCTCACTGTCCGCAATCATGGCTGTTGGGTCATGTGGGTTCGGCTAGCTTCACACATGTCCAGATACAGAATGAGAGAATACGTCAGATGTGTTGGTTTGCTGAATTAAAAGCATGTGCGATGAATAAGGCAGATGATATTTAGCGCTTTGGATATGAACAGCAGAAGTGGATGATCAGCTTGCCTGAAATGAAATTATAGCTCCAGAAATGTCAGTATAGATTGAGAAATGATGTAGATCAGCCCAGAAATGTGGAGTAATAAGAGACAAATTACCCAAGACAGTCTGATAAACCAGAGAGAGAGAGAGAGAGAGAGAGAGAGAGAGAGAGAGAGAGAGAGAGAGAGAGACAGTCTAGTGTCTCAGAGTCTAATATTCTCTCTCTCTCTCTCTCTCTCTCTCTCAATGTATGAACGAATAGAAGAATGCTTTAGCTCATCCGCTGCTATCAGAGTGCTAGTATTGTTCTCCTCTCGACTGTTCAGTCCTGCTGAGGAAGCCGTCTACAAACGGTGGGCTCTACTGAACATATTAAATGGCCAGCGAAAAATCTAATTAGCATGCTTTATCACTCACTCCAGATGCAGTCCATCAGAGAGGACGTGCTTGATACCGACATCTGCTTCTCTGGTTTACAGCGGGATAGGCTAGGCTAACAGATGCTCATTTCTATACATACAGGCCCGAAAACGTCTGTTAAGACGGGGTGTTAAGCGCAGTCGTCATAGCGATCTGCGTGCATGTAGTCCTGCGTCGTCAGCCGTCATCCAATGGGGCTGGGACTAGTAGGATGGAAGGAGCCACTGCTCACTAAACATCCATAATGGTGGCTGTTGGCTCAGTCAGGCACAGCAGTAAGGCGCTTCTTTGCTCACGTCACAACCTGAATATTTGCATGTCTCATGATGTCAAACCCAACCACCAAGTTTGAGTCCTGTCGGGTGATTCTCTGTGGAGGATAAGTGACCCATGTCCAGTAAATCAACAATAGTATGTAATTTGAAAGGGACATGTTCCATGTATGTCCACATGTGTTCAATCGATGGCCACATTATCATATTTGTAATGTGTACAGATGTTCTTTATTGTGTATGAAAAATAAAAACTGAAACATTCATGTGCATGCTGATCATGCTGCTGTCCCTGTGTGTTTAATCACCATTGGTAATGTAGGTGAATTAATGAAACAATGAAATGCTCTTCGGGACTGAACACACCGAGCATGTTAGATCCTTGGACAGCGAGCTAAGTGTTAAGCACACCTCAAACGACTGCAGAGTAATTAGGGGAATTAGCCGAGCATCGCACCAACAGCTCCGCACCACGTGACCTGATGACTGAGAGCAGAGAGGACGGACTGTCAGTCCTAGTAGTAGGATACCATCGCTGTCCAATTTACATTTACGGCATTTAGCTGACGTTCTGGATAAGAGTGACTTACAAGGTTAATGATTACAGGTAGGCCAATGTAGTGTTAGGAGTCTTGCCCAAGGACTCTTATTGGCGTAGCTCAGCATAGCCACCCAGACCGGGATTCGAACCCCAGTCTCCGTAGAGGTGGCACCCTGAGTAGTGGTGTTACCCACTGAGCTACCCCAACCATCCAACGAAAAACATGCATCTGCATTTTTGTTGATTTTTACTTTTATGCATTATCTGTACACAACAGCTGCTGTTGACACTGTGTGAAAATATCATGAGGAATGGACCAACAGACATGGCCCCAAATTACATGGGAAGACGTCTGGTTCCATTGACTTACATTGTCATTCAGTTTGGATTTTGGCCTCTCCTGTAAAGTTTTTGGAGATACTTGTTTTTCTTTGGACAGGGACGATATGCAGACTGATTAGAACTGAGGATAGTTTATTTCACGCCTCCATACCTGAAAAGGTGCGTAATGAAGTTATACAGTATATGCCACCCTAGTCTACAACACGCAAAAGACAGAGTGATGCAGAGCTGGCCTTGACCAATGTGATTCCCTAGGCAATCCTCTTGGACGGTGCAATTCCCTTGGATGGTGGAACCTAAGTTATAGTAGGAGCAGAGCCACATTAAAGCTTCCAACTGAGAGCACTGACCCTCTTAAGACTGGCCTTTGGAACTTCCTAGAGGTAACAGTTTGGATGGTCCTTTTCGTCTTTGGTCAGTAGCATCCAGACAGTGTCCGTTTGTTCCAGTGATACACATTCCACTTGAGTGATCCTCCATTCCAAATGCCCCCGAGCTTTTAGAAGCTGAGGGTGCTTCTGGACATGGTTAACATAAGGCTTTGTTCTGCCACATTTCCATCTTATCTGGTAGTCAGGGATGCAGCTACATATCTTGGTGTTTGACGGAGGTTTAATCCTGAGCCCATGTGGTCATATGGCTTACAGATGAATGACAGTTCTTGATGCAGTGCCTTCTGAGGGATCACAGTTGCTCGGCTTAGGCTTGTTCCCTTCACGCGATGGACCTCCTCTAGAGTCTTGTAGTAATGTTTTGCATAGCTGGTGAATTATCCAAATCCCTTCCTGTCTTTCTTTGAGGAACATTGGCTATAAACATTTCAATCACTTTCTCATGCATTTGTGTGCCAATTGGTGGTCCTCGGCCATCTTTGCTCCTAAAGGGATAGGCCCTTCCTGAATGCTGCTTTGGACAATATGCCCCAATCGACCTTAAGTTGGCCAATTTCACAGTTTTGCTTCCGCTATTGTTGCCAGGCACAGAACCTTTGTTTGGTACTGTATACCATCCTTTAGCTTCGAATGCATGCAGCTGTAGGCCACCACAGGAGGGCATTTTACAGTATCAACATGAATGCAACCCCTCACATCCCCAACCCACACACATAGTCATTTCCACACATTATAAATGAATGACGTTTGGAAATGTAGCGTTCTACTGTATGCATTCACTGCATCTACCGATACATTAATTTACAGTGTCAATCTCGGAAAAGCACACACACACACACACACACACACACACACACGACCACATGACCACCCAGCATTCAGTCACACTTAAAAATAGCCCCCCACAATATGTCAGAAATAATTGGCTCAGATTGCCAGACATAATTATCATGAAGGATTACTAACTCTGCTGCACAACACGTCTGGATAAGACGTGCAGTCACCTCAACAGTGTTCTGAGGACATAACACCAACCACAGGCTGACTGACACAATGCTAACTAAGGGTGCAGTGCCGGTCAAAAGTTCAGACATGGGTCCTCATAGAGGGTTCTACTTATTTCTAGCTTAAGTAAAACTGAAGACATCAAATTATAAAATAGCCCTCATGGAATTATACAGTCCACCTTAAAACCCTCCAGAGTGGAGCTGTACAGGAGGAGGAACCAGCTGTCTTAGCCTGCAGTGGAGCTGATAGAACAAGGTTTATTACTAAGCAGGTTTGGAGCCATTCTATTGGTCGGTCCATCATGAATATTCATTAAACTGAAAGTAGAACTAGAGCTTTTACACTGTGCAGGAAAAGAGTTCTTCTTGAATTGTGGTTCTCTTTGTCTGTGCAGTCGTGGGGTGGAGGCTAGAGAACCAGCCTCGTGAGCAGCAGGAAGTTGGTTTGATTCCCTGACATGACACAACTAAAGCGCCATTGAGCAACCAACCCCCAACTACTCCCTGGCATTGTGGATAGGGCTACCCACGGCACAGGGCAAGTGTGCTCTCCTGCCCCCTAGTGTGTGCATATGCATGTGTGTTTATGTGGGTGTTGCATGGCATGGATAGGTTAAATGCAGAGGTCAAATTCCTGTGTGCAAATCTCAACTGGTAAATGGCTCTGAATTCCATATATATCAAAGTGGTGACCAAACGGTCATGAAAGAAAATAAATAAATAAATAAATAAATAAATAGTTGATTTTCCTTGCATAAGGATTTCTCGAGGAGCAAACCGTTATAGCTTATGTAGATATGGAAAATATTTGTAATATATTAAGATATTTTTAAGCATAACATTGAGATTTTGTTCCATTCCATCATTGTACCTTATATAAATTAGGATTTTTAAAATACTTCAAATTAAAAATCAAACGGAAATGCGATAAAGAATAAAGAGGGTTCCTACAGCCGTTTAAAGATGTTTGCCGTTAGTCGCTAAGGTCACTGTGTGCCATATAACTCGTCAGAAGGTATGTACATTGGAGCCCAAATGGAATGTTGCACTTAAAAAAGGAGGACCTAAAAGCTTTAGAAAACAGCGAGCTGTGCAAATTCCTATCTAGAACTTTGAAGAAAACAGCTTTCAGTGAAGCCCCTGCTGTTATGCCGCAGTACAAAGGCATCTGAGCGCAAGTTACTCCGGAGGTACTGCAGCTGTCCCCTCTTTAGTCAGGACGACCTTGAAACGCAGAAGAAGTTTTCCATGGCTCGTTTCTGAATACAGCGACCCGAACGTGTTTAACCTATTATTCCCAATTAGTTTTCCGTCTGTGGGCTCATCTTCACTCCTCTTATGTCTTGTTTCTCAGTTTCTAGTCCTTGGGATTGTCTCCATTGGATTCCTAAGGGTTTGTATTTGGGTTTCAGAGGCCTTCCTACACCTCACAATGCAATAAAGCCATTGTAAATCAGCTCTATACATTGTAGCACGTCTTCAAAGTCTACCTACCCAACAATGAAGAACTTCTTACAAATTACTTGAACCCTGTATAAACCTACACCCACCTTAAGCCCACTGTAAGTAACCTCAGCATTCCTTACACAGTCTTAGTTACTATAAATAAGCTCTACAAGCCTCATATTGTCTTAAATATTCTGTAATATATACATTGTGCATGCCTTGTAATGTCTTAAAGCTACTCCAAATAAACTCCACACACTCTTTCATGTCTTAAAGCCATTGTGTATAACCTCTACACACTTAAAGCCCTGAAGCTACTGTGGATAACCTCCAAGTTCCCTGCACTGCATTACAGCCAGAGCAAATAACCATCCACACATCTTTCAATGACATAAAAGCTATTATAAATGAACTATGCATCACTTACAATGCCATATAACTTTTATAAGCAGCCCATGCACACTTTGTACAACCTTAGAATAAATTCCT
Organism: Prochilodus magdalenae; assembly: GCA_024036415.1. Taxonomy (NCBI): domain Eukaryota; kingdom Metazoa; phylum Chordata; class Actinopteri; order Characiformes; family Prochilodontidae; genus Prochilodus; species Prochilodus magdalenae. Next base: position 107,879 of record JAMWET010000962.1, read on the forward strand.
CACAAAGCTTATACTGCCAGAAGTATTCACCGTCTGCCTTCACATGCATATCCATAGGGTTTAATATGATGTCGGCCCACCCTTTGCAGCTGTAACAGCTTCCACTTCTCTGGGAGGGCTTTCCACAAGGTTTAGGAATGTGCTTATGGGAGTGTTTGACCATTCCTCCAGAAGTGCATTTGTAAGGTCAGACACTGATGTTGGATGAGAAGGGCTGGCTCGCAGTGTCCATTCTAATTCATCCCAATGGGGTTCTGGTGGGTTGAGGTCAGGACTCTGTGCAGGCCAGTCCAGCTCTTCCACAAAAAACCTGTGTGCAGTCATATTGGAACAGGAAGGGGCCGTCCCCAAACAGTACCCACAAAGTTGGGACTCCTGAAGCATTAAGAGTTCCTCTCACTGGAACTAAGGAGTCGAGCCCAACTCCTGAACAACATCCCCACACCATAATCCCCCCACCACCAAACTTTACACTCAGCACAATGCAGTCAGACAAGTACCGTTCTCCTGGCACCTGCCAAACTCTGACTTGTCCATCGGACTGCTAGGTAGAGAAGCATGATTGGCCACTCCAGAGAACACGACTCCACTGAGTCCAGTGGTGGCACTTTGCATGGTCCTTGGTGAGGTAAGGCTTGGATGCGGCTGCTCAGCCATGGAAACCCATTCCATGAAGCTCTCTACACACACTGTTCTTGAGCTAATCTGAAGGCCACATGGATTTGAGGTCTGTAGTGACTGGCTCTGCAGATTGTGGCACTATGTACGTCTTCATCCACTGACCCTGTCATTTCATGTGGTCTACCACCTTGTCGCTGAGTTACTGTCATTCCCCATCACTTCCACTTAGCCGTAATCCCACTGACGGTGGACTGTGGAATATTTAGTAGTGAGGAAATTTCACGATTGGGCTTGTTGCACAGGTGTCATCCCACCACAGGACCTCACTGAGCTTCTAAGAGCGACATTCTTCTACCAATGCCTGTAGAAGCACTCCGCATGTCTAGGTGCTTGGTTTTATACACATGCGGCCATGGAGCTGAGTGGAACTCCTTGATTCAATGATTTGGATGGGTGAGTGATTACTTTTGGCAATATAGTCGACTGTAAAGTGTCCTAAAGCTACTGTAAACACATCATGCCCTGCAGTCACTGTAAACAGACACTGTGTACCTTACAATGCCTATAAAAGATACTCTAAATTAGGTCTACATCTCTCAGTAGCTTAAAGCTATTGTAAAATGCACTGGAGTGACTATAAATAACCCCTGCTATTGTTTCCCAACATTCCTAAAGCTATCGAGGCTTGCAATAGCTCAGGAACAGCTTCGGATTTTAAGGAGCCATTAACATGAGCACAATAAGTCGCTAGCACCAGTGGAAGCAGCTAGCGTGCTACTGCAGTGGCTCGGTTCCTTAAGGCTTCGGGACCATTTCCCAGCTATTTAAAGACTTAGCATGGCGGTCATACAGATGTGCGTGTTGGTGGTATACGTGGCGAAAAGGCTCGTGCTATGTCTCCCAGATCTCCAGCGTGGGGGATAATGAGGCGAGGAGAGGGAAATTAGCAGAGAAAAGCTGGTATTAAACACATCCTTAACTGGAGGGTGCGCTTTCGCGTGGATGTCTCATAGAAATTCAAGCACACCTCTCCGGCACTTCCGCTGATCTGATTAGGCTTTTTAGCTTCTTTAAGCATCTCCCTGTTTCTTCTCATAAAAAGGTATTGTGGTCTTTTTTTTAAGCCCTTTTTCTTAATGCTTTGCAGTGCCCACACGTTTGGTACCAGCACACACACACTCCCAGCTTTGGGCCTGTTCTGGAGTGTCTCCTCTGACTCATTTGCTTGGCTGGGCTGTGAGAGAAACCCACACTGTGAGGTGCATGATAAACAGGAGGAGGTACATGTAGCAACACACAAACAACTTTCCGCGGATACCTGCACATGGTTCCAAGTTTTTCTGATACCAACTCCAGAATGTTCTGGAATGGCATGCAGGTTTTTCCTGCGACTTTCGGAAAAAAAAAGCCATTAAATTCAGAATATTTTCTCCATTAAGAATGAATGGGTTGGAAAACGGTGCACAGCCATCTACTGTACTTCTGCTCGACTGAAAAGACACCGTTTCATTTATTTCAAAGCAGACCCCCAAGCACATATTCAATGTTGCCCTAACCCGTATATGTCCATCTTCCCCCATCCCCAATACTTAATTTCTCCCATACAGTCCCATTCATTTTTGGCTACACCTAAACTCTACTGTTACCCCCAAACTGCACAATGTACTCACTCTCAGGGCAGACCCCCAGCCAACTCTAATCCACCGGCATACTGACCAGCACTCCTCATTTATTTATCTGGCATCAACTACGCAATCACTTCAGGACGTGCACTTTTCTATTTTTACTTGTGTGTTACTCTACAACTGGGGGGCATAGCTATGGGTGGGCTTGCCTAATCCAGTGGGGACAGGATATTTTTTAAGATGTTTATTATTTTTTTTTTTTTTATAATAGCAAGGTCTCAGATCATATGGTCTCTACCTTAGTTTCTCAGCCCTTAGGATAGCTTTACTACCCACCAGTGCCTCAAGCCTTCAGTTCATCAGTGCACCAGTCCCTAATAGAGTAGGGCCAGTTGTTCTCCAACCATCCAAACCATGAGTCCACCTTTACTGCAAGAGCCGAGATGACCAATGCCAAATCAAAAAGGTCTGAAGCTTGAAGCCACCAACAACACCTTCCATAGCAGTATGCTTCAACCTAGCATGATAAGTCCAGGTTTTGAAGATTGCTGTGCCATGTAATTATCTTTGTACACCTCAGCCGTATGATCTGAACTCTGTTACATTGTCTTCAGTGAGCTTTATGGTGAAGGGTGCTTTAGTGCCCCTTTGTTTGACTAGATTGACGAGACCAGATGCAGACGGAAAGTCCAAAACCACAAGACAAGCCAGACTCAGGAACTGAACAGTCAGGCCTACCAATGACCAAGCTGAATAACCAACAAGCAATACCAGAAGACAAGTGGAGATCAAAACCAGAAGACAGACAAAATAAACAGAAGAGCGTTCGGTACGCATACAGGTATGACCATATCTTGCAATGTGACTGAACAAACAAAGGTGTAAAGGTGTAGAAACAGGTGGAAGGTGGTAGGCTGACACGTGACATCATGCAGAGGTTCATTATGGGAAATGGATTTCACAGTGTCAGAGGCACAAGGAGAACCTGGAGGCGTGACAGTATGGCACTGCAAGACATGATCCATTTGGAAGTTGTCGCTACAGCTGGGCCCACCATGTTTTCACAGGCCCACCCAAACATGCCATCCTGCCTGCTGCCAATGATCTGAACCAAGCGTATAAGAGAAAGCTCAGTATTCATTTTCAATTAATTTATTTGGAAGGCAATAGCGAGTCCCAGTCTTTTGAAAAGGTATGCGCCATCCATGGCTTTGAGCAAGGCAACCAGTTCCGCTGGATTAAGCCTCGAAGCTAGCCAGCAGAGACAGTCCAAAAACAGCTGCCTTGAAATCAGCTAAAGCCGAAAGCTGCTTCTGAATGAAACCCCCAGTCTTGGTTCCCTCTTATTCAGCACAGGGGTCTTTATCCATCAGCTTCATATTAGGGTGATTAGATGTTTCAGCAGATTGCTGGCTGAGTTTATGATGCGTCCTTCACTGGCACAAATGCTGTCAAGCTAAACTGTCACAGATAGCACACACACGTCCGCACATTGCTGATGAGCATGGGCAGGGAAATAAATGCATCACTGATATTGCCCTCTCTGAGACATATGGGTAATGCATGTAATCACATTACTCGCCCGGACCCCCACAGGACCACCACAGAGCAGGCATTACGTGGGTGGTGGATCATTCTCGGCACTGAAGTGCTGCTAACGTCATGGCGGTGGTGTGTGTGTTGTGTTGGTACAAGTGGACCAGGCGCGACAGTGATGCGGGAGCCTTCATCTGCATTTGAAGTATGTAGCCACTTTCCATTTTAAGCAGCCTTGAAATCTCTCCGGAGAAAAGTACCACCTATGAAATCTGATACGGGGCTAATTGCTAATGATAATTATTCAGCACTGTACTACATTAGCACCCACTGACTACCTTTGAAGTGCACTTCCACTGTTTGTTCTGCTGACTGCACTGTAATCTAGATGTACCACCTTTACCTTCAAGTCAAACACCAGGGTTTAAAATGCTCTTCATGACCTCCTTTCCTTTCTTCCTCCGTGCTCTGCGGATTTCTCACCAGCCTCTGTATGCCGCTTCAGACTTTTAAACATTAAGCGCTGACTATCACAGAGCTGTTTCAGAAGTGCCACTTGAGGTAATAGGAGCTCAAGCCAGTAAGGCTAGAACTTGTCAGTCTCTCCAGTCACATCAAAAATGGTGCAATGGTTGCACATATTTGGCCCAGATGCTAATGAGGTGTCCTCAAAAATGTTCACCTCACCTTTATCCAAACGAGACAGTTTAACCTAACATGCTTGCTTTCATTATTGTCACGCCTGTGGGTCTGTCTGCCGGCGATTTCCTCCCGGACTCCAGTCCCCAGAATGCACAGCCCGATGACGTCACACCCACATGCTCACGCGCCGCCAGTCCTCCTCGCTCTAACTCTCCAGTCTATTGATTGCTATCAGGTGCAGGACATGTATTTAGCTTGCACACAAACACTAGTTGCGAAGTTTTGCCAATTTCGATTGCAATTCTGAGCGTTCTTTTGTGATATTCTGTGTATTCGGCTTTCCACCCTGCATTCTTCCTTGACCTCTCTTTCCGTGTATCTCCCTTTTGACTTCGTTCGCTGTGTTTGCCTCTTGGTCTTGACCCTGTTTCTGTTTACTGACTTTACGGTTCTGCTCTCCCCTCCTGTTTGGTTACCTTTCTCCCGCTGCCTCTCCGGTTTCCGACCTCAGCTTCCCTTTTGACTTATGACCCAGTTTTGTCCCCGTGTCTTGCTGTACCGTGTCCTGCTGTTGTGTAAAGCTTCTAATCTGTTTATTAAACCCATTTGGTGCTTTGGCTCTGCAAGCGTCGTGCCCGGTTCTTTGTATCTAACAATTATCCATTGGCCACAATGCAAATCTAAAGCTCTGGGGAAGCCCATTTCTGCTATCTACTTATATTATGTGGGATACATAACTGAGATTAGGTCATTACTATTTTTATTAATTATCCACTTTGATTAGTTTTTGTTTAATTTGAAGATGTTATCTTTGAGATGCTAATTTGTTCTTTTGAGATGCTAAGTCATTATTTGGAAATATTACCTATTTTCTTGGTATGCTGTCTCATTATTTGGAGATGCCATGTCACTATTTTGAAATGTCACCTGATTTTGAGATGCTAAATCAAGTCATTTTGAGGTAATAAGTCATTTCTGGGTATGCCGTTTCATTATTCTGAAATGCTAAGTCGTCATTTTGAAATGTTAAGTCATTTAAAATATTTAGGCATTATTTTGTGAAAAGTCATCTTATCATTCTGAAATATTAAGTGATTATTTTAAAAACACTGGATTATTTTTTTACATACTATTTTGACATGCTGTGTCATTATTTGAAATGTTCTCATTTTGAGATGCTAAGTCAATGCTTTAAAAGATGCTACATCCCTGATTCGAGACGCCAAGTCATCATTTTGAGATACTTTGACATAATTGAGTTCCTTTCTCTTTAATTGTTAACGAGATGATTACTGAGAGCGAGAACTTCAAGATGCTTTATGCCCCACCCCCTTCATTCTAAGTGGTTGGATCAGACTTCCATAGCAGCATAGCAATATCATTATGTATATACACACTGTATTGCCTATGCTATTTAAGCTCCGCCCATTTAGGCGCACGTTATATGCATGGTTTTAGTCTGCGCTGTTTTTGAGTGGCTATTTTGCAGCACAGTCTGAATACAGCACGCTTACATACAGGCACAGTAACCCAAACACACTGATATCGGATGGATAAAGAGAGATTGGAAAGCGGCCATGTAAAAATGAATTATGGCTAGTTTTAATGCACAAACACCGTAAGTGTATCTCCAGAGAGATCCATGAGAAATACAGATCATGGTCACTTTATAGAAGCCCTAGGCTGCTGCTTTAGATATCAGCTGAGGGGCCGGCGTTTAGAACGCACCATACATCAACACCATTAACATTCACCGCGTCTCTGCACTTTAATGCTAACACATTTCTCTTAATAACCCATATACAGTCATTCGGTGCCTTAAAGTCAAACTCCGTGTAATTACAGGCAAGACTTCATCCTTAATAATACGACGCTTAACAAACAGGGCGTTTGGGCTGCAGCTGTAATAAACAGATGAAGTGTAAGTGAGGAAGAAAGCACTGTTTCCCAACGAACAGCGGCTCAGGCTGCCTGAGATTAAGTGAAACCGTTTTAATTAAGAACCATTAATAGAATAGAGGAGGAATGCAGTGGTTTAAGGCCCAAATATAAATCTCCCCACATTCTCACACACACACACACACACACACACACACACACACACACACACACACACACGGGTCTTTCTGAACTCCCCCTGCACTGGTAATTACTCTGGGAGAAATGCGCAGTGTCTGTGTTTGATAGAAAACGTCATTATCCTCATAACAGGATTAGAGAACAGGTGTTATGACTGGAGGAGCTTTCTGCTGCTTCATCAGAAACGAGGAGGAGAACAGTCCTATTTATCACAGCAATAAGGAGCCAAACTGGAAATCGTTCTCACTGCCTCACTTCCGACTCTTCAGACCACTAGAGGTGGAGGACTGGCATTTTTACTATTGTTATTAGTGGCACACACACAAACACACACAAAAAAAAAAAAAAAAAAAAAAAATCCACACAGCATGTTTATGGGTGTAGTAACTTCAGGCTCCTGCAGATGGCGCTGCACAAGGACGATGGCGCTATAAATACCTGCGGGGTGTGAGTGACGGAATTCATAGATTGAGAGGAGGTGCTACAGTGCAGGGAATGTCTCGTTCCAGGTGTGGAAAATGGCTCCAGAGCAGATGTTAATGATTGGCTAAAAGGAGGGACTGCATGTGGGCGTGGCCAAAGACCATAGTGTGAAGGAAGTAGCTGAATCTGCAGGTGTATGGAAGCGTACGGTCATACGGGTCCACCAGCAGTGGATAAAATCCCAGTCTACGTGGAGTTCTTCTTGGAATTGCGTCAGGGAAGGCATCCACCAAATCTGGCCCAACTCGCCAATTCTGATGGAAGAGTGTCTGAACTACCTCCAGAAACGTATCCAGTCCATGCTAAATCCAGTCACAGCTGTTATTGGTGCTCATTGAGGTATTGTACACGATTAGGGCTTTTGGCTTTGTCTCATGGCAAAGCACCATTAACATCCCAAGGTAACTTCCTGCTGACCAAAATGTTTGGAATGTTTGCTGCCGTGTCATGAATCCATTTACCTACACTCCCCTGGCATTCCTGCTCATTTACATACAAGTTCATCAGAAGCGTTGCCTACTGAAATGACCTCGGCAGCTCACTGTTAAAGAAACATCAGCTTCCACTCTCCATCTCGCATCGAGTGTTGTAGTCTTGCTTTACAGTGTTAGGATTATCCTAAGCTTATAGACAGTCAAGTCACATTATTATGATTGGGTAAACATTATGACCAGCTAATATCCAGAGTGACTGCTGTGTGTAGCATGGACAGAAGAAGTAGTTAGACAGGCTGGGAGTGACTCAACAAGATCCTGGTAGGTTGTCATGGTGGTTGCAGCGCATACCATGGCTGCTAGTGGGTGCATGGGGGAGGATCCATAGAGCGAACACAATGATCAAGGTGGTCCCACAGATGCTCAATTGGGCTCAAGTCTGGGGAATTAGGGGGGCAGGGTAGTACTTGGAAGTCTGGGTCATACTCTAACCAATGCTGGCCATGTGTAGCTGTGCGAGTCTTGCTCGAAGATACCATTCACCAAGACATTCTGCCCGTTTCGTGGACATGATCAGCAATTATGATGGTTTACATTACATTAACGTCATTTAGCTGACGCTCATATCCAGAGCGACTTACAAGGGTATTCATATCACAGGTAGGCACAGGTAGTGTTAGGAGTCTTGCCCAAGAACTCCTATTGGTGTAGCACAGCACAGTCACCCAGGCCGGGATTCAAACCCCAGCCTCCCACACGTGGTGGTGGTTCCTTGCTGGGTAATGGTGTTGTCCGCTGAGCTACACCAACCACATTGGTGGACCAGATTCGTACCCCGGTCTCCCACATGTAGTGATGGCTCCCTGGCGGGTAGCGGGGTTATGCACTGAGCCACATGATGGATTCATACCCGAATCAGTTGAGAGTGCCTTCCATATGAATAAGTAGGCACAAAGACCGCCACAAAACCTTGAGGTCCTTCATGAACTACGTACTTGGGACGTTATGGGATTTGACTGTGTATCCTCACTCAAGTAACCCGAAGTCGTATGATCTACGGTTCTGGCTGTCCACAGAGAGTCTGCTGTGTTCTGACTCTAACGTGACTGTGCTCTGACTAACGTGACCAGTAACCGCCTAACTTTACACGAAGAGGTCCCAAAATGAGCAACTATAGGCCGCCATTTCTGTGAGTTATGCAGGCACGGAAGATTTTCAAAACTAAAGCTCACCCACGGGAAATGAGCTGGCATGCGCAGGTAAACACCTGAGGATATCTCGCTCCAAAGAAAAACCTGAGCCATACTCATCACGACGTGCAGAGCAGCTCAATGTTCGGAAAATGTGATTCCTATCGGACAGATAAAAACACTGGTGAGCGCAGAGCCGGTCGGAATGAGACTGAAAAGAATTCAGATGGGCTGATATCAGGCGTAGAGTCCATAGAAGCAACCTAGCAGGCAAATTCAGTGTATCTGAATCGCATCGGGCACACGGTGCCCACGGTGGAACCCTTGTTGTTGGGGAACTCTTAGTTTCATAGGAGCAGTGTGTAAGATTAAAGGTGGATTAACCCTAGATATACCAAACTATGCTTCCATCAGTAACTACCTGTAAGCTTAAACTGTGTAGGGTAGTGTGGTTAGCTTACACAGGAGCGGCTCCACCTCCAACAGAAGCGGCCCTTCTGATGTAGCCCTGAAGGGACAAACCACACACTAGCTAGAAAGAGAGACTTTCCTGTTTGATGTTTTTTACGTTGAAGGGACTTGGATTTGGTGGCGCTATAGCAACAGCTTGAAGAGGTAGAAAGAAGAATCCCTGACCAAATGCATACCACCTTAAATCGTGCAGCATTTACATTCTGGCACTTAGCTTCCTATATGCCAGCTTCTCGTCTGAGTCTTCCCATTCCACCTTAAATTATGAAGTATGTGACAGGGTGGGGGTGGGAGCGCAAGTGTGAGGCGGGTTTTCTGGATGTGGATACACGTTAAACGACGTGTGCGAGAAGTGGTCTGTTTGGAGGAAAAGTGTTTTTAGATATTGGTCTGAGGCGAGGATCCAACCCGACCTCAGTAGCGGCGGACTAGCGTGCTACTGCTGCACGGCGATACACGTGAGAGGTGGTTTTTTGAATAGAAGTGAGAAAAAGGCGGGAAGCTCAAACAAAGGAAACTAACAGAGGCATTCTCAAAGCAAAGGGAATGTTTATAGAAGGGCAGAAACAAACAGGAACGGGTTGAACAGACAGCAGACATCTTTTTTTTCTGAGTCTTCATGTTTCTCTTTATTTTCTCTCGTTAGTTTGACCCACATGTCTTAGTCTTTGGTTTCTTAACAGGTGTCTTTTCTGTTTTGCATCACACCTCTTTTCTCCTGTCTTTTAGAGCGCACATCTTTTCTCATTTTCCTTTATTTTCACTAGTACCGTTACCGTCTACCCCTCTACAAAGGTGTAGCAGTTGACGGCAGGTTGATGGGAGCTTAAATAGCCTGGGCATCAGGTGCAGCTCGTTGGGTGATCAGCCCAGGGCATTCTGGGGGTTGGAGTTCCACTCTGTAGTTGCCTCTAAGAGGCACCACCACTGCCGCCCTCTGCTGGCAGCAGGCGGCATTGCCCAAACCCTTACAGTATTTAAATTATACTGCAGCTTATTCTGCAGCTTCTTGTTGAAATTCCTGTTCCACCTTAAAGAGCACAGTAATTATTATTATAATGAAGTCATTTGGTTGCCATGGGAATGGAATCACGGTGCCATTTAAGGTGGAACAGGAAAATAAATTATTCTATTCTCGGTACATATTTTTGTGTTTGCTAACTAGTCCCGCAGTTTTCAGGATATCAACACCGTTCCAACTCGGGATTGTTTGGTCTGATTGGGAATGGTGTGCTTGTATCCAGTTGTCTGTCCCGATGTACACCTTTCGGAAAACCTTTTGGAAAAAAAAAAGATTAGTAGATGAGCATGCACATTCCACCCCATGTATTCTATGAAGTGGAAAGTGCATGCTTATCTACGGTACTTCTGCTCAGACACCGCTTCACATGCACTGTCATCTCAGGGCAGACCTCCGAGCATTAATTCAATGTTGGTCTGACCTATACTCGTCTTTTTGTCCCTCGTTCCTCCCATAAAGTCCTATGCATTTTTGGCCATACACGAACCCTGCTATTTCCTTTAACCTACAGCCACCAAACTGCATGTACTCACTCATGGACAGATCCCCAAACTCTAACCCAGAGCCACCCTGACCTGCACTCCTCAATGTGTCGTTTATTCATCTCTCATTCCTCCCATAGACCCCCATTCATTTTTAGCAACACTTTTTTAGCAGAACTGGCTAAAACGTTGTTGTTACATGAGCAATGCCACCATGCAAACCCAACGGGTGGGCTATGGATCTGGCTTCCAAGTGAGAAGGTCTAAACTTCACCCGCAGCCCCTATCTCCCAAGCCCCCATAGCTACACCCTGGTCCAGTGGCTCCATGATGAGCTCTGGTGAATTAAACCCTCAAGCTGAAGATGTATACTGAGGGGTTTGGTAGTGTGTGAGGGAAACACGGTTCGCTCGCTTCCCTCCTGTGTGGAAAGGAGGTGGGGGGGAGGTGGGCAGTAGGGCAGCGAGTGCCTCTGTGTGTGTGAGGGAGTGTGTAGTGCTCCAGGCTTCTGTTCAAATAAAAGCATTAGAGCTATTTTGGTGGAGCTGTGCTTCAGGGGCCACTCTGTCCATCTAGTGCTCTCCGACTCACTCATTCACTTACAGCCCTTACTGCACACGCAATCGCTCGCCCAGATAAAACAAAGCTATGGCACCAAGAGAGACAGATTACCCTCTCTCTCCCCCACTCTGCCTCTCCCCCACTATCCTCTCTCTCTCTCTCTTTCACATGTCCTTTTGCTCTGTTTTTTTCTTTCCTATTGTCTTTTCTTTCTCTCTATCATCTCTTTCTCTCTCCCACTCTTGTCTCATTGTTTCTGTCAGATTCGGTCCTTTTCCATTTACCCTTTTGCTCTCTCTCTCTCCCACTTTTCTTTTTTCATATCACTCTCTTACTTTTCTTTTGCTTTCTCTTTAACTCTCTCTGTCTTTTCATCATCATTCACCACACCTTTTTGCAGATCCCTCTCTTTCGCTCATCCCTCTTTGTTTTCTTTCCCTCTGTCTTGCTTGATTAGTCGTAAGCCTCTGTCATTTCCCCATCATTCTCTCTCTCTCTCTCTCTCACTGTCTCTCTCTCTCTCTGCCTATCTCTATTTATCTCTCTTTCTCTCTGATCTTTTTTGCATATCACTCTTTCCCTCACCCCCTTCTTTACTTTTCCTCAATCTTGCTTGATTTGTCGTAACCATCTGCCCCCCCCTCTCTCTTTCTTTGTCTGTCTGTGTATCTCTATTTCTATCTCTCTTTTTCTTTCTCTCTCTGATCTTTTTTGCATATCACCTCACCCCTTCTTTACGTTCTCTCTATCTTGCTCGATTTGTCATAACCAGCTGTCTTTTCCCCATCTCTCTCTCTTTCTCTTTCTCTTTCTCTTTCTCTTTCTCTCTCTCTCCTTCTGTCTGTCTGTCTATCTATTTCTCTCTCTCTCTCTTTCTTTTTCTCTCTGATCTTTTTTGCATATCACTCTTTCCCTCACCCCCTTCTTTACTTTTTCTCAATCTTGCTTGATTTGTCATAACCGTCGGTCTTTTCCCCATTTCTCTCTCTCTCTCTCTCTCTCTCTCTCTCTCTCTCTCTCTCTCTCTCTTTCTCTCTCTCTCTCTCTCTTTCTCCTTCTGAGCTAAAGCTTGCCACATTACTTCTTTTTGCTCTTCTCTCTCTTCTCTCTCTTACTCTCTCTCTCTTTCTCTCTCTTCTGCATTTCCACCTGTCGGGCTCTTTTTGCTCATTCTCTCTCTCCTTCTCTATTTTTTTTTTTCTCCCCCCCTCTCTCTCTCTCTATTTCTCCCTCCCTCTCTCTCTCTCTCTCTCTCTCTCTCTCGCTCTCTCTCTCTCTCTTTTTCCTTCTAAGCTTTTTTTGCACACCATTCTTTCCTTCATCTCCTTTACTTTTCATCTGCCTCCCTTGCTTTGTCTTTAACCCTCACTGTGTTCCACCATCATTTTCTCTCTTTCTCTGATTGTTTTTGCATATCGCTCTTTCCTTCCCCCGCATTTTTTACTTTCCTTACTTTCTGTTCTCTTACTATTGCTCTATTTTGCTTGCTTTCTCTTAACCCTGTCATTTTCTCTCTCTTTCTCTCACTGTCTCTCTCTCTATCTTCCACCTCTCTCTTGTAGCTCAGGGTGGGTGCGGTGGAGTGGGAGCAGGGAGAGGGGGTGAATCAATGTAATTCACTTACCTCTGAAGCGCCATTTTATAACATCAAAAAACAGCAGTAAAGCTAAAAGGCATTCTCAGAGAATGTGCTTCTGCGCCTGCGAGATCAATGCGCTGGCCTTCACGCTGCGGCTACCCGAGACGCTGTTTCACAGCAAACACTTATTAACAGGGTTAGAAAGGGCTAGGCTACATCCACCCGCTGGGGTCCTAATCGAACCAAGGTAGGCTCAGATGGACCTGAAAAGATCTGTTAGCTCTCTATCTGCTAACAGTTAGCGGAGCGTTGTGGACCGTCACGGCATCGTTTACCGGTATTTACCCACCGGCGCCTAAAAGGCTAAATGAGCGAGAGACTATAGACCGAAGCGGTGCTGGGTAAATATGGAGGAATTGAAGTAGATTGGTGAAGGAAGAGTGAAGCGGCTGAGTGACTATTGGCTGAAATGGTAGATGGGTCATAGCTCTACGGTGTCATTGTGCATCTAGATTGAAGCTGATGAATGGCTATGGACTGAGACACCTGAGTTAGTACAGACTAAAGCGACTGAGTGATTCTAGACTGAATCAACTGAGTGACTACAGATGAAATGGCAGAATAAAATATAGACCAAAGCAGTCTAGTGGAAATAGACTGAGGCAGCTGAGTGATTATAAAGTGAAACAGCCGATTGACTAAAGTAATGAAGCTGCCTAGTGAATATGGAATATGAGAAACTGTAAACTGAATCTACTGACTGGCTAATAATTAAAAGGTTGAGTAACTATAGTGGGACTGTAAGACCAACTGACTAGTAGACTGAATGCAGAGTTAATATAGACTGAAGTGACTATAGAAAGGGGCTAAGTAGCTGTACACAGAAGTGCCTGAATGACCATAGATTAAAGTAACCATAGACCAAAGCAGCTGAGTGACTCTAGACTGAAGACTCTGAGTTAATATAGACTGAAACAGCTGAGTGACTGTAGACTAAAAAAGCTGAGTGACTGAAGAGAAGAAGTAGCTATAGACCTTAGGGGCTGAGTTTACTAGCAGTTATAGTGTACTTTTGGAGTGCCTGGAGTAAATATTGACGTTAATAGGTGTAAGTGGAATGTATGGAAGCAGGCAGAGTGAATTGTATAGACTGAAACAACTGAGTGACTATAGACTGAAGTGACTGTAGACCATAGGGGCTGAGTTACTACAGTATATACTAAAGAGGCTGAGTTACTATAGACTGAAGCAATGTAGTAAATATTGAGTTAAAAGGATGAATAAGTAAAGACTGAAGCAGCTGTAGGACTACAGATCAAAGCCGCTGAGCAACTATAGATCAAACCAGCTGAGTGACTATAGACTAAACAGAATGACGGATCACATATGGAAGCAGCTGACTGACTATAGACTGAAGCAGCTGACTGACTATAGGTTGAAGCAGCTGAAATGACTATAGACTGAAGCAGCTGAATGTCTATAGACTGAAGCAGCTGAATGACTATAGACTGAAGCAGCTGACTGACTATAGACTGAAGCAGCTGAATGACTATAGACTGAAGCAGCTGACTGACGATAGGTTGAAGCAGCTGAATGACTATAGGCTGAGGCAGCTGACTGACTATAGACTGAAGCAGCTAAATGACTATAGACTGAAGCAGCTGAATGACTATAGACTGAAGCAGCTGACTGACTACAGACTGAAGCAGCTAAATGACTATAGACTGAAGCAGCTGAATGACTATAGACTGAAGCAGCTGAATGACTATAGACTGAAGCAGCTGACTGACTATAGACTGAAGCAGCTGACTGACTATAGGTTGAAGCAGCTGAATGACTACAGACTGAAGCAGCTGAAAGACTATAGACTGAAGCAGCTGACTGACTATAGACTGAAGCAGCTGAATGACTATAGACTGAAGCAGCTGAATGACTATAGACTGAAGCAGCTGAATGACTATAGACTGAAGCAGCTGACTGCCTTCAATCATTTTCAACCTTCAGCAGGAAGAAGAGCAACACTGAGGATGCTAGCAATTGATTTCCAGCTGCTATATATAATGGTAATGGCAGCGTACATGGTCTCCTGAGAGCATGCACACACACACACACACACACACACACACACACACACACACACACACACACACACACACACACACTCTCTCTCATATAGGACTACACACTCATATACTCCCTTGTTCTCTATCTTTCCCTCTGACAGCTAAACTCGCTGAAATGTATGGCCTATTAAATTTTATCTCCCTGATGCACTTTTTTTGGTGCCTTTGCTTGGAGATGTGATAACTAGCACTATAAGATACCGCGCAATAAGCTCAAAGCGCTGGGACAGAGGCAATGGGCGAGACAAAGAGAAGAGGGACCGTTTTTTGATGGAACGATGTTTTGGTGAGTTGTGATGACTTGCAGATACGGGACACGTTCTCCGATGTACTGGAAAGCCATTCTTCTTTCCCTGCCAGCGGATCTTTATCAGAGCGAACGTTGCCGCGAGGTTTTATTAACGTTTCAGGGACGCTGGGCGGAGATGAGACTGCTGGGGGTCGATATGGCGCCGTGCTCCTGTCGCCAACATCCCCGTCCCCATGTGTGTGTTATTAGAGATGCATCAATTCTTCCCGAAACCAAATCTACACGAATGGAACCCGCACACAAGAACACACACAAACAGACCGTCCCTTTCCGCGAATACACACCTGGCCTTCAGATCATTTCACAGAGCTGATGACATGGCCATGGTTCTGGCAGTCGCTGTCGGAGGTGCTAGGGAAGGAGGAGCAGCCAGAGTTCGCTCGGGTTCACATACGGGTCTGTAATTCACTATAAAAGCTCATCCACTGTTGGGAGATTTCTTGAGATTTCATCCACTGGGTTAGGTGCTGCTCGCCTCGCTCTAAACTTTTGCCAGCTTGCCAGGTTTCATGCCATCTGCTGATTTTTCCGTGCACATGTGTGTGTGTGTGTTCTTGTGCATGTGTATAGGCACTGAGAGTAGCCTTACAGATGTTACCTGAAATAACACGCCAGATGTTTTTTTGGCAACACATTGGTTCCTTGTAGACAGCTTCATTTCATTTAGCACCATCCGTATATTCCATTTTCTGGTGGTCATCTTGCTATGCAAAATTCCGATCCGGTTTCCCATTCCCATTCCGAATCCTTGACAGCTTAATTGGCCAATGGGTAAACATAGTGATAAAGTGATAACCATAATTATCGAGATATTTAACAAAGCTACGATAAATATTGGGTAAAATAGACTATTTCCACGTTTCAGCCTTATACAGATGTTTTCAATGTTTTCCAATATAAGAATAAGGGGAGAAGTCACTTGAGTCACCAGAGGATGCACTTCAAAGATAAAACTTAAAAAAGAATTTTGATCTCTTTTTCTGCACAGTGTAAAAGCTCTAGTTCTCCTTTCAGGTTAGTGAATATTCATGAAGGACCGACCAATAGACTCGCTCCAAACCTGCTTAGTAATAAGCCTTGTTCTATCAGCTCCACTGCAGGTTAAGGAAGCTGGTTCCTCCTCCTGTAAAGCTCCACTCTGGAGGGTTTTAAGGTGGACTGTCTTCACTTTGATCCTACAGTAAAGCTTTGGGGGACCTAAACTTTAAGGGGGATCTTCGACAATCTGTCTACAGCACCTGGGCGTTGTTGAGGCAGGACCAGGGACCAATCTGCACTTCTGAGGACACCTTGCATTGGTGACACTGATTGAAGCAGAAGCAGAGAAACAATGAACAGCATAACATCCTAACAAGATACAGTCCAGAACTCTTCTAGAGTTTTGATGCAGGGGCTCCAGATTGAGACCCCTCCTTGACTGCGGTTTATAATTTTACACCTGTACCTTGGTCCTTTAAGGTAGAGGAAGCTCATAAAGTGGATGTGGTTGGAAGCACAAGGGAGGTGTTTCTATTAAAGTGACAGTGAGTGTAAAATTAGATCATTTTACAGTTAGATACCCTTGGCGTTCTTCCAAAGAGGTCTTGGACCTTATAATGAATGATAGCATCAATTTTATGATGGCACTTGCAAATGTTTTATGACTCTCGTAAATGAGCGACGCAGTCTCGAGGTGATCTCTTATAAATAACCCTTATTATATCCAGACATTAAACGCTTGCATACTGCCATACCTTTACCGCGGGATGTATACACGTCCTCAAAAAAATTGTGGTGCCAGAAGGAATCAACGGACAGGAATGAATCTTGAGGACTAGGTTTGGCATCATGACACATGCAAATGAGTTTCATACCTGGCTGCACATGAGACCTAAGCAAGGATGGGCCTTTTCTCTGTACCTGACTGACTAAATAAGGTTGGAAGAGTTGGAGAGGGGTCCGGGGACTGGGATGGTCTTCATACCAGTTGTCTGGATGCTGTCAAAGCACATTGTTGGGGTAGTGGATAGAAGACTGCACCTACCAGTGACATGAAGGATCTGGGAGACCTACAAGAACCAAGTAGAGGGAGTATACGTGGAGTGACCCAACTGTCAATTTTGGATATTCAGTGTCCAAATGAGCATTGGCAGATGACCGCATGACGCACGACCACATGCACGCCTACCACGCTTAACACTACGTCAACGTCACCAAAGACTGCAGTGGTGTTGTACCAGACTGTCATGGAGTGACTCAGAATGGCAGTGGGTCATCTTCAGTGACGAGTCCCGCTTTAGTCTTGGTGGAGACGACCAACGAATCCGTGTGTGGAGGCACCGTGGTCAGCACCAAGATGAACGGTCTGTTGTCACATGTCCAGAAGACCTGGTGTCCCTCCACTTCCACCCCTACCGCACCATCTGCACTGTGTGAGGATATTCAAGCTGCATGGAATGGATTATCACAGGACACCATTAGGAACCTCTACAGCTCCATACCGAGACATCCGGCATGTTGGGTTAGCAAACACGGCGGCCCGTCGCCATACTGAGAGACAGACTTCTGTATGTGTAGCTCAATAAATATTGATCATATCAGTCTAAATTTATCATCAGTTATTAATCCTGGTCACCTTTATCTTCCTTCCCAACAGCCCTGCAACCCCACACCTCCATCTGGGTGCAGCTATTCTTTTAAAAATGAGTAATGAGTGCATTAGCATAAAGAGAAAAGAATATATATATATAATAAAATACTGCTAGTGAAGAAACGTGAGAGCCCTCGTTGCAAAAATCTGAACTTTAAGCAAATTTTTTTTAATCAGTGCTCTGCCGAGCATTGTAAGCATCCAGAAACACCCAAACAAAGCTGCTTTAGATCACTTCAGCCTTGTGATGATGTGAAACTCGCCTTGATAGCAGCACTGAGCATTAATATTCGTTCAAATAGCGCATTTGTTTCTTTCTGTCGGGTCTCATTATCACCCTGTGAAGAGAGCGGCTACAAGCTGGAGGGAAAAAAATACACATAAAGAAATAAACAGGGTGGAAATGCTCTCTAACTTTAAACAGAGGCCTCTCTTTCATCTCTTAGCAATCAGAGACGGATAAAGTAGCGTAATGTCCTGGAATCCAACGCTTATGCGCCATTACCATGCCGTTTTGACGCCTCGACCACAAGACGGGCAGTAATCATCGGCGGGACAGATGATTGATGCTCAAACAGAGGAAAGGGACGCTCGGCTAATAGTGGGGACGTCATGACGAGAGTGGAGACAGAAAGACAAAAACCAGGAAAGAGGAGAGGAGAGGCGAGCCTGGCTGGGAGAGGGCAAAGGCTCTCTGCTTATTAAAGCTTCGTTCTCATTACGGCCTGCACTTTCGGAGGCTTCGCTTTTTTGGGCAGGGCGACTGTGTCTGCATGCTAATGCAATCTGCTGATTTAACCCTGCGTGGTTCTCCATGCTGGAGTGTCTTTTCATGCATCCTCTTATTGGTAGGTCATTTAAACCAGCAGAGAAACTGGTCCTGTTTGGTGTTTTAGGAGTGTGTAATAACTGTGTAGTTGCACATTTATAATGCATGCAGTGTCCATGTAACTACTAGTTACGTATTCAGTGCTACGTACAGTGGAGTACAGTAGTACAGTCTATGTGACCTCAGCTTTGCAATACACAACTGTATCTTAATAGTCATAACTGCATGTTTTCTCTTATGTAATAACATGTTTATAACAGCTGAATTGCTGTTTAACTAGCAAGGCTTTTTTGATCGCAACAGGAAGTGTACTTATGCTGGATATGCACCGGAAATACAAACCGCAGCTGCAGCAGGATGCAGTACTCCTGTTGTGATGCAGTACTCCTGTTGTGATGCAGTACTCCTGTTGTGACTCCTGATAATAAATTTAGACTGATATGATCAATATTTATTGAGCTACACATACAGAAGTCTGTCTCTCAGTATGGCATTGGTCTGCCAGGTTTGCTAACCCAACACGCCAGACGTCTCGGTATGGAGCTGTAGAGGTTCCTAATGGTGTCCTGTGATAATCCATCCCATGCAGCTTGAACATCCTCACACAGTTCCTGCAGATGGTGCGGTAGGGGTGGAGGTGGAGTGGCACCAGACCATCTGGACGTGTGACAACAAACTGTTCATCTTGGTGCTGACCACGGTGCCTCCACACACGGATTCGTTGGGCGTCTCCACCAAGACTAAAGCGGGACTCGTCACTGAAGATGACCCGCTGCCATTCTGAGTCACTCCATGACAGTCTGGTACGACACCACTGCAGTCTTTGGTGACGGTGACGTGGTGTTAAGGACAGTCGTGGTGACGGTCTGTGTGCACATAGTCCTGCGTGGTGCAGCCGTCTGCCAATGGTGCTCATAGAAGACATCACTGCTCCCTGAATATCCACAATACTGGCCCTACGGTGCAACCCCTCACCAACTCTTCCAAATGCTTGAACTGCTCTCTAACTCTTCTCTGAGGCATACGTCACATGCCAAGGATGCTACCAATACAACAGCATGAGTCAGAATGGAAAGCATGTGCACCAGGACGACCACATATAGTCAGTCAGGTACAGTGCTAAGGCCCGTCCTTGCTTACCTCACATGTGCGACCATGCATGTGACCTGAACCTTTTGCATGTGTCATTCATATGAAGAGATACCGAATGACCTTGCAGGTGTGATAAGGTTTAGGAAGGTGGCCTGAAGACGATGGTCTACTGTATTCCTCTTGTTTATTTCGAGCTGAGTTCCATGGTGCTGTATCTGGAGCCGTGTCTGCGATGAGAGGAGGTGGGTTTCGGTCTTTTGATGGCCAATAAAGTGAACCTTGAAAGCAAAAAAGTAATAACTCTAGAACTTCTAAGTTGGGAGGTGGAGGAGGAGGCTGGCTGAAGACGGGGACTCTGGGAGAGGATTAGGGTTGATGTTTTATTGTGAAGTTTTCAGGCCTCGTCAGGATTTTGAGGCTTTGTCCGTCTGAAGCTGACTGATTGACAGCTAGGGGTTCCGGTTATGAAGTGATTGGCGGGAGAGAGGTGGGGTCAGGTCAAAGGAACAGTGTTGCTCATAATGGGTTCGAACCTGGCGTGTGGCCTTTGTGTGCAATCTGTCAATCATCAGCTCCTAAGAAATGGTAGGAGCACTCGGCAGCCAGTTCGGAGGAAACCTCTTCATTAACGGTCACTACAGATTCCCTCCTGCCTCGATGTGTTTGTGTGTTTGGCTGCTCTGGACCCAGCAGCGAGAGTACCGTCCCACACAACCATGTCAGTGGGAATGAACCCTCAGCCGAATATCTGCTCAGCAGTGGCCTTGTGGTTAGAAACTGACCAGTGACGGATGGGCTTATAAATTGCATCAGCATCAGCATCAGCAGATCTTGCGCAGCCTGTAACGGTATACCTCTATAGTGGATCTATAAGGTTGGTGGAGCTCATCATGGAAATGCAGGGTATCTATCTATTCGTGTTAGCTATCTGCTAGCCCTTCATCAGGGGTCAGTTTCTGACCGCAGAGCTGCTCTTGCCTGGATATTTTTGGATGGAGGAACACTCTCAAACCAGCAGCGACACTGACATGTGTCAAAACCCCGGAAACACTGCTCTACACTCATCAGGTTCTGTGTTTGTTGTGACTCCCGGCAAAAGACAGTAATAGGGGCCACCCTTTAGTCTCCAGCACACTGGTTTTCCTCCCTCCCTTCTACAGTAGGGTGCTGACAGTTCTCCATTCGCCTCATTCCTGGATGCACATTTTTACCTTCCTTCAACTTGAGCTTTACAGGCACCAAACCAACAACAGCATTAATAATAATAATATTTATTCATATAGCACCTTTCATACATTAGTAATGCAGCTCCACATGCTTTACAATAACAAATATTAATATATCAAATAAATATTAATTATAAAGGAATATTAAAATAATAAAAGAACTGCTAATTTTAAGCTTTATAATTATAAGGATGTCTTCAATACATATTACCAGCTTGCCTGCTGTAGATAGTAATATGTGTGGTGCTACAGATATACACAGTTATGTTTCATCTGCAAAACTAGAAACATAACTGATGCTATGCTTCCTAATAATCTGACTCAGAGTGATAGAACAAAAGTGGACCTAGTACAGAGCCTTGTGGCACACCACAGAGGATATCATGCTTATTTGAGATAGGTTTACAAATTGGTCAGATTGATCAGTTGGGCCAGATTTGGCGGATGCCTTCCCTGACACCATTCCGAGGAGAATTCCCTGTAGACTGGGATTTTAGCCACTGCTGGTAGACCCGTATGACCATACGCTTCCATACACCTGCAGATTCAGCTACTTCCTTCACACTATGGTCTTTGGCCACGCCCACATGCAGTCCCTCCTTTTAGCCAATCATTAACATCAGCTCTGGAGCGTTTACCATACATGGAATGAGACATTCCTTGCACTGTGCAACCTCTTTCCAATCTCTGGATCCCATTACTCACACCCCGCAGGTATGTATAGCCCCATCATCCTCGTGCAGTGCCATCTGCAGGAGCCTGAAGTTACTACCACCTTAAACAGGCAAGGTGATTAATTATTTGTGCCCAGTGAGGTTAAATATCAGCACATCCGAGGTGCATCAGGTTCTCCTTGAGTTTCCCTCCACGGCCTGGAAAAGATAAAGGTAGTTGTCACCACAGAGGCAGTTTGAATAGATGAGCAAAGTTTAAGGAAGTCTAATACGAGAGGAATTATAGCTTAAACACCGACAAGACCCACCATGCTTCTGCGTCCCCGGACCCTCATAACTGTCTTCCCTCTTCAGCCCAAAATAAAAGCGTTCCCATCATTGGAAGTGAGAAAGCTATTCTATTAGTGCTGGGACGTGTTAGAACATTAAGCTCTCATAATGCTTAACAATATCAGGGATTTATTTTTTGCCGCTCTACAGATGACTCCCCAGGTGAACGAGCGAACAAAATGCATGCTGTTGGCTGACAGAGAGAAAGAGAGAGAGTGAGCGAGCGAGAGAAAGAGAGAGAGAGAGGGAGGACGGATGTAGGAAAGCAATAAGGCTGCGCCGCCACAGAAGTGAATTAGATTTGCTGCCACACTCTTTCTCATAAGTGTAATGAAGTCTTCTTCCTCCTGTGAGGGACGTTCACATGTGTGCGAGCGAGCGAGCAATCGAGAGAGAGAGAGAGAGAGAGAGAGAGAGAGAGAGAGAGAGAGAGAGAGGGAGGGAGAGAGAGAGAGAGAGGTTTGGATCGATAGAAGCTGACAGGGCAGTGTCTTTAAGATTGCATGGGTTCAGGCTGAACTCATGATCCGCTCAGCTCCGGCCTGCTACTGCTGCTTAGGTGGTGGGCAGAAGTCCAAGAGAAATTCCGAAAAGCGACAGAAGAACAAGCCTGGACTTCTGCAGTGGACTCCGGCACGAACAGGAGTGTGAATAAATCATACACATACATTTGTTTCATTTCTTGTTCTGCAGAAGAGCTGAGATTTGTGTTATATCATGCTTCAGCTCAGCTCTGAGAAGCAACAGAGGCTTTGTGCCGGTTCTGTTAAGGTCTCTCAGCACCCGTGAACTGTAATTCCCAATGCAGTTTTCCCTCCAGTGATGTTGATGGAGCCCATCATGATGGAAATCAATGGCCGAAAGTCATGGGATAGCAGTAAGTAAACTGATTATGAAGTGGCTTTACCTCAGGGGATGACTAGGGGACACCCACACCTGCATGAAAGTTAAAACAAGGCAGGAGAGTGGGTGCCAGGCGGATGGGACATTCCATTTCCGAAATTGCAAGGGCATGTAACATTCCTAAATCCACAGTGGGAATACGCCAGGGGTCTGTAATGGTCGTGACTGGTGGACAAGCAACTCTAGCATATCCACGTTCAACGCCGGAGGCCCCACCTGCATATCAGTGCAGCGTTCTTTAGCTTCCATGGGAGCAGGAGACCCCCCCATTACCCGCACACCGTATCTGCTGACAGGGTCCTAGAGAACTGGCAACATGTGGAACAGTCCTGTGAGTCTTGGTACCAGTCGGTATGGGTAATGGTGTGATGCCGACCCCATGAAGCCTTTGACCCCAGTTGCCAACAAGGCTGGGTGGTGGTTCCATACTGATGTGGGGTATGTTCCCATAGTGAGTATGTGGTGCCCACTAGTCTGCCTAACACGTCATTGGCTTGTGCCTGCTAGTTTTCACTGCTTGGTAACCACTGGCAGCCCTTCATGGGCTTCATGTACCCTCACAAAGATGGGCTATCCCAGCAACCATGGGCAGTTGTGGGCTGGAGGTTAGGGAGCCAGCCTTGTGACCGGAGGGTCGCCGGTTTGATTCCCTGAACTGACAGTAACGATTGAGGTGCCCTTGAGCAAGGCACCTAACCCCCAACTGCTCCCCGGGCGCTGTGGATAGGGCAAATTGTCCAGAACTGGGTCGAGGAGCATCCTGTAGAGTTCTGATTGGTGTGGTCCGTGTGGTCACCAACATGAGCCCAACTGAGGCATTTCATCTTACCTCATTCAACACGAATTCAAGTCGCCTTGCCATGAGCACGCCGGCCAGTCTTCAACTTCACTCACAAAGCAAGATGTGAAGGAACGGCCAAGCAGACACGCAGACAGATAAACAAATGGATGGATTAAGCAATGCATGCATGAGGAGCTGGAGGAAGGAACAATGTTAGTGTATGGATAAAGGAATGAAAGGACAACAGGTTGCTAGCTTTTGGTTAAGATGGTTAGCTTTAGCTTGCTGGTTATGTGGCGAGCGGGCCCAGAGAACGCCACATAGACCTTACTGAGTCACTCCCAGACCATCTAGCTGCTGTCCGTACTGGTCACATTGGAAATTAGCTAATGGTCATAATAATGTGACTCGACTGTGGATATGGCTGTGCGTATTCTATGACTGTTACCTAAACGTGCTACAGTAACCAGAGTAATGAGCCACAGTCTCTTTTATGATGTGCATGGAAATGAGAACGCATGTGAGAGGACCCACACTGGTTTACAGTTTTAGTGCTGCACTGTACATCAATAAAACAATAGAAATAAGTGGATTCACACTCAGCCTGCGTCGCATTGTTCCTCCGTTCAGCTCCAAATAGCGCTGGGAAGCACTTCCATTGTTACCACAACGATATATATAGCTAATCTATGCTATGTGTCTTTGTGAGTGAATCAGTGAGCCAATAAATGACTCGTAATATGACGTGTGTGGAATTACCATGAGGATACTCGTAAGAGACATTTCAGTGTTTTATTTTACAGCTATTAAAGCCACACACACACACACACACACACACACACACACACACACACACACACACACAAAGTAAAGGGCGCATTGACACTCGATTTGCAGTACTTCAGCTCAGCTCAGAGGAGCAGTATTGACAGACCCGTATTGAGTGCCATTATTTCCACAACATTCTGAGCAGTTTATCTATGAAGAATCAGTCAGCCATTAAATGAGTCACATCCCCCTTATGATGTGTGTCAAATTACCGAGAGAATACACACGTTCCGATCTGTAAAACTCGCCCGAGCGCTTTCAGTAAACTCCAGGAAGAATCAATCAACCGGTAAATGAGACAGCATAGCCTCTGTGGTGTAAACTGACGTCAACACTTCACTCGCAGTGGCATTACCATGTCATAAATACAGTCCTGCGGGGGCGCTGATGTGGTGGTGCTGGCGT
Organism: Prochilodus magdalenae; assembly: GCA_024036415.1. Classification (NCBI taxonomy): domain Eukaryota; kingdom Metazoa; phylum Chordata; class Actinopteri; order Characiformes; family Prochilodontidae; genus Prochilodus; species Prochilodus magdalenae. The sequence goes on from JAMWET010000962.1 coordinate 132,733, forward strand.
GAGTGGATCAGACACAGCGGTGCTGCCGGAGTGATTAGACACTGTGTCCACTCACTGTCCACTCTATTAGACACTCCTACCTTGCTGGTCTACCTTGTAGATGGAGAGTCAGAGATGATGGCTCATCTGCTGCTGCTCAGTCCTCTAGTCTTTAGTCATTGGTCCCAGGACGCTGCCTATAGGACGCTGCCCATAGGACGCTGCCCATAGGACACTGCCCATAGGACATCGCCCACATGACACTGTTGAGCTGGCTAGTTTTGGTTGGTGGACGATTCTCAGTCCAGCAGTGAGACTGAGGTCTGATCCACTCACACCAACATAGACTGTAGTCCATCTGCTTCTCGATATACTTTGCCACCCTGTTCCTCAATAGCCAGGACCACCACAGGACCACCACAGGACCACCACAGAGCAGGCATTACCTGGGTGGTGGATCATTCTGAGCACTCCAATGACACTGACGTGCTGGTGTGAGTGGATCAGACACAGCAGTGCTGCTAGAGACCTCAGTGTCACTGCTGGACTGAAAACCATCTACCAACCAACACTATCTAGACCAACCGCGTCCTGTGGGGAGCGTCCTGTGGGCAGCGTCCTGTGGGCAGCGTCCTGTGGGCAGCGTCCTGTGTACACCGATGAAGGACTAGAGGACGACCAACACCACACTGTGCAGCAGGCTGGCAGACTTCACGACTGCTTAGGTGACATGCCCATCGTTGCTGTGCACTGCAGCTCTGAAGACACGAAGCTTGACACAACACTGCAACTGGAAGGAGGTCCATCCAGTGCCTCTGGGACGAGTTGGAGTGATCCAAAACTGATCATTCAACATCCCTACCTGAGCACACCAATGCTCTCGGGAATGCTGAACGCAATCAAATCCTTCCCAGAAGAGTAGAGTAGCTGTTACCGCACCAAAGGTGGAACAAACTCCCAATGAATGCCCTTCATTTCAGGAAAAGGTGGAAAGCTGGTGTCCCCAAACTTTTGGACATGATCTTTTTTGTCTGACTCCTGGAGGTTACTGTTCGGCTGCTTGTGTGCACAGCGTTAAACACTTAACACTTCTACGCCACGTTCTCATCGTACTCCTCCGTCTCAGCCTCTGCTGGAAATAATTCTCTTTAAAGCCGCTGCAATCTCGGCGGTCTCGGGGGACCGGGCCGGCGCAATTAGAACAGAAACAACAAGCTTCCTTTAGAGCCCAAACTATAGCGAGATCAATTAGTCAATTAATCCCTCTCTGCAGCGAGTCGCAGCCGCACGTGTCTAGGTGTGAGCTGTTTCACACGGGCGGCGCTTCAGACAGCTGTGCTCTTCATTAGAGGAGGTATTAATTACCTTAATGGAGCCTCCACGCATCCATCCCACTCTTCTTCTCAGGCGCTCAGACAGGACGGATGGATGCCTCTTCCTCCAGCCCCACTCGCACTTAGGAGACAATCGATGGGCTGTTTTCATTTTAATTAAAAACTGGAGAATAAATGTTTATCTAGCCAGCTGTTTTCCTCCTCCTCCTCCTCCTCTCTCTCTCTTTCTAACACACTCTCTCTCTTTCTCCTTCTCACATTCCCTCTCTCACTTTCTCATGGTTTCTGTTCTTCTTCCTGTCTCTCACGCTCTTCCTCCTTCTTTCCTTCTTTCTCTAATACTCTCTTTGTTCTTGCACACTCTCTCTTCCTCTTTCTTTCTTTCTTGCTTTCTTGCTTTCTTGCTCTTTCTCTCTCTCTCACTCCATCTTCCTCTGCCTTTACTCTCTCTCACTCTGTTTTTTCTTCGTTTTCTCTCTCTCTCTCTCTCTCTCACACACACACACACACATTCTTACCGTTTCTTTTTTCTTTCTTGTTTGCTCTTTCTCTCTCTCACTCCATCTTCCTGTCTTTCTCTCTCTCTTATTCTCTCAGTCTTTAATTTTTTTCTTCTTTATCTCTCTCTCTCTCTTACACACACACTCTTACCCTTTCTTTCTTTCTCTCTCTCACTCCCTCCTTCTTTGTCTTTCTCTTTTTCACTTTCTAACAGTTTCTTTTCTTCTTTCCATCTTTCTCTTACTCTCTCTTGATCTTCTCTCTACTCTCTATTACTCTTACACTCACTCTCAGTCTGTCCTTCTTTCTCTCTGTCTCACTCTTTCTTTTACATTCTCTTTCTTCCTATCTTCCTCCCCCTCTCTCTCTACTCCCTCATCTCTCTCTCCCTCCCTCTCTCTCTCACTGTCTCTGTCTCTGTCTCTCTGTCTCTCTCTCTCTCTCTCTCTCTCTCTCTCTCTCTCTCTCTCTCTCTCTCTCTCTCTCTCTCTCTCTCTCTCACTCGCTTCACCTTTCTGATTTTCTTTCTTCTTTTCCCCTCCTTCACTCGCTTCACTCTCTTCTCTTCTCTTTTCTTTGTTCACCTTTCACTTCTTTCTTCCTTTTTTCTCTGTTTGTCTCTATTGTGCTCTATTTCTCTCTCTCTCTCCCTCTCATTCTCGCTCTGTCTCTCTCTCTTTTTTCCTTTCCTCTCCTTTAATTTCACTCTCACTCTCACTCTCACTCAGTCTCTCTCACTCTCTTTCTGTCATTCTCTCTCTCACTCTTTCTTTCTCTCCTAACTCCCTCTATCATCCCCCTCTCTCTTTCTCTCTCTCCCTCTCTCCCATTCTCACTCTCACTCACTCTTCCTTTGTCTTTCTCTTTTTCACTCTCTAACAGTTTCTTTTCTCCTTTCCATCTTTCTCTTACTCTCTTTTACTCTTTTCTTCTCTCTATTACTCTTACACTCACTCTCAGTTTCTCCTTTCTCTCTGTCTCACTCTTTCTTTTACATTCTCTTTCTTCCTATTTCCCTCCCTTTCTCTCTGTCTCTCTCTCTCTGTCTCTCTCACTCTCTCTTTCTCTGCTACCTCCTCCCAATATCCCCCCTCTCTCTCTCTTATTCTCACTCTCACTCTCACTCAGTCTCTCTCACTCTCTTTCTGTCTCTCTCTCTCACTCTTTCTTTCTCTACTAACTCCCTCTATCATCCCCCTCTCTCTGCCTCTCTCTCTCCCTCTCTCGCATTCTCACTCTCACTCTGTCTCTCTCTCTCACTCTTTCTTTCTCTACTAACTCCCTCTATTATCCCCCTCTCTCTGTCTCTCTTTCTCCCTCTCTCCCATTCTCACTCTCACCCTGTCTCTCACTCTGTCTCTCTCTCTCACTCTTTCTTTCTCTGCTAACTCCCTCTATTGTCCCCCCCCCTTCTCTCTCTTTGTCCTTGTTCTATAGATGTAATGGCGGTGTAATGTAAGGATGCTCTGCGGGAGAATAAGTTCTCCTGTGTCGTGACGTGATTTGACTCCAGTAAAACTAGCTTGGTTTGTTTCCGAGAGAGCGAGGATGACGAGGCTGGGGTTTTAATATCACGTCTCGATGTGATTCAGCCGTGCAGCACTTGAGGAATATGAATTCCAATAACGCAGAATTATTATGAATCTGCCCGTTCCTGATAGCTTTGATTACTTTGGGGCAACGTTTTCGGCGTAAACAATTGAAACGTCTCCTTCTGTCCTTGGGGATCCCAACTTTGTCATTATCTCGCGTTGCCTGTGGCCTTACATTCATTTTCCTTCATAAAGTAGACAGTCGGCCCAAAATAACTTGATTTGGAACAGAGTTTTTAAACAGACAGTGATTATATTTCCGATAGCGCCACTTCGAGAGGAGGACCACAGCCACCACGGGCCTCCTCTTTCTTTTGGTCGCCCCGTGTTTGATGGGTTTCCATTAGCACAGGACAGTGGCGGTGGCAGCTTTGCCCCCCTGATTAAAATGACTGGCCTGAGTGGGGCAGTTGTAACACACTGAGTGTAATTAAATGATGGTCTGCTGCATGGATGGCCGGGAGAGGGTATTAGATGCACTGCTTAATGCGAGCGGGCAAATCCAATTGGCGTATTGATCCGGCACTTACTGATCTCAGCAGCCTCACATCCTGACCTCCCTTTCATTCACAGACCATTACAGTCGCCGGGAAGAGATTTAGTACTGCAGGAGGGGTGGATGTGGGGGATGGGGGGGTGTGAGAGAAAGGGGAACAGGGTTAGAGAGAGAAAGAAAGACACAGAGAGAGAGAGAGAGAGAGAGAGATGAGAAGGAAAGGGAAGAACGACAACAGGAAAAAACAATATGCAGAGATAGAGATAGAGATAGAAAAAAATAAAAGAAAGAGGGGACAGGGATTGGAAAGAGAGCGAGTGAAAGAAAAAAAATAATGAAAGGCACAGAGTGGTAGAAAAATGAAACAAAACTAGATAAACAGAGGAAGGAGAAAGGAAAGCAAATAAAGAGAGAGAGAGAGAGAGAGAGAGAGAGAGAGAGAGAGAGAGAGAGAGATAGAGATAGAGATAGAAAGAGAGAGAGAGAGGAGAGAGATAGATATGAAACAGGAAAGCATGGAAGAGGGAGACAGAAAAGAAAGTAAGAAAACAAAAAACTGAGAAAGGTAAAAGAACAGAAAGAATAAAAAAAGAAAGAAAGAAAGAAAGAAAGAAAGAAAGAAAGAAAGGGACGTCGATTGGGAAACAAAAAGTAGATGAAACAGTAGAGAGAGCTGAGAGGAGGAGAAAGAAAGGAAGAAAGGAAGGTGGAGGAAAAAGAAAATGGGGCAGAAAGAGGGAAAGTGGAGAAAAGGCTAGAGTAAAATGGGTCAGGGAAGGAAGACAGCAGGAGAGAGAAGAGAGTGGGTGGAGAAGACTGTTATGAGGGGAACAGCAGAAAGTTTGAGAAATAAACAGAAAGAGTAATTCATTCTTTTCTCTGCTCTCTCTTTCTCCCCCTGTGGTCAGCTCTGATTGGGATCCCGCTGACCTCTGGCTGTGAAGAGCAGGGGGGCTTCGTCCACACTCAGACTCGCAGGAGCCAGTCAGACACGGGCGTATCGATATCAGGCGTTTGGGGGCTTGGTGAGGGTGCGGGGGTCACAGAGGAGAAACCTCCAGAAGAAACGTCTCCCATCGATTCAGGTCGGTCAGAAGAGTTAGAGCCCCCAGTCAGACGCCATTACGCCAGATCACCACCAACTCAATCTGCATCATCTCCTGCTTCATCTTCAGCCTCTGAGAGACACACCGTCCCTAAAGGACAAAATTACCTTACATCATCCCGCTCCTCAATGCTAACTTTTACTGGGGGTGTTTATGGACTGACATATCATATTCTAGTGTATTACAATGTTTATTGAGGTTATTAATGGACTAATATCTCCTATTCTAGTGTATTAGAGAGTTTATTTAGAAAGTACATGGGTTAATATCTTTTATTGTAATAGATGAGTGTTTATTGGTGTTGTATATGGACTAATATCTCCTATTCTAGTGTATTAGAGGGTTTGTTGAGAAGGTTTATGGGCTACTATCTCATATTCGAATATATTCGTGTTTATTGATGTTGTTTATGGGCTCATATCTCCTATTTTTGGATATAAAAGTGTTCATCGAGGGTGTATATGGACTAATATCTCCTATTCCAGTGTATAAGCATGTTTATTGAGGGTGTATATGGAGTAATATCTTCTATTCTAGTGTATAGGCACGTTTATTGAAGGTGGATATGGACTAATATCTCATATCTTAATGTGTCAGTGTGTTTATTGTGGAGTTTATAGACTAAAATCTCCTATTATTATGTATAAGCGTGTTTATTAAGGGTTGTTTAGGGACTAATATCTCCTCTTCTTGTGTATTGGCATGTTTATCGAGGGTGTATATGGACTAATATCTCCTATTCTAGTGTATTAGCATGTTTATTGAGGGTGTATATGGACTAATATCTCCTATCCTAGAGTATTAGAGGATTTATTAAAGAAGTTTATGAACTAATATCTCCTATTCTAGTGTATTAGAGGGTTTATTGAGGAAGTTTATGGGCTAATATCTCATATTCTAATATATGAGTATATATTGATGTTGTTTATGGGCTCATATCTCCTATTTCTGTATATAAACGTGTTTATTGAGGGTGTATATGGACTAATATCTCCTTTTCTAGTGTATTGCCATGTTTAATGAGGGTGTATATGAACTAATATCTCCTATTTTAATGTGTCAGTGTGTTTATTGAGGGTGTTTATAGACTAAAATCTCCTATTATTGTGTATAAGAGTGTTTATTAAGGGTTGTTTAGGGACTAATATCTCCTATTCTAGTGTATTGGCATGTTTAACGAGGGTGTTTATAGGCTAATCTCTCCTATCCTAGAGTATTAGAGGGTTTATTAAGGAAGTTTATGGACTAATATCTCCTATTCTAGTGTATTAGCATGTTTTCTGAGGGTGTATATGAACTAATATCTCCCATCTTAATGTGTCAGTGTGTTTATTGAGGGTGTTTATGGACTAATATCTCCTTTTGTAGTGTATTGGCATGTTTATTGAGGGTGTATATGGATCAATATCTCCTATTCTAGTTTGTTGCCATGTTTATTGAGGGTGTATATGAACTAATATCTCATATCTTAATGTGTCAGTGTGTTTATTAAGGGTGTTTATGGACTAATATCTCCTTTTGTAGAGTATTGGCATGTTTATTGAGGGTGTATATGGATCAATATCTCCTATTCTAGTTTGTTGCCATGTTTATTGAGGGTGTATATGAACTAATATCTCATATCTTAATGTGTCAGTGTGTTTATTGAGGGTGTTTATAGACTAAAATCTCCAGTTATTGTGTATAATAGTGTTTATTAAGGGTTGTTTAGGGAATAATATCTCCTATTCTAGTGTATTGGCATGTACAACGAGGGTGTTTATAGGCTAATATCTCCTATCCTAGAGTATTAGAGGGTTTATTGAAGAAGTTTATGGACTAATATCTCCTATTTTTGAATATAAAAGTGTTTATTGTGGGTGTTTATGGACTAATATCTCCTATTCTGTTGTATTGGCATGTTTATTGAGGGTGTATATGGAATAATATCTTCTGTTCTAGTGTATAGGCGTGTTTAATGAAGGTGTATATGGACTAATATCTAATATCTTAATGTGTCAGTGAGTTTATTGTGGAGTTTATAGACTAAAATATCCTATTATTATGTATAAGAGTGTTTATTAAGGGTTGTTTATGGACTAATATCTCCTCTTCTTGTGTATTAGCATGTTTATTGAGAAAGATTATGGACTAATATCTCCTATCCTAGAGTATTAGAGGGTTTATTGAGGAAGTTTATGGGCTAATATCTCATAATCTAATATATGAGTATATATTGATGTTGTTTATGGGCTCATATCTCCTATTTCTGTATATAAAAGTGTTTATTGAGGGTGTCTATAGACTAATATCACCTTTTCTAGTGTATTGCCATGTTTAATGAGGGTGTATATGAACTAATATCTCCTATCTTAATGTGTCAGTGTGTTTATTGAGGGTGTTTATTGACTAAAATCTCCAATTATTACGTATAAGAGTGTTTATTAAGAGTTGTTTAGGGGCTAATATCTCCTACTGTAGTGTATAAGGGTGTGTACTGAAGTTGTTAACTGGCTGATATCTCCTATTCTAATATATGAGTGTTTTTTGAGGTTGTTTATGGGAGAATATCTTGATTTGTACCATATAAGGGTGTTTACTAAGGGTGTTTAATATTTCCTGTTGTAATTGAGTGTTATATATCATTATGGCTCATATTCCCGTGTATATGAGAGGTTGTTTATTGACTAATGTCTCCTATATGCCAAGAGAGCTTTTTTCCTCTATCTGGTTCGTGTTTTGTCTCTAAAGCCATCCTGTCCTCCCTTGTTTGACGGCTTGAGTTTCTTGAGGGCAGCTGTCCAGACCAAAGCAATCGATGTCAGAGAGAAGCATCTGTTTCTGCGTGTCCAGCTATTCCCAGTAGACGGACAGATGGACGGACACACACAGAAGAAGAAAGAAAAACATTCACAAACAAGGCAAACCAAACCCTTCAGAGGACTGTCAGAAATCAAAACAGCCGCCACATCTGTGAGGTGTATCTTTCAGCATAACCCGAGGGTGCCAGGTGATCTGTCTGTCTCCTCTAACGCTACCATATCTGCCAGACCACAGACAGCACACAGCCGTCCCTTGTCCCTCAGAGCCGGCTGCAGGCGTTTAATCAGAACAGACACTCTTGGAGCCATTTTGTGTTTTGTCACCACCATCAGGGCGACTACAGTGAGCACACTGCACTGTACAGAAGGAGCAGCCCGGACGCTCTAAATGTTAATTAAACTTTAAATGATTTTTAAATTCAGACACTGAACACCTGCAAACAGCTAGCATCCACAAGGTCTGATGTAGGTGAATCCAAGTATCCTAGTGCTGGAACGGGCTGGGGTGGGAAGGCTGGGGCCCAACAAGTTCCCAGATTAATTAGCTCTTCGGGTTATCTGTAATGGTAACCGAGTGACATTAGCACTCACTTTCTTCATTACATGTAAATGGTGACTGTACAGCGACCCAAGAGACTCCTCATGCCTGCAGTACGCCAAGGAAGCACGTCTTCCAGAGGTTACTGGTTCTTTATGGCAGCTCATACAAGATCACAGATTGAAAAAGGGAAACTACTATACATACCTCTATATGAATGAATATAGAGCAAGCATTGTGTCGCATTCTGTCTGTCTGTCTGGTCTTGTTCAGATGTAAATCAATGCCCCCTCTGGTTACTTAGGGTTATAGCACTGCTTTTCCTGCTCCCCCCTGGCTCCACCCACTCCCACACCTGATACCAATCTGTAACTCATTAGGACTTCCATTAAGACTCCTTTGTTTGCCCTGTCTGTTTGTGAAGTCTCTGTTTTTCCTCTTGTGAGTCTTAGCTGTGTTTCCTTTGAGTTCTTGTTTCCTGTGTTGTGTTGTTTTGTGTTGTGTTGTGTTTGTGTCTTACCCTAGTTTTGTTCCTGGCTGTCTTTGCCCCCTTTATGGACATGCCTATGTTAATGCCTACCTGTGTTTTAACTCCTGTCTCCCGGACAAACTTAAAACCACCGTGCATTTGTATCCTTCACCTCCTCGTCACACATTGATTGATAGATAGATAGAGAAGTAGTGTCTCTCAGTTTGGCAACGCAACATGCCAGACGTCTTGATATGGCGCTGTAGAGATTCCTAATGGTGTCCTGTGATAACCCATCCCATGCAGCTTGAATATCCTCACACGGTTCCTGCAGATGGTGCGGTCGGAATGGAGGTGGAGTGATACCAAACACTCATGTGGACGTGTGATAACAAACTGTTCATCTTGGTGCTGACCCAAGTGGGACCCATTACATAAGATGACCCGCTGCCATTCTGAGTCATTGCAGTCTTTGGTGACGGTGATGTGGTGTTAAGGACAGTCATGGTAACGGTCTGTGTGCATGTAGTCCTGCATAGTGCAGGCGTCTGTCAAGGGTGCTCCACTAACAGGATGGAGGGCACCACTGCTTACTGACTGTTCATAATCGTGGCTGTTGGGTCAGTCAGGTACAGTTATAAGAGGTACATGCACAGGTGAGCTTGAAACTTGAATCATTGGCATGTCTCACGATGCCAAACCTACCAGCCAAGTTTCATTCCTGTTGGTTGATTGGTGCAGCTACTTGTGGCACCATTGTTTTCGCGATGAGTGTAGATATAGTGGGTGGGTATCTAAGTGAGTGAATGAGTGAGGGGTGACCTAGCCAGACTGCCGGTAAGTAACTAGGCAAGTTAATGAGGGAGCAAGTGAGCATGTGTGTGAATGGGTGCGTATGCGAGTGAATGTCAAGTCCATGAGATGCCTTGTATCTACAAGTCTCGCCTGCTGGAAGGGTCAAGCAGTAGGTGCGAGGAGCCTGCCAGAATTGAAGGATCTTCTTTCATTCTGTTTCTTCTCCTGTCCCCTCACCTTCATTATTCTGCTGGGTGCAGAGGGCAGCAATGGTCAGAATGAGTGGCTAAAGTGAGGGAAAGCTTAAGGAGGTTGAGAGAGGGAGAGAGAGAGAGAGAGAGAGAGAGAGAGAGAGAGAGGGATGCTGTGCTTTGGCTTAGAATGGATCCCACGTTCTTTCTCGATTGCGTTCTCGCTTTGTTTGCTTTCCATTTGCAGCATCCCTACACATCTGTGCAGCAAAGAACCTGACGCAGACTTCCCTTTGATTTTCCTCCTCAGAGCACCTCTCAGTCTGACAGACAGGCACTGATTGAGCGGGTGAAGACAGACAGATGAGGGAGAGGAAGAGAGAAGGGTGGAAGCAGTGCTGATGGACAGAAGAAAAGACTGAGGGTTCTGAAGCTGAGGGTTTACTGGGAGACAAAAAGAATGAACAAGTTTTAATCTTTAAAACAGGGAGTCTTTTGGTCGAGCTGTTAAGTTATGGATGTGAGCGAGCGTGTGCTGTACGGTGCGTGTCAAAGAGGCTGCAGTCGTGTGTAAGAGAATGTTTGATTGCCTTTGTATGTGTGTAGGTAGAGCTGCATGAAGAAGCGAGAGAACCCTTTTGGAATTGCCTGGATTTCTGCATGGGTTACTAATAGCATGAGGTCAGATAGATAGATAGATAGATAGATAGATAGATAGATAGATGCTTTTCTCTGAAGCTGCATTGAAACAACGCTAGTTTTAAAAAGTGCTATACAAATAATGATTGATTGATTGGTCATTGTACCCAGAAGGAGGTGTGGCAGTGCGGTGCTGTTGGGAAGGAAGATAAAGGTGACCAGGATCAATAACTGATGATAAGTTTAGACTGATATGATCAATATTTATTGAGCTACACATACAGAAGTCTGTCTCTCAGTATGGCATCGGGCCGCCGTGTTTGCTAACCCAACACGCCAGACGGTATGGAGCTGTAGAGGTTCCTAATGGAGTCCCGTGATAACCCATCCCATGCAGCTTGAACATCCTCACACCGCTCCTGCAGATGGTGCGGTAGGGGTGGAGGTGGAGGGACACCAGGCCTTCTGGACATGTGACGACAAACCGTTCATCTTGGTGCACACACGGATTCGTTGGGCGTCTCCACCAAGACTAAAGCGGGACTCGTCACTGAAGATGACCCGCTGCCATTCTGAGTCACTCCAGGCAGTCTGGTACGACACCACTGCAGTGTTTGGCGATGCTGTGTGTGTGTGTGTGTGTGTGTGTGTGTGTGTGTGTGTGTGTGTGTGTGCACCTGGACTTCCATTTATCACAGCCGTTCAGTACAGTGTTGATAAAGTGCCTCACCGTAAAGAGTTGTGGATGAAGATCAAGGATGTTACTTTCTCTTGCTCTCCTCCTTCTCCTTTTCTCTCTCTCCTCCTTCCGCAGTACATTGCGCATTGCCCATTACGCTCAGTGTCTACATGGCCTCAGAAATCATTCCTCAAATTCCTGAAAGCATGCAAGATTAATGCTCCGTCTCACGAGCCTCATATAAAACTGTATGAATGAACTTTAATATTAAATAGGTTTGCCTTTAGGAGATGAACCTCTTTCTGCGTATTCTTCCCCATCTCCCTCGCTCTCGCTCCCTCTCTCTGCTTGCTAAGCATCTGAGCGAACGCCTGTAATGTCCTGTGATGAGTTATGGCTGTTATACTGTGAGCGCCGCTTCAATTTGTCCGCCGTTCACGCTGCCGTACGTTCTGAAATACGGCTTTTGTGCCAAGAAAGAGTGGGGAAATTGCACCAATGCGGCGCGCCTGGTGTTTTTGGTCACACTTCATTTGTAGCCTTCTCCTCCCGTTGCTGGAAGGGCTGAAAGGGGGGGAGGCTAGGTTCAACGATCCTCTAGTTTAATTAGCTCTTCGGGTTATCTCCGTAATGGTGAGCGTGTGACATTACGAGGCTCCTCCTTCATTAGCGGTAAATGGTGACCTTACAGGAACCCGAGAGACTTTGTCCCTCCTGAATGAGAGAAGGACAGTCTTCTAGAGGTGATTTGTTCATTAGGGCAGATCACAAAGGATGGGCCGGTGGAACAGGGTCCAAGGCTTACATTCCGGGCTAGGAAATGGAATGTTCAAATTCCATTACAAAACAGGGTTTAGTTGATATTCCATATGGAACTCTACTGTACATAGTACATTTGGGAAGTTATGAGATATGGTAGATATGGTTCCTGCTGAGAAGGATGGGAGAACACAGATGCATCGGCTAGGACATTTAACTCATTTTGAATCAGTATAGTGCCTGCAAACCACTGCCACCTAGAGGTCATTAAGAAATCAGGGCAGGACTTAACAAACTGACCAGTTATAAGTGATGAAAAATGGTTTAATAATAAAAACAATATCAGCTACAGATGCATGACATCAGCAATATCATGCATCATGTAGTGCATGGCAATGGAGCTGGTGAGCAATATGATGGTGAGCTTGGGAGCTGGTGTGCCCATATAGATAGATAGATAGATAGATAGATAGATAGATAGATAGATAGATAGCAGTAGTAGTTACCCTGGTCAGAACCACCACAGAGCAGGTATGATGTGGGTGGTGGATCATTCTCAGCACTGCAGTGACACTGACGTGGTGGTGGTGTGTTAGTGTGTGTGGTGCTGGTGTGAGTGGATCAGACACAGCAGTGCTGCTGGACACCTCAGTGTCACTGCTGGACTGAGAATCGTCCACCAACCAAAACTACCCAGCACAACAGAGTCCTGTGGGGTAGTGTCCTCTGGGGCAGTGTCCTGTGGGCAACATCCTGTGATCATGACAGTGCAGGATGACCATCACTGCACTGTGCAGCAGCAGATGAGCTATCGTCTCTGACTGTCCATCTACAAGGTGGACCAGCAAGGTAGGAGTGTCTAATAGAGTGGACGGTGAGTGGACACAGTGTCTAAACACTCCAGCAGCACTGCTGTGTCTGATCCACTCACACCAGCACCACACACACTAACACACCACCACCACGCCAGTGTCACTGCAGTGCTGAGAATGATCCACCACCCCCATACTACCTGCTCTGTGGTGGTCCTGTGGGGGTCCTGCCCATTGAAGAACAGGGTAATACAGTATACAGAGAAACAGATGGACTACAGTCTGCACTGTACTGTAGAACTACAGAGTGCCCCTATATGGGGAGTGGAGCTGATCCTATGCTGTACATGGAAGCAGATGGATAGATATACAGGAGAGGCAGGATAATTTTATCCTTACCGATGACAGCGACGCACACGGCTTCTTTGGTTGTGAAAAATAATTAGGAAATCAAACTCACGCCAAATGGAAAGAATCCAGTAGCGCAGTCATCAAACACAAAGTATTGAAATGACATCAAATGCACCAAATAAATCGACAACAATTGCATGAAATGAAACGGGAGCCAGAAATCAGGGAAACTGACCGTATCGCTTTGACCCAAGATGGAAACGTGATGTACAATAATGACAAAAAACACCTCCGGCATTATATAAATGACCCACATCATTACTTTTATAAACCCAAGACAACAGGCTGCATTAGTTTGTGATTACTTCATCTCTTTTTTGTTAGATGCTGTCAATATTGCACAGCAGTGCCATCAGTAATCAGCTGAGAGTAAGTAATTGCCGGTACGCAGTGTTTACCAAAGTTTAGCACAAAGGCTGAGTGTCGAGGGAGGTGGTGGGAGCGGGGGGTGGAGTGTGTGACTAACAAAGCTCTTAGTCATGGTGGGCCAGTGCTGTGTCACCCTCGTGGGTGTCTCTGTGCGGAAATAATGGGCGACATCAAAGTCATTTTGTCAGTCACGGCAGCGCGCGAAGCATTGTGAAAGGGCTGTGGGAGCAGAGCTGGAGTCTTCAGAACGCCACGATCTCCGTGCAATTAACTTATTCGTTGCATAATCACTCCTAGATGGCATTTAGCCTGGCATTGTTTTGGCAATAAAGAAATTGGAAGAATGTTACTTAAAACGTGTTCCGACTTCTTGGAACAGACTGTTTGGAAAAGCTTTCTAAAAAGCTTTTTGGCGGCTCTGAAGTGCTGCTTCCCATGCCGGGGCCCCCGCTCAGGCTAAAGGTGAGGACTCTCAAACACTTAAGGACGTCTTGCTTTCTATGCTGAATGCTTATTATTGAAATCTCAGCTGTCCAGAGGAAAACAAGCATCTCCGAAATGATAACTTTACACGAGAGGGCAAAAACCGAGTTTGGTTTTAATGGAAGTCAATGGAACCAGTTTGTTCAAGTGATTGTGGGCCATTTCTGTGGGTCCATTCGTCGCAAACGACAGGTACTGTGTTCCAATAATGCATAAAAGTGAAAATCAACAAAAATGGAAATACGTGTTGTCAGTTCTCATGCCGGCCACCAGAGGTCCAATTTGCCGGAGTTCTGAGGTTTTTCACGCCTGCTCCCTCTCACCTAGCCCCTCCCGCACCTGCCCTCTCTCACCTGCTGCTCATCCTTGATAATTATCCTCCCCTCTAAATTGGCCTTCCCTTGCCGAGGTGTTTGTGGAGCATTAACCCCTGTACTGGCTTCTGTGAGAGCATTATCAGTTCTGAAATTCCATGATCAATCTCTGTTTGTTTTTCCAGAATACTCCCTCTGTTCCGGACCCTTGATTCCTCTGGCCCTTAGTTTTGTGGTTCCTTTTAACTTTGGAGATCCTCTGAGCATTTGAATTTTTTGAGACTTTTGGCTTTGGTTTTTGGACAACTTCTGGGCGTTGTTTTCTTTGGACTCTTTTGTGTTTGTGCATTTTCTGCTGCTTTTGAGTTAATAAATTCTACTATGGATCCAACCCCTGTGTCTGGCCTGTTACCATTACAGCTGTTTGGACAGTGATGAAATGAGCATGGTTTTTATGGGGGTTATCATATTAAATAGAAGGCTTTTTAGGAACACCTGATAAAATACCTGGCTTGGCAGTGATGTCAACAGCCACACATTTAATACCTTGATGTCAGCGCTCAAACATTGTGGGGCCTGATTGTACCAACAAGGCTTACTTATAGTTAGTTGCAGTTTTCTGGACTTGGTTTTAAAACCATTCCACACTAAGTTCACTAAGATCTATTGTAACTGCTTTAACGCTCTGGACTCTAAGAGCTCAGTTTTTCATTTTGCATACATCTTTAAAGGTGCTCGCAAACGACAGACTATCTACCTCTTTAATATTGAAAAGTTCTGATTAATCTCAGATCTCCCGTTAACAAGACCTCCCCATCAACCCAAATCACCCAAAAGTTTCCAAATCTGCTGCAGCAACTTTGGCAATGTCCATTGGCCAGTTTCACACAAACTATAGATTGACAGATTAATCCAGGTGAGAGGCAGATGATGGACACTCACATCTAACAGTTACACGCAACACATGAGTCTTCATAGGCTTATGTGAGTGATGGCTAATCGTGTGATATGATGTAATAATGGAAAGGGTGACTCTACAGTATTTCTGGGACGCATTATCACAAAGATATTTGGACAAAATATTAGACACCTGTGGCTGAAACGTACCTAATAGCTCACAGTTCAAAGGAGATGCTGTCCAGTGAATTGGAGATGCCATATTGCCCACTAGGTGTGTGAACGTGTATCTCTGTCTGCCCTGTGGTGGACTAGTGGGCTGTCCAGAGTGTTTCCTGCCTTCCACCCAATGAGCACTAGGATAGGCTCCAGTACAACCCCACCACTACAGCCCAGAAGATTAAGCAGCTCAGTCTCAATCGGACCAGGTTTGCTTTAACCATTGCTCGTGATGATACACACTGTTCTGTAGGCCTACAGCCCAGTTAAGTTAGACGTTCGTTGATTTGTAGAGGCATACGAATGGCCAACTAGTCTATGCACTGGTAGCAAATGGGCAGCACTATATCCAATATATCGAGAGAACATGGCCTTCAACCTAATCTCTACCTAGATGAATGCAGGACTGACTCACTCATTCCTATGGTTACCAGTTTTTACCTCTGTTTGTTGGTGTTCTTGGACACCCCTGTGATCTTTACCTCTGCTTGCTTGTTGACTGCTATTGTTAAACTGGGCTTAAATAAACTCAACCTAATTAACTACCAGGACTTGTCTGTCATACCGGTTGGCTGATAACATGGACCAATACTGACAAGCCACACCTTTATCAGTATTGGTCAATGGTATATAACATGGTGATGACTTTGTTTTCCAGGATTGAGACATCTGATGGGATAGGGGTCTTCAAGACTGGACCTTGAATAAAGATTCCAGTCCTAGATTTCGGCATCACTGGAATGTAAGCTCCCCGGACAAAAATATGAGCCCCCTCTCTGATGTTCTGGTGTGTTTTAAACAAGTGGAAATGGGTTATTTGGTTGAGGTGACAGTAAATTGAAACCACAATGCCTACACTGAACTGCTGGACCACCAGGTTTTGCCTTTTGCTCATCATCTTACCAAAGACACAACATCCCTATTCCTGCATTCCAAGATGACAGCTCTCAGCTGCAAAAGTGACTGATTGGCATGGACTGGCCCCCAAAATCTCCAGATTGGAATCCTCTTGAAAATCAACCTGGAACAGAGAGTGAAATGCCAGTAAAGGCATCCACCAAATTTGGCCCAACTGTGGAATTCCTTGATGCAAGAGTGTCTGAACATTGATGTGGCCTGCATCCAGAAACCTGTCCAGTCCATGCCCAATCCAGTCACAGCTGTTATTGGTTATTTGTGGTGGTATTACACTCATTTGTGATCTGGTCAGTTTATGACCCTAGGGCTCTGTCCCAAAAGGTGGCATAAGCCTTGTGAGGTCCGCACACCTTGGTGAGATCAACAATGTGCAGGTATCAAAGGGTGCATTTGGAATGGACACATGCAGGCTAAACATGTGCAGTATCTAGTGGAATGATATTATCAGTAATTAGCTTATTAAGTTAGTTAGCATATTAGCTTATCTATAGCGGTAAACAGTTTATGCTCTATAAACAGTTTATGCATGAGCATAATAAACAAATGCACTTTAACTCAAGTCTGAATATCTTCATTTCCACCATCACACTGCTGTACAAACCAACCTCTGCACTCTCATTCGCTAGTATCTCAATGACGCTTGGTTGAGAGTCCAGTGCTGAGTTCACAACTATGTGGTCCTCTCTAAAGGCTGTGATAAGGGTGCGTAGAGGGCACTTCTGAGTGGCCCTATAAATCCACTAATTAAAACTGCAGCAACCTACAGCCTTTCTGGAAACCACATTTCAGGACTGCAAGGGCACCGAATGGGCTAATGGGATAAGGCTTAGGTGACTATAAGGTCAACAGCTCAGTTAAAGGAGAATTCCTGATTCCATGGTTGAGAAAAAAAGATTCTGGGAAACAAACAAACTTGTTAATTGTAGAGGAACTCTTTTAGAGATTTCCTTACAGTGGTGGAGATGGGAAACAGGGATCACCATGTCTACAACCCAAATATAGCCATTTCATATACTACCCAAAGCCACCAGTGAACCTATTTGTGTCTTCTGAGATGTGTAATGGTGAAGATGGTTTTGCCCCATGACATCCTGCATGGTTTAGGCCAGAACTTCCTCAAAGTTATTAAAAACACATGTCTCAGACATCAGGCAGGGCATTCAAAACAGTTCCATAGGATGATTATAATGTGAGTGAGCCTTTAGAGGTTTTATACCCTCCAGATGTCTGGTTCCTATCATCACAACTGTTAGCAACTCAGTAGGTTTCTCTGGAATTAAGCACTCAGAATTGCAACCCATATTCCTACACGTGATCATGAGATCCGGAAGCCGATGACCTCTGCTTTAGGTGTGTGTGTAAGACAGACAAACACATTTTGAATCACCCCCTTTTTAAAAATACAACAACCATAGAATTTAAACTTAAAAATCTCAAAAAAAGGAATGTTGGGAAGGAGGCTGGCAGGGTAGGTAGGTAGGGAGGAAGGTAGGTAGGTAGGTACATAGGTAGGTAGATATATAGGGAGTAAGAGAATTGGGGTAGTTAGATATGTAGGAAGGTATGTAGGTAAGTAGGGAGTGGGGTAGGTAGATATGTTGGAAGGCATGTAGGTAGGTAGGGGAGGGGGGTAAGTGGATATGTAGGAAGGTATGTAGGTAGGTAGGGAGTGGGGTAGGTAGATATGTAGGTAGGTAGGGGTGGGGTAGGTAGATATGTAGGAAGGTAGGTAGGGAGTGGGGTAGGTAGATATGTAGGTAGGTAGGGAGTGGGGTAGGTAGATATGTAGGAAGGTATGTAGGTAGGTAGGGAGTGGGGTAGGTAGATATGTAGGTAGGTAGGGAGTGGGGTAGGTAGATATGTAGGAAGGTATGTAGGTAGGTAGGGAGTGGGGTAGGTCTATATGTAGGAAGGTATGTAGGGAGTGGGGTAGGTAGATATGTTGGTAGGTAGGGAGTGGGGTAGGTAGATATGTAGGAAGGTAGGTAGGGAGTGGGGTAGGTAGATATGTAGGAAGGTAGGTAGGGAGTGGGGTAGGTAGATATGTAGGAAGGTATGTAGGTAGGTAGGGAGTGGGGTAGGTATATATGTAGGAAGGTATGTAGGTAGGCAGGGAGTGGGGTAGGTAGATATGTAGGTAGGTAGGTAGGGAGTGGGGTAGGTAGATATTTAGGAAGGTATGTTGGTAGGTAGGGAGTGGGGTAGGTATATATGTAGGAAGGTATGTAGGGAGTAGGGTATGTAGGTAGGAAGGTATGTTGGTAAGCAGGGAGTGGGGTAGGTAGATATGTAGGTAGGTATGTAGGTAGGTAGGGAGTGGGGTAGGTAGATATGTAGGTAGGTAGGTGACTATGGTCCCAGTGTCCTGAGTTTTGGCACTGTCACTCATTTACTGTTGCTTAACGATGCATATGTATATTAAACAATATCAGCCAACATTATCGTTTCGCCCTTTAGCGTAGGTATTCTATTGGGTGCGGTGTTTTCACTGTGGTTGAGCGACGTAAGTACCGACATGCATCCAGACCTCCTTCACAATAGAACATCTCCAAACTTTTGATTGACAGCGTCTGTGCTTCCTCGGAGACATATGAAAACTGCTGTCACATTTTTTCAGTTCGCCAGCAGTGCACTGTCGCCAGGCTGCGACAAGAACGCAAATCACTCGACTTCTCCGAATGATGATATAGACCTCCGACTGAGTCACCGCATGAAGGAAAGCAATAGAACGCTGAGTCCAATCTTTCCTCCCGAGACTACTGCCTTTAGTATTGGTCCTGCTTCGGAGCCATGAACCGCATATGGCACAAATTGCCTTTGATCCCAGCCATACGACGAGTCTACATATTATGTTCCGCATTTTAAAAACCAACTGTACAGGCAGTTCAAGAACAAATGTCAAAGTTCTTATGACGTGCTTCACAATCGCTCCTCGGCTAAACAGATCCGGCTGCAGGTCCCCGCACAGCTCCGGCCAGACAGACAAGCCGGGGAAACATTTAGAAAGTCTTTCCTTTAGTGGCTGCTTTACGTTTTTCACTGCACCTCAGGCACCTTTCAGACGTTTTCGTTTTCGCTCCGTATTGATCCAGGAGTGTCTTTTAACATTTCCAACAAGCAGGGATTCAAGGGCGCAGAGTTTACTTCAAAGCCAGCCACGTGGAAAGTTCAAACAGGGCTCGGCTTGGGAAGGAGGCCTGTGACTGCTAGCGCCAATCAGCCAAACCACAGTCGATAAATGTCAGGGAAATTTAGTGATGATAACAAAATCATGATATTCTTTTTCTGCATAATTCAATAACTGAGATAAGCCATTCGGAGAGGTTCGAAGATGTCAAACGGTTCACCGTAGGGAAAAGTACCAGCTCTGATTGGTGTTCAGTGATGGTGATAGATACCAGGAGTTCCAGTGTATGCCCAAGTTATTCAGCTATTGGACCACCATGGAGCCAGCTGCATGCCCCTCTTTATTATTCAAGCCTAATGTTACAAGCCCAGGGACCAATGGTACATGGAATCAGACCCACAAAAAACTGTGTAGGGTTTAATCAGGATATCCTGTCCCTGACTGTAACGAAGACACACTATCGAGACACATGAAGCCTACGTAAAGGTTTGTGCCCAACTTGTTGGACTATTCTCCATAGTTCTAGAAAATTCCGGATGGTTCCATAAACTTCTGGAGAGTTCTCACAGTTCCAGAAGCTACTTGAAGTCAGCACTGAATGTACCGCAGATGTCCTGGACCATGGAGAACTTTTCCAAACATCATTGTCCTGAAGTTCATGGGGACCAGTAGCCATTTGTAATGTAGGGTTATCACTCATTAAGCCAAATACTCCAGTCCAATCGTAGACTGATTGCCTTTCAATCGTTACTCACTAATGAGGTGACCCGCTGGTGCTGGTGCTGGCCTCCAGAAGCTTGTGAGGAGTTGCCATGCTAATGGCAACACCAAAAAGACCATAAGAAGCTCTCGCCATAGCACTTATTAGGGTGCCATCGTCCGGTTTTGATCAGTCAGTACCAGCGAAGGCCCGAGTGCATGCAAGCAGCGTCAATGCCAGCGTCGATGGCAGGGTGGGCGGCAGAGAAAGTAGAGGGCTGCTGGGTGGAGCACCACTGTTGCTGCTGACAGCTGCTCCAGCTGTACAGTACTTGGGATGGCATGCTGTGAGAAGTTTGACTGTGGAGGAGGAGCCAAAAGATGCTACAGTATATTCATTGGTCAGTTCTTCATTCGGTTTCCACCGTAGCAGGATGGGCTCCTCTCCAGCTTTCTTCTTCTTGCGCTTAAAGAGGTATCCCTAGCCACTGTGGCTCTTGGGGCTTGGATCATGATGGTTTTGGAATGCCTGTTGGTTCCTACCACCGTGAACAAACCCGACTGCACTCTGAAGAGCTTTGTTTACATCTTAGCCTTTATGAAGACATGTTGTGAAAATGCCCAGACTCTGGACTGAAGGAACCTGACGTCCCTCTCTGACGTCCCTCTCTACGGATTATACCCGCTTGTGTCTTTCATTTGCTGTTACTGTCTGAGAGAGTCTTGTGTTCCAGCGCAGAGGAAAACAGTTGGGGTGAATGAGATATTGTTTTCATGAATACAAATCATCTGAAATTAAACCTTCCCTGTGCATGTTACCAAAACGTCGGACTCCAGGGGCGCAGAACTCGTTTCCAGCGGTAACGGAGCGCCAGGTATGGGACGCACTAGCGAAGCAGCAGCCCTCCTAGAAAATGAGATGTTTCCTCTCGAGGGAGCTTTATCCTGTGTGCCAAAATTTCTGACTAAATAAATGAGAAAGCAGGAGGACTGTACAGGCCAGTGTTTGTGTGTGTGTGTGTGTGTGTGTGGGAGAGAGAGAGAGAGAGAGTGAGTCTGGCTGTCAGAATGGGTGGTGTGGATTGATGGTGTGGACGTAGAGACAGGCTGCCAAGTCAGACCAGACTGGAGATGGTCCACTTTACCGTGCCTTCAGTTCCACTTTCCCTGTCTTCTCTGAGCAATTGGGTCTCTCTCTCTCTGTCTCTCTCTCTCTCTCTCTCTCTCTCTCTCTCTCGCTCTCTCTCTCCCGTCTGTGTGACTAATGACCCAATGTTAAACTACTTCATATAGCTAAAAGTGGAGGTACTAGTGACCTTGAAGCCTGAACTTTGTCCATGTGTTTGTCCATTGCTATAGATAACAGTGTACGGGAGCCGTGGGGACGAGCTGGCTTTTGGCTCAGCACTTTCTAATGCTTATTTTAAAGAAGTCTCAACTTTCACAATCACCCAGACAACCAGCTGATAAAACACAATCAAACTCAGTGGCACAACCTCCGAAAAAAAACTTTGTGAAGATGTTAAACCCCGTGATGAGAATTTTGGGTTTACACGTGACTTGCTGGTAAGGCCTGGGAGGGTGGGTTGACCAATAAGATGTGCTGAACTAAAAGTAGAGTGCGCAGACAAGCGATTTATTTACACGATGCGGAAAAACAAGAAGCAAAAACTGTACAAACGGAAAATTAAGTACAATACAAGCTACACAGGTGTCAGACAGTGTCACACAGGGGACCACAGGGAGTATAAATGAACACCGACTAACAAGGAACACCTGGGAAGGGGCGGGGCTACACACAGGGGACCTAGAGGGCGGAGACAGGAGGGGCACATGACCAAAACAAACAGACGCACAAGGAGCACGACAACAAGGAGCACATGGACAGAGACAGGCGGACAGATAGACCGACAGATGTAACACTAAGTCATACAAAAGGGAAGGAGCTACAGGGCTGTTCATCAACTCCCTTTTCTAACTTCTTCCGTGCACTTCAAACACTACCGGCAGCTAGTGCTTTCCGACAAATGCCGTCATCAATGAAAGAAGCCCCATTCTTGGGAATCCCCCGGGTTTTAAATCGAAAGCCCCGCCTCCGGTGTAGTTTCACACAATTAAATTACAATGCTAAACATATCCAATCTAGGTCAAACAGTTACCAGTATTTACATCGACTGGGCCCATTAACATATCACCACTGCATCATTGTCCCTTCTGTCCTACAGGATACTGGATGCAGACCCCCATCAGTGGATCCTCCCGATACGGAAAAGGTATGTTGGTCTCCCTGCAGTCTGCCTTTAACCAGTTCCCCCATTACAGGTAGACACAGGTAAGTACATCCATACATGCACACATATTTTAAAGTACCAGGGATGGCTTCATTGGTGATGGGGTAGACCCTGCCTTAACACATTACAATCATAATGCTTTTTAAACTCTACAGTTATTGTAGCAAGACTCTTATTCCATTGTACCGTTCTGAAAACCATGTATAGTGTGTGTGTGCTCTTATGAAGGTCCTATAATGCCTAGGACCTGACTTTATGAAGTCATATGTTCTCTTTATAAAGGGCTATGTATGTAATTAGAACTACATAAGGGCCGTTATACAAGCTCATGCCTGGATTTATAAAGTGATGTGTTAGTTGTCCCATATAAGACCTTATAAATTGAAATTAAAATGAACTATGACTAAATGAATTCATAGGAATGTTAACATGACATTCAATCTAAATGTGCTGCATGCTACAGATGTCTGGGTTTAAACTATAACAGCTTGTGAATCTCTGTTAGCAGTAGCCTGCTAATTAAGTTCCATAGGGGCACTAGCAGAAATGTATCGTAAAGGGAAAAGCAATACCACAGAGGTGTTGACATTTGTACACCACACTGAAGGCCTAGTTCTAATAGGTTGCCACTCGTTACCACACTATTTGCGATAGCTGAATGTATGCACTGTAGTTCCCACTTATATGCCCTTGTTTGTATATGTTCTACAGCAGTTACACAAACTTACAGCTTACACCATGTTATAAAAGCTTATTCCTTCTTATTTATGCTACGTAATGCCTTATAAATGCATTTAATAAGTATTATTAAAACAGTCACTTTCTGTGTTTAAGGTGGTAGTAACTTCAGGCTCCTGCAGATGGCGCTGCATGAGGATGATGGGGCTATAAATCCCTGTGGGGTGTGAGTGACGGGATCCATAGACTGAGAAGAGGTGCTACAGTGCAGGGAATGTCTCGATCCATGTGTGGGAAATGGCTCCAGAGCAGATGTTAATGATTGGCTGAAAGGAGTGACTGCATGTGGGCGTGGCTAAAGACCATAGTGTAAAGGAAGTAGCTGAATCTGCAGGTGTATGGAAGCGTACGGTCATAAGGGTCTACCAGCAGTCTTAGTCTAGACGGAATTCTTCTCGGAATTGTGCCAGGGGCGGCATCCACCAAATCAGCCCCAACTGACCAATTCTGTGATGTAAGAGTGTCTGAACATTGATGTGGCTACATCCAGAAACTTGTGCAGTACATGCCCAACCCAGTCCCAGCTGTTATTGGTCGTCATGGAGCTATTACAGGCTCTTAGGTCCGTTTCCATCACGGGGGGACTGGTGAGTTCTACTGGTTCAGGCTACAGTTCCCAATCAGCACTATTCCACACAACACCTACTCCAGAGTTTAAAGGGAGGCTGCATAATTCCGCTGACGTGAGGCTCCACTCTGGCTCCGAAGCCCAGGAGGAGAGAGAACATGTAAATGTAAAAACTGCTTTAAAGATTTGTGTTCCGTGCCCCTGGTGGTTAGCGATAATGTAAAAAGAAATGCCCCCATTAAGACTCAAAAACCCAGGAAGAGCGCCGCGAGCTAACGGCCCAGTGGAGACATGCACCGAGTGGCATTATTGGAGCTGTGAGAGCAGCCCAACTTCCTAAGCAGATCATTAAGATGAGTCACTGCTCGGGCCGCAATAGCTTAAACACCGAACGGCGCGAAGAGGCAGTTTAGGAACGTGTACAAATGTCAATGTTCTCGTTTAGCGCTTCACAGTCATTCCTCAGCAAACAAGCCAGCCTCGGGTCCCTGCACAGCTCTGCCCGGGCGCTGGAGCAGCGTTTAGAAATCTTCGGTAGCCCGTTTGCACACAGCCTTCGCCGAAGGCACCTCGGGCACCTTTCAGGCATTTTCGCTTTTGCTTTGTATCGATCCGACACTGTCTTTTAACATTTCTAACAAGCAGGATTTCAAGGCCGGCGTGTTTGTTTCGGAGCACAGCGTGTAAAAAGTTGAAGTGGGGTCACGCTAGGTAGGCCTGTCATTGTTAGCGCCAATCAGCGAAATATTTTCGCCTCATTAAGGACATGCAGTGAGCGCATGCATGCGTGTGCCACGGGTAACCTTGAGTCCTCTCTTTCAATTTATGAAGATTCTCTCCTCTCCAAACCCAAGGACACCCTCAGCGCCGGTGCAACAGTGATCCACCAGGAGGCCGCGGTAAGCGCTGGAGCCTGATGGAGCTCTGCGCCAGTAAGCGGAGCGAGGGGAGAAATGAACCCGCTGCGTGTAATGGCTCGCACACCCACACACTGCTCCATGTGTTGAGTCGCACCGTGCGCCATGGAGAGAATTTAATGTATGTTTAGAGGATGCTGGAATAAACGATTGCAGACTCGGAGGGTTGAAGTACGGTGTAATTTTCCTGTTGCTACAACGGCATCAGTCACGTCTGCCGACTCGTCTCCCCGGACCGCTGTGATGGTGTTGATCGCAAATGTGAAGCTACGCAGGGGAAGAAAAGAAACATGTTACAGAGATTTGCTTGGAAGATTCGGGCCAGCAGGCTCACCCTAGCCATTAACCCTGTGAAGCAGTGGAGGGTTGTATGACTGTATGTAGTCGGTGCACAAAGAAAAACAAGCATCTCCATAATGGCAGTTTTAGAGGCGAGGCTGAACACCTCAAATAATTTTGATCCATATAACCAGAATTTCCTTCCAAGAGATTTTAGTCCATTTCTATTGTTTTACAAAGTAGCAGTAGACAGTTACTGTACACCGACACGCTACTTACAGTACACTAACACATTACACTTACTGAGTTACTGTACACCAACACACTACTTACAGTACACTAACACATTACACTTACTGAGTTACTGTACACCAATACACTACTTACAGTACACTAACACATTACACTTACTGAGTTACTGTACACCGACACACTACTTACAGCACACTAACACATTACACTTACTGAGTTACTGTACACCAACACGATACTTACAGCACACTAACACATTACACTTACTGAGTTACTGTACACCAACACACTACTTACAGCACACTAACACATTACACTTACTGAGTTACTGTATACCAACACGATACTTACAGTACACTAACGCATCACACTTACTGAGTTACTGTACACCAACACACTACTTACAGTACACTAACGCACTACACTTACTGAGTTACTGTACACCAGCACACTACTTACAGCACACTAACACATTACACTTACTGAGTTACTGTACACCAACACACTACTTACAGCACACTAACACATTACACTTACTGAGTTACTGTATACCAACACACTACTTACAGTACACTAACACATTACACTTACTGAGTTACTGTACACCGACACGCTACTTGCAGTACACTAACGCATTACACTTACTGAGTTACTGTACACCAACACACTACTTACAGTACACTAACACATTACACTTATTGAGTTACTGTACACCAACACGCTACTTACAGCACACTAACACATTACACTTACTGAGTTACTGTACACCGACACACTACTTACAGTACACTAACACATTACACTTCCTGAGTTACTGTACACCAACACGCTACTTGCAACACACTAACACATTACACTTACTGAGTTACTGTACACCAACACACTACTTACAGCACACTAACGCACTACACTTACTGAGTTAATGTATACCAACACATTACCTACAGTACATTAACGCAATACACTTACTGAGTTACTGTACACCGACACACTACTTACAGTACACTAACACATTATACTTACTGAGTTACTGTCCACCGACACGCTACTTACAGTACACTAACACATTACATTTACTGAGTTACTGTACACCAACACACTACTTACAGTACACTAACACATTATACTTACTGAGTTACTGTCCACCGACACGCTACTTACAGTACACTAACACATTACACTTACTGAGTTACTGTACACCAACACACTACTTACAGTACACTAACGCATTACACTTACTGAGTTACTGTACACCAACACGCTACTTACAGTACACTAACACATTACACTTACTGAGTTACTGTACACCAACACGCTACTTACAGCACACTAACACATTACACTTACTGAGTTACTGTACACCAACACACTACTTACAGTACACCAACACACTACTTACAGTACACTAACGCATTACACTTACTGAGTTACTGTACACCAACACACTACTTACAGCACACTAACACATTACACTTACTGAGTTACTGTACACCGACACGCTACTTACAGCACACTAACGCATTACATTTACTGAGTTACTGTACACCAACACACTACTTACAGTACACTAACACATTACACTTACTGAGTTACTGTACACCAACACGCTACTTACAGCACACTAACGCATTACACTTACTGAGTTACTGTACACCAACACACTACTTACAGTACACTAACACATTACACTTACTGAGTTACTGTACACCAACACGCTACTTACAGCACACTAACGCATTACACTTACTGAGTTACTGTACACCAACACGCTACTTACAGTACACTAACACATTACACTTACTGAGTTACTGTACACCAACACGCTACTTACAGCACACTAACACATTACACTTACCGAGTTACTGTCCACTGCTTACTTGTGTTGCACTGTTGTGCTTAATTGTTTTGGTGTGTTAGCGGGTGTTAAGTTGTCAAGTTGTCGTTTGTTATTAATCCTTATTTATACCAGTATATTTCATCAGAGATTTAACTGCTAGCTAATCATCTGAAGTTGATGTTAGCAAACATGCTAGATGACAAGGAGTTCTGCTTTAGCTGGTGCAGCTGAGTTTCGAGCCCCCATGAATCAGTCTCCCACTTCCCCCTGCAGCACAGAGCTGGAAACAGGAGGGAGTGGTCGGGGTTGGAATGGTGGTGGAGAGAATATGTGGGTTAACATCCTTTTGCCCGAGGCTGGTCCTAGTTCCCAGTGGATTCCGGGTCGCGTGAGGGCCGAGGCTTATGGACATAGTCCGACCTCCCTCACACACAAACCAACCCACCATGGTACACCATCGATCCAGTGCGGTTGACCTGGTCACGGGAGCCTGCGGGACGGTAAATCCGTTAAATCCGCATGGGAGTGGAATGGGACGCGAGTCAGACGGGAACGGTCAAAACACATGGCTCTCACGTCAGATGACCATCGACCCGCTGCCGCCCTGCCGATCCACCTCTGAACTTTGACCTCTATCGCTCAAATACTCTAAGTGGGGCAGAAGAAAAAAGACACTCAGCGGGTTTGATGAATCCAAATGAGTTAATTATTAATTAATGGAGGATTAATTATTGAAGGTTTTGATTTAGAGCCCGGGATTTTTAACTACATTAGCCATTAACCCTTATACGTCTGGAGGTATTACTGCCACTTTGACATATATTCAGTTTACATGACCAAATTATATATACACACATCATCATCAAAAGAACAGCTGCACAAATACCTGCACCCGGAATAAACCATCTGACGGTGTGTGGGTTGGGCATTGTGAGACATGCTATTGATTCACACATGACTGCACTTAACACCACGTCACCGCCACCTAAGACTGCAATGGCGTCATGCCAGACTGTCATGGAGTGACTCAGAATGGCAGAGCGTCATCTTCAGTGACGAGTCCCGCTTTAGTCTTGGTGGAGACGCCCAACGAATCCGTGTGTGGGGGCACCGTGGTCAGCACCAAGATGACCAGTTTGTTGTCGCACGTCCAGAAGGCCTGGTGTCACTCCACCTCCACCCCTACCGCACCATCTGACAGGTTCAAGGACCCAACATTTAGGGTTTCATTCACAAATCTCCAAACACTACTATTAGAAACCAGGAATTGTCCTTTTCCCAGCCAAGAAGATCCCCGATGTATAATTTACAGTACTTGGCGATATTCCCTTCTCCGTTTGCGAGCGCTCACGTCTGAATCCAATTCCAGATAAAGACCTGGTGACCAAACGTCCCTGTGTTTGGTGTTCTGTCCCAGGCTTTTAAATGGGGAGTCCTGAGATAGACCTGCAGCACAGCAGACAGAGAGATATCTCGGGTTGTGCTTGTTGTGGCCAACAGAGGGGGCTGCTGCTATCTACTGACCTCTTCAATCACTTGCTGGTCTACTTTTAGAGAGCAGTGCTGTTGGGATTAAAGGCAGGGACGGGGTGGGGGCAACGGGAATCATACTACTAATGAATCCAACCACTATCGTCACTTTTTCAGCCATCCACATGTGAAACATTGCATATGTCGATAGGAGTGTCTCTGACTCTGCCATCCAGGGATCCACAACAAGGGTTTGGAGTCAAGCGTTGAAAACAAGCCAAGTCAAAGCCAAATGATCTTTTCCCTGTAAAAACAGTACCACAAGTCTACTTTAACAGCTCCGGTCTACTCTGTAAATGTAGAGGGGTTGTTGTGGGTGCATGTACTGTATGTGCGGTATATCACTTCACATCAGCTGTAATATTACAGATCAGAAAAGCTGGTGTAAGATTGCTCCACCACTGCATTATAGTTTGGGTAATCTGCACTCAATTCGTCCCTTTGTTGCTAAATCACAGCTTCAGGCCGTCTACTACAACAGGAAGTGACCCGTCACTTGTTGTCCGCTTATGTGAACACAGTAAAATTGAAAATCTCTTATTATGGAGACTATGAATACGACGGGAGCCTGCTGAGCGTGATTACGGTCTGAGCATCAGCCCATGTGCGTGTGTATGTGTGTGTGTGTGCGTGTTAGTGTGTGTGTGTGTGTGTGTGTGTGCGTGTGTGTGTGTGGGTGCGTCTGTGTGCGTGTGTTTGTGTGTGAGCCTACGGGGGAAGACCACATATCTGACCACGATAGAGTTCACTGGAGATCCAGTGTATGATGGTAAAGTGATCATTAGTAAAGAGCAGCCTGCGAGGTTAAATTGTTTAACCTCTCTATTGTCTCTCTCTCTCTCTCTCTCTCTCTCTCTCTCCCTCTCTCTCTCCCTCTCCCTCTCTCTCTCTCCCTCTCTTATTCAGAATGCAGCCTGCCTTTGGTACTATTCTGTTTATGAAATTGTGTCCATGGAGAGGTGGCCTTGGCAACCAGTAATTGGAAGTACGCACAGTGGAACGTATGTTCACGCACTCGTATGAGCGGCACGTACCAAAATCGGAGATGTTTTTCCTCCGTGTTGTTCTGTTGCTCATTTCCTTCAGCATTCCTCAATGTGTTTACTCAGGAATATGATGCTGTGTTTGCATTATCTCTCTCTCTCTCTCTCTCTCTCTCTCTCTCTCTCTCTCTCTCTCTCTCTCTCTCCCTCCCTCTCTCTCTCTCTCTCTCTCTCCCCATTTCCTA
>JAMWET010000962.1:165000-170000 GCA_024036415.1 Prochilodus magdalenae
AATAATATATACATATATATATATATATATATATATATGCACATGGTGTCGTTTACTTCTATATGTATGTCCTGTACAAGTAATATATAGGTAACTATATGTATTAATAATATCTCCCATGTTTCATACCCAGATATATGAACGTGGTATCATAACTTACATATGTAGTAATATGTAATGTAAATATGTTTCCTATGAATATACATTTGTACTTGTGTCTTTTTGTCTATCTATCTATCTATCTATCTATCTATCTATCTATCTATCTATCTATCTATCTATCTATCTATCTATCACCTCCCCTTCACCTTTCACTTTTCTCTCTTTTTCTCCTTGCCTTTTTATCTCTCCTCTTTTTTCTCCACAGTCTCTCTTCTCTCTGCTTCCTTTCTCTATTTCTTCTATTTCTATCTGTATACATTATGTGTATGTAATCTATATGCAATGCTAATGTATCCTATCCCATATATTTATTTATTTATTTAATTATGTGTGTGTGTGTGTGTGTAGGTGTGTGTGTGTGTGTGTGTGTGTGCGCATGTGTGTGAGTGTGTGTGTGTGTGAGTGTGTGTGTGTATTCTGTACTTGTAATATGTATATAACTATATTTATATATAGTATGTGTGTATAAATGAGAGTGTGTGTGTCCTGTACATAGTATAGATACTTATGGAGGTAAAGACACCATGTCCATATAGCGATATTATTATTATATATAATTGCATATATATTGCATGTACAGGACACACACACACACACACACACTCACACACACACATATATATATATATATATATAAATACTTATTGTATATGTACAATGCATACAATATACCAATATGCAATGGAAATATGTCACATCCCGCATCTATGTTGTATATGTTGTATCTCATGTAGGTCATTTATATGGATCATTTATGATTATATATACATATATACATATATATATATATTTTTTTTATTTAATTTAATTTTATTTAATTTATTTATTAATTTATTTTTAAATATATATATATATACAGGGGTTGGACAATGAAACTGAAACACCTGTCATTTTAGTGTGGGAGGTCTCGTGGCTAAATTGGACCAGCCTGGTGGCCAATCTTCATTAATTGCACATTGCACCAGTAAGAGCAGAGTGTGAAGGTTCAGTTAGCAGGTAAGAGCACAGTTCTGCTCAAAATACTGCAATGCACACAACATTATGGGACATACCAGAGTTCAAAAGAGGACAGACTGTTGGTGCACGTCTTGCTGGCGCATCTGTGACCAAGACAGCAAGTCTTTGTGATGTATCAAGAGCCACGGTATCCAGGGTAATGTCAGGATACCACCAAGAAGGACGAACCTCCACCAGCATCATGTAGTGACCTGGCCACTATCCTGCAAGAAGAATGGCTTAAACTCCCTCTGACCACTGTGCAGGACGCAGTATATGTCATTCCCAAGACCAACTGACGCTGTATTGGCCGCAAAAGGAGGCCCTACACCATACTAATAAATGATTGTGGTCTAAAACCAGGTGTTTCAGTTTCATTGTCCAACCCCTGTATATATATATATATATGTGTGTGTGTTTCATATGTTAGAAACACTGAGGAGCATCTGGGGATTTTATAATCCCGAAATATGAAAACAAGCCAAATCACCCTGCCAAACTTACCCAACTTAGCAACCTAGCCTGCTAATACTTCCTGCTAGACGTGCTGGGCTCTTGCTCAGCAGATACAGTGTATTTACTCTGCGTCGGAGTGTCGTCCCTGCCCAGCCCATATAATGATAATGATCCTGATGATTAGTGTATCATTGCTACCTTTATCTTCGCTCATTGTAATCGTCACTTGATATCACTTTAAATTTATGCCTATCAGGATGACCAGCTGCTCCCTCCGCTGCAATTACAGCTAATGATGTTATTAATCACCAGCTCCATCATAAAGACGTTTGTAATTGCCACTAGGCTGCAGTTTCCCCCCTTCGCTCTGGAGGCACCTAGGCTTGGTGTTGTGCCTCTGCTGGTAGGATTATGACTTTACCAACACATCCAGAAGACACAGGTGACCCTAGAAACCGTAAAATGTTTGGAAATCGTCTCAACCTCTACACCTCGAGAGACCAGCATTAATATGCGTGCTCGTTAGTGGCGAATTAATGAGGCAAATTAATATGCAGAATCAGGGTGCCTTCATTTGACTCCGTGCAGGGTGGCAGCAGTTGTTTTCATGAATTATATGAAATTATTGAGTTGATATTTTCCCCGTGCACTGAGCTCCGTATTATTTTTTTATTTTTTTTGCCTGTGATGTTAAATTGGTTCAGTTTAACTGATTAAGAAACACTGTTTGGCCTAAAGCATTATATGCTATTTACAGCTGAATTAATAAGTCTTAGAAAAACAGCATGAGAGGAACGACCACACACACTGACCTGCCTACGTATGCCTCAAAGAAACCTCAGAGATGGGACAGTTAAGATCAGGAACTCTGTGAAGTGTTCAAATAGCATGTGAAGCAGGGGAGCAGTGAGCGTCTCAGGTCAACATTTCTCTCACTGTGAATAGCTAGGCAAGGATCTAGAGCCATTGATCATTTGTTCTTTCATACAGAGGAATTTGACCTCCGCATTTAACCCATCCATGCAGTGAAATACACAAATACACACACGCTAGTGAATATACACACACTAGGGGGCAGTGAGCACACTTGTCCATAGTGGTGGACAGCCCTATCCATGGCATCTGATGGTTGGAGGTTAGGTGCCTTGCTCAGTGGCATTTCAACCATGTCTTTTTGGTTCTGACCATTAAACAGGTGATCACAAGGCTGGTTCTCTAACCTACAGTCCATGGCTGTCCCCCAAAATCAATCAATCAATCAATCAATCAATCAATCAATCAATCAATCAAACTGATTAATAAATAAATAAAACATAATAATAAATAAATGAATCAATAAATACCTGTTTTATTTCTTTTCCTTTCTGAATTAATGAAATAAAGGAAAATGGCCTGTAGCAAAAGTTTGGGCACCCTGTACGATCAGTTCTTAATAACACCCACTTTGGTAAATTAGCTCCTCTGTAAGAGTTATAAGTCTTGGGTTTCCGTTTTCGGGATTTCCGCCCATTCCTCCTCGGGAAAACGGCTCCTAGTTTGGTAAGATTCTTACTCTGTCTTGAACGCACTGCCCTTTTGAGGTCTATCCACATATTTAACCCATCTACGCAATTGAATTTCCCTCTGGGATCAATAAAGTATCTATCTATCTATCTATCTATCTATCTATCTAAAACACCCACATACACACTCTCAAGAACACACACGCACACTAGGGGGCAGTAAGCACACTTGTCCAGAGCAGTGGACAGCCCCATATGTGGCACCTGGGGAGCAGATGGAGGTTAGGTGCTCTGCTCAGGCACACTTTAGTCATATCCAGTGTGCTTCAGTCATACCAGTCAACTGGTGACTTCTTCAGTCATAAGGCAAGGATGGTTCTCTATCCCATCCCATTCCCTTGGGCAATATCACAGCTTGTAATTGCTTTCTGTAGCAACTAGGGGTCTTTAGGCATTCCTGTTCGATGGATTTCTATCCAATCTTCCTTGGGAAAATAGCTTCTAGTTTGATTAGATTTCTAGGCCGTCCTGCATGCACTGCCCTTTTGTGGAGGTCCATTCACATATGTAACCTGTCCATGCAGTTAAACACCCACACATATACACTCTAGTGCTCATACACACACTTTTCCAGAGCAGTGGGCAGCCCTATCCATGGCCCCAAGGGAGCAGATGGGGTTTAGGTTCCTTTCTCAAGGGCACTACAGCCATATCAGTTCTGGTGAATCCATACTCCGATAAAAAGATAATTCAAAGGTTAATATAAGCGAAGTTTAATTTGGGCACTCTGCGTGCTTAATCAGTATTTAATAAAACTCCCTTTGGCAAATACCACAGCATGAGTATTCCGGGTACTTGGAGTTTTTTCACCCCTTCCTCTTTGGAAAAAGGCTTCCCGTTTGGTGAGGCCATCTTGCACTGCTCATTTAAAGGCCCATTAAAAGATTTTCAGTGATTTACACGGGAGGACTATGAGGACCATTCCTAAGCCTTCAGCTGGAGCCTCCTGAGGTACCCCATACTAGATTTCGAGGTGTGTTTGGGATCATTATCCCGTTGTAGACTTCAGAAACTGATGAACCAGCTACCTGATAGTGCTGCTGTTCTCATACGGTCTTCTTCTGCTCTGTGGGCATCAGTTAAGTTAATGTTCAGAGCGCTTGGCAGCTGCTAAGAAGAGCCCATAGCTGCTAATTGTTGGGATGAGGTTTGTGGAGTGTTTATAAGGCTTTAAAATTTGCTTCACCTGGACTTTTCTAATGATGTCTGCGAACAAACCATACTCCTAACAAGCTAATTACGGGCAAAAGCTCAAATCTCTTGGGGTGCCCAGACTTTTGTATGGTGCTCCTTTCCTTTAAACAACTCAAAAACAAAAACTAATGCTTTAATCTTGCTTAAAATGTTGAAAAGAATGTTTCATCTTTAACTTTTTGCTGTTTGGAGATCAGCTCATCACCTACTTACTTCACTATTCACAGTAACAGAAAGCCTGGCCAGGGATACCCAAACCTTTCCGTGCCACTGTGTATATCTTCTTCAGAACCATCCATGCTTATCTCAACATGGCACCTCTTTACATAGGCATGGCTACGTACTGTTGTAAGAGGATGCTAGACTGGCCTGCCTGAAGCCCAGGATGAAATCATGTGGTGCCCTATGAGGCATTGGGCTGGAGGTTAGGGAACCAGCCTCGTGACCAGAGCGTTGCGGATTTGATTCCCTGAACTGACAGTAACGACTGAAACGTCCTTGTGCAAGGCACCTAAAACCCCAACTGATCCTCGGGTGCCATGCTTAGGGCTGCCCACCGCTCTGGGCAGGTGTGCTCATTGCCCCTTACTGTGTGTGTTCCCGAGAGAGTGTGTGTTTGAGGTAAATTAC
>JAMWET010000962.1:172500-197500 GCA_024036415.1 Prochilodus magdalenae
CCCACCAAATATTCAAAATAGTCCAGATGTAAACAGGGTCATTCAGAATGGGCTGCTGTGTGTAATGCTTTGTTCTTATGGTGGTAAATAGAACCAGGCGTCTACCTTTAAAAGCTCCCTCACCCAAACTCATTACATGGGACGATCATGAATGCACAGGTGGATGTCCGAGACTTCATTTGTGATCAAATATATTAAAACCCTTCTTTTAAATACAATAGACTTTATCAATTATAAACTCATCGTCAAAGTAACAGCTGCACCCAGGAGGTGTGGGATTGCTGTAGTGTTGGGAAGGAAGATAAAGGTGACCAGGATCAATAACTGATGATACATTTAGACTGATATGATCAATATTTATTGAGCTACACATACAGAAGTCTGTCTCTCAGTATGGCGTCGGGCTGCCATGTTTGCTAACATGCTAACATGCCAGATGTCTGTGTATGGAGCTGTAGAGGTTCCTAATGGTGTCCTGTGATAATCCATCCCATGCAGCTTGAATATCTTCACCCAGTTCCTGCAGATGGTGCGGTAGGGACGTGTGACGTGTGGCAACAAACCGTTCATCTCGGTGCATCTTGGCGTTCACCCACAGTGCCTCCACACACTGGTTCACTGGTCATCTCTACCTAGACTAAAGTGGGACTCGTCACTGAAGATGACCCACTGCCATTCTGAGTCACTCCATGACAGTCTGGTACGACACCACTGCATATTTTTGGTGACGGTGACGTGGTGTTAAGGACAGTTGGCGCAACAATCTCTGTGCATGCAGTCCTGCGTCGTGTAGCCGTCCGCTAATGGTGCTGCACTAACAGGATGACTCATGGAGGACACCACTGCTCACTGAATATCCACAGTCGTGGCTGTTGGGTCAGTCATGTACAGTGATAAGGCCCATCCTTGCTTACATCACATGTGCCGTTATATATCATTTGCATGTCTCACAATGCCCAACCTACCCACCAAGTTTCATTCCTGTCAGTTGATTCCTTGTGGGTGCAGCTACTATCATTATGACTATGAGTGTTTTATATCTGAACCTGAGTCTATACAATTTACCATTTCAAGCCACTCTATCTGACCTGGTCTACACTGCAATGATTGAAATATGCAGAAATTCTGGAAATGATGGTGGATTTCCCATGTAATGTAATTCACATTCAATAAGGCAATTGCTATTTAATGCTGCTGCCCACATTAAAATGTTGCAGGGTGTTATACTGCCATGCTGCCTCTAGGGGGCTCCGACAGCATTGAATTTCTGCTCACCCAAGCCAGAGCCAACATCGTACAGACAGAAAATCCTTATCATTTCCTTTCCATATGCACAGATATAGATTCATCTGCGATTCTTTGCATAGCTGGGTACCTTTCTCTCTATTTTACCCTCTCATTGCATCACTTCTTCTCTTTTTTCTGCCTCTACAAATTAAATAAACACTGATTACACCACTGGGTACACTACTCTGGTGTGGCCAGCAGGGGGTGCTCAAGCAGCGAGGGTGGAAGCTCCAGATGCTTTAAAAACATCTCGGTTCCACAACAAAGAGTGCATGCCAAACAAGCGCACAGTCAGACCTCCCCCCAATTACCAACCACACCACAAGCATGCAACCAAAAAAACATAAACACTGGAGCATCGGCGCAACGTTCATAGTTATAGAGCCATGCAAACGCAACACCGGTCCTCAGTAACAGATCCAACATGTTTATTTTTCCCAATTCATTGAACATAAACAAAGTTTGACACAATACATAATGAATACACCGTTTATAAATACCAAAGGAAACCCCCAACATGCTCCCCCCACCCCCAATAACACAATATTCTCCATATACTTATAATATATAATGTGTAACAATAACATAAAAACAAAATTTGCTGTCTTTCATAAATAGGGATATTTACAAAGGCACGCTGGCCTTGATTATTCTTCCAACGTGCGTTCAAAATATAAAAATAGAAATCTGATTGCTTAAATGTATGTACACGGGCTTTTTTTTATAAATATAAAGACTACAAATTGTATTTTTAAAATACAAAGATAAATACACTCACATTGTGTACACTGTGTCCAAAAAACAATAAAAATAAACCAATGAAAACAATAAAAAACATAAACAAAAACAGGAAATCCATATATCATTTGGATAGTTAGCATTCACGAAACACGTAACGTTCAGAAACGCAACTTTAACGACAATTGCAGGTCTTTGATTTTTTCTTGTTCTATTTTTAAATACCCCCTTATCCCTTATATAGAAAAAACAAACATGGCAAGTCTTTAATTTATCCACTTCTTTCCTTTCAGGTTATCCGAATTCCTTGGATTACCCAAATAACTTAAGCTAAGTCTAGCCTGAACATCTTAAGAAGAAGTACAAGGAAATTTTTACTGGGCAGTCTTCATTTTGGGCTTAATGCTGCCTCCATGTGCTATCAAACATAGCGTAAATACGAGTTCCCCACCTTAAAGCTGCTCAGGAACGTCCCCGGGAGGTCATAATTACAAGTAGGAAACGATTTTCCGAACCAGCGTTTCCGACTGTGTGGTTAGTAATACCTCGTGCTTTAAGGTGGGAAAACTTTACGACGATAAGAGAATAAAATCAAGCTAGCTAACTAGCTAACCATGTTTTCAACTACAAAGCAATTGATACTTTGTAAATACGACTTTGTGAGCAGGCAGGAACCAGGACCAATGTGAAGGCAGCGTTATCTAGCTTCACTGAGAAATCTCAATATGAAATACGCCCCCTAGTGGCCCGTTCTCTAGCTCTGCCGGACATCTTGTAGGAGTTTATTGATCTCCGCCACAAGCTCACTGGCGTCCATGATTTCGCTCCGGCTGTCGCAACGTTTGCCCTGAAGGTGGCCCAGAACGGACTCCAGCTCGTCTTCTTCATGGTTCTCCGGGATCTCCTCCATGGCCGGCAGCCACTTGGAACAGGAGGATGACGCCTGGATGGGTGTTGATAGAGGAGCGGGCAGAGGTGCCACCACAGCCGTCATGTGACTGGCCGGTGCATGGCCATGGCCTGGATTCTGGAAGTGTGTGTTGGCGGCCCAGGCGGCCACACCCTGCTGGTAGGAGGCGGGGCTAGGTTTACCTGGCAGGTGACCTTTCCTCCTCTCTAGCGACCCCAATCCCGCGGGGCACGCCGAAGCGGCTCCCGTCTCTCCGACCTCCATGTAGGAGTCCATGGAGGACGGAAGGAGCCTCTGGAAGACGCTATTCATTTCGGACAGCAGGGAAGAGGTCCCGCAGAGGTCCTCTCCTTTCTCCGGCTCGCCTTCTTCCTGCCCTTCCTCCTCGTTCTCTTTGCCAAAGGTGGAGAAGCTCTTCTTCCTCAGGGTGGACTCCCCAGACTGGGGGGCCTCCAGGGCCGCCGGACTTTGCTGGGGGTCCTCTCCGGGGATATACAAGTTGCTGCGATAGTCGGACGAAGCCGGAGAAGGCAGAGGGGGCATCCAGCACTGGTCTGAGTGACCCAGGACACGGCATTCCTCCGTACAAAGCTTCATTGCTGCATGAAGGGGAAAAGGAAACGTCAGCTTGGTTTATGAACCAACAATCAATCCTACCTTAAATTTATGATGCTGGTTTTATGAGTTGCCTTTTTTGT
Organism: Prochilodus magdalenae; assembly: GCA_024036415.1. Classification (NCBI taxonomy): domain Eukaryota; kingdom Metazoa; phylum Chordata; class Actinopteri; order Characiformes; family Prochilodontidae; genus Prochilodus; species Prochilodus magdalenae. Next base: position 176,134 of record JAMWET010000962.1, read on the forward strand.
GATGTCCATTTGGTTTGCCAATAAAGTGATCTGTAGATGCACTGTGAGGTCTGCAGATCTGGACCTGGACTTTGTGATCACAGGTAGGGCTGAATGGTTTAGGGAACATCTCCAATCCCACTTTTTCTGGCTGATTTGGAATTCTGTAAATTGAGCTCCAGGCCTGACGTTTTGTCCACGAATGCAACGGTACATTTCAAATACCGTGCCGGACTCCCTTTTAGTTGTGATGTCACAGCACATGGTAGTTTGATCAGGTTTTGATTGATCCAACTCATCTACACATGGTTCACAAGCTCTATGTCACATTAGGTTCAATTTCCCCACTTAAACCATTTTAGTTAAAATAGGATTAGTCTTATCGTGCCCTGCGGTGGACTCCCAGCCTATCCATGGCGTTTCCTGCCTTCCGCCCAATGAATGCTGGGATCCCAGAAGGACCAAGTGGCTTAGAAGATGAGATCTTTCAGTCCTACCCACTGATATATGGTTAATTGAGCATCTAGTGTCATACCCAGCAATGATTCAACACCAAGATCCTGAAACTGGACTCAAACCCCCATATCTGCTCAGTTCAACCTTACCATAGCCCCAGTTCTAAGCCATCCCTAACATTGTTGGTGATCAGCCAAGTTTGGCCAAATGAGCTTTTACAGACGTGCCGTAGGAGGCCGCAATAAAACATGGCCGTGATGGATTTTTCCACCGAGAACTTGGGCAAAGCTTCTCGTACGAGCACGGCTGCCTCTGTGCCGAGTCCAACACTCAACGCCATTTTCCTCTCAAGGCTTTTTGAGGGGAAAAAATGGTTCAGATAATAGCTAATGCAACATGTTTTTCCACCGCCTCTGAACTCCATTTAATTCCGTGAGTGCACTCACTGGCAGAAAATGCGTAAAACCTGGAACGCCAAATTAATTCAGCCTCTTAACCATTCAAATAAGCCTATTCACAGCCCAACAACAGAATAAAAGCTCTCCCGCTCTCTCCCTTCTCTCTCTCTTTCGCTTTCCCTCTTTCTCTTTCTCTCTCTCTCCCTCTCTCTCTCTCTTCCCCCACCGCCCCTTCTAAAGAATATATAATACAAATCAAATATGCCAACTTATAGCCTTCATTAAACATGTACGCCATTGCTCACTCATGTCCCAGGGACTTCATTATGGGCCCATTAGCTTTGAAAGGGCCATTTATAATACATCTTACAGCTAATAAAAACTAAATCTGGAGCATTTGCAAAACACAGCCTCGGCAAGGCATTGATTTGGTGCGCTCGCTGATGAAAGGAGAGAATGAAAGATTAAACTAGCTGATTTACAGAAAAAGAAGAGAGGGGGACGGGGGAAGGGGGGGGTGCAGCTTTTCAAAGGCCCGGACCCCCATCTCGAAAAGCACTCCGCTAATCGAGACGCACCAATAATTGTGTTTCAGATCAAGGCTCCTATTTTTCCATCAAAAAATGCTCTGATCATCACACACACACACATGCAATCACAATAATGAGATAAGAGCGTCGGCCCTGCTCTGCAGACTTTATCTTAAAGAGAAACCATCTCTCTGTATGGTATGAAGGCCTTAGCTCGGGAAATGGAAAAGATATGTGGATAGTGATGCCTTTAATGTGAGGACAACGGCATTATTTGAATGGCTTGGGTTCGTTTTCTGTAAGTTAAATGCCAAGATGGACGGACTGTAGTAGAAACAGGCTAGCTAAAGCAATGCTAATGGCTATAAGCAATGGTGGCTAGGTGTAAGGTCTGGGTCTCAGCTTAAGTTTGAGCAAAAGTGCCTTGAAACTTCACACTGTAGGGTCGGAGTTCGTAAGGCTACATAACACCTACGCAAGCTGGACATAACAACTGCCTACATCTATAAAAGGGCCGTAGAGGCTTATTCCACTAGGCCTCACCTTTCATGAAGGCTGCTCTGGCGGCTTTGATACTAACGTAACACGCAGCTCCAGGAGCTTTGATGTTTTCTGAGATTGGATTGCAGGATATGACATGTTATAAGGCATTATAACAGTAAGGCTATAATAACTAGCTAAGTGCACATCACATGGGACGTAACGTTGATGATGGGACGCTGCATCAATGCTATCAACTGTAAAGTGAAACCACCTGACCTGGATGTTGGAAGTTGGCCAACCTTTATGTCACTGCTGGAAGGAGTTTATGAATGCTTAGGTAGGTTTATGTCATTTGTCAAGATACTTTGAGCTACGGTAATCCATCACACACACACTTCTACTTGTAGGCTTGCTGAAGCTTAAGGGATGCTAACGGCTAGTTGCAGTGGTGGCAGGATCCACCACTGGCCCATGAAATGGTGGACTGGCAGTCTAGGGAGTTACCTGCCTCCTGTTCAATGAACGTTGGAATTCCAGAAGGACCAAGAGGTTTAGAAGATGAGATCTTTCAGTCAGTGGTAGGTAATCCATTGACCATCTAGGGTCAAACCCAGCAGTGATTTAACACCAAGGTCCAGAAAGTGGCCTCAAGTTCGGTTTGGGAACTCTCCTATCTGCTCAATTCAACTTAATGTTATCCACAACACTTAACCCTAACCTCAACCCAAAACCTGAACCTTACCGCAACCCTGGTTCTAATCCATCCCTAACATTGTTGATGATCAGCCAAGATTGGGCATCATCAACAAACAAAATGTGCCAGCGGTGGCGAGATCAAGGCTGTAGGTCTGTTTACCTGGATGCAGCCTGTGCTGTCCATCAGGTGTGAAGAGCTCACTGAAGCCTTCTCCCAGCAGAGGCGACTCCCTGCCCATCTCACAGTCGCTGTCGCCAGCCTCGCTGTCCCCGCGGCCGCTGTCCTTCAGACTGAACTTATCCATCTCATTAAGGGCATACCTGCGCAGAGAAAGAGCAAGGCAGAGAGAGTGAAGAGCTTATCGCATACTTCATAGTTTCTATTTCACTGTAATGAATAAATGGAAATTCTTCAAATAACAAAATTGGCATGCACTTTGGAGAAGCTGAGATCATCCATTAAAAGGATGAAGCCGAAACAAAAAGTGGCTCTAAAGAGCCTTTACTTCTATGACTATATTCAGGGTGCCATAATATGTAATAAATCTCTTTGCCTTCGAAATGATAAACATTTCAAAGCTGTCCACAGACAATCAAGTATCTCCAAAACGGCAGTTTTACAGGAGATGGCAGAAACCTCATTAATTTTAAAGTCAATGGAACCAGACCTCTTTCCAAGCGAGGTTGGGCCATTTCTGTTGGTCCAATCATAAATTTGAGAAAATTTGAGAAAATTAAAAGTGAGATACATGTTTTTCTTTGGACAGCGATGACATAGAGGAAGTCTTAGCCTCCATTCACATCACAGTAGAACAATATTCAATTCTAGTTCATCCTGGCCTATTTATGTTGGTCAAGCCAGCTTCCTAAAATGGTCTAAAACCAACATAACCCCCCCCAAAAACGCTTGGAGGCTTTGATATGTCAGCGCCGATATGTTTATGACGGGCCTAATGTAGGAGTATGCCCGTCCATATCATTTTTCAGCTCAATTGCTCCTCCGTAAGTTAGCAGGAGGCCATAAATCAGTTCATACCAAGCAGACAGCTGCATAAGGAGATGGGCTCTCTGGCCCTTAACAAGATGGAGGAGGCTGTCATTTAGTTTCTGCACCTTAACTTCCCCCGGATTCTCCGAGGAGTGACCTAACGCTCGGTCTAGAACCCGGGACCTCCTGCGGGAGGCTCTCTAAGCAAGGCAGGCTGAAATGTGATTGGTTACCTGTAGCTCCGAGTGTATTTGTTGCCACGGAAACTGGGTCTGGGTTGGTACTGGCCCTGATGAAGTATGGACAGAAGCTGTGAGACTTGCTATAGTCGAACAGGAAAGGTAAAAAAAAAAAAAGAGGGGGGGAAAAAAGGGGGCAAATAAGGAAAGAAAAAAATGGAAACAAAAAAATGAATAATGGTGGACCAGACAGCAAGGCAGCACACGGCGGGGGGAGGTATGAACGGGGGGGTCATGCTGAATATGGATGGGTAAATGGATGGAAAAGGAATACACGCTATGCACAAGTAAAATGTATAACGGTCATAAAGTAAAGTTATTAAACGAAATATCTCAGGGAAGAAATCATATGCCATCAAATATTCACTGCAAGTTATTAATGTGGTGCAGGTACAACAGTATATGTAGCACAATGTTCAAGTATATATCATAAACAGAGGGAACACAGCCTATAATTTAGAATTATGTAACGTCTATATCAATATAGCATAGCATAGCATCCACTCATTAGATCTGCCTCTCTTACCTCCACAGGTGGGGTGGCGTGAGCGAGCTCTAGGGCGAAGTTCTCTGGCACATGGTTGGAGGAGATGGTGACTAGGCTGTTGAGAGACTGGCGGCTGTGGTGGGTTTGCCGGCTCTCGGGTGCGGGCGAGGCAGAGGGCGAGCGAGGATGCGCCCTCACGGGCAGCGTCCCGTTCACGGTGGGCACCAGAGTGATGTCGCCTTTGTGGATCTGGCGGGCCGGCTTCTTGGGGTGGTTCTGGTAGGTGGACTCAGCCACTCGGCAGTTGTATGAGTGGCGAGGGTCCTTCTGGTCACGTGAAGAGCAACGTGTGGCGAACGCCACCATGACCACCAGCAGCACACCGCAGATGGCTCCTAGGGAGATGATGACGATGGTGGACACGTCCAAGGGGGTCTGGCCTGTGCCATCGGAGGGAGGCACGAGAGGGTAGGACTCCGGGCGGTCGCGCAGTATGACGTGAAGGACAGCACGGGCTGAAAGCCGGGCGGTAGCCCCGCGGTCCTGCACCAGGATGGCCAAGTCTAAAGTGTCTCGGGGTGAAGCTTCCAAGCTGGCGTTGGTTCTCAGCTCGCACCGGCGAGGGTCCATCAGAAACAGGCCCTCTTCGTTTCCGCCCACGATGGAGCAGGTGAGCTCAGCGTTGGCCCCAGAGTCCCGGTCAGTTGCCTTGATGACTGTGACCAGGTGCCCTGGTTCTGCTCGCCTCCAGAGTGGCACTTCTGCGGTGCGGTTGCTGAGCAGTGGTGAAACAATAACTGGAGGGTTATCGTTCTCGTCCAGCACAGTGATGACCACAGTGGTGTTGCTGCTCAACGAGGCTCCGCCCCCTCCGTCCTGCGCCTGCACCGTGAACGTTAACCGGCCTACCTCCTCGCGGTCGAAACTTCTCAGAGCGTAAATGGCCCCATTGGATGGGTCTACGGTCACGTAGGTGGAGATGGGGCCACCCTGGACCTGGCTCTCCACGATGGAATAGGTCACCTGGCCGTTGGCGCCCAGGTCCGGGTCATCGGCCAACACTGTGGTGAGGTAGGCACCAGGCGAGTTGTTTTCGGACTTGAAGATCTCGTAGCGGCCCTTCTCGAAGCGAGGCGGGTTGTCATTCTCGTCCTGCACCTGCACCGTGAAATGCTTCACCGCGGACAAACTGGGAGAGCCACGGTCCTCGGCGATGACCGTCAAGCTGTACTCGGAACGCTTCTCTCGGTCCAGGGACACGTTGGTCAGGATGACGTAGTTGTTCTCGTATGTCTTCTGCAACCGGAAGTGTCCATGTCCATGCAGCCGGCAGGAAACCTCTCCGTTCGGGCCTGAGTCGCTGTCGTCCACTCGCACCAAAGCCACGAAGGTGTCCACCGGTGCCGCTTCAGACACATAGGCCACTTCCTCCTTGCCTTGGCTCATCAGATTGACGCTGATCCTTGGCTTGTTGTCGTTTACGTCTACCACCTTCACCACCACCTGCAATCAGGATTCATAATACATGTTCAGTTTATGGAATTTTGTATTTGCACTTCCAGGATCTAAATCCTTGTGGAGTCTTCTGGATGCTAGACATTTCCATTTCCAATGGTAGGATGGTTATACCTGGGCTGCATTGCACATAGCATGGTTATCCAGTTAGCCGGATAACTTAAGCCAAGCTTGCCCAATAGGAAACGAGTTACAGGACTTCCTATTGGCAAGTCCTCGTCTTTGGGCTTAGGTTATCTGGCTAACTGAGGAATTCCTGCTCCAGGGAATACCCCCCTGAGTTCATACCTGCATTCATCTGTGGTTTGCCAGGTTTGCTGGACTTGCATGATAGTTTGGACCACCTTACTCCAGAGCATAATTCGATGCCAGCTACTGGCATACACACTTGGGCATTGATGGTTATCCATCAAGTAAAGAGTTGGCTGGTGCCCAATTGCCTGGTGTTTGAATGCACTGCACATGTAGATTAGATTACTAGATTAGATTATTGTTGATCCTATTGGTTGGTTTGGCCTAAACCTCCATGGACTCAACCTGGATAACTTAAACCCACTTAGGTCTCCTCCTATTGGCTGGGCAGGCTTCATTTCTGGGTTAGGAAACGTTAAGATGACTTTACCTTGCAATGGCCTGGCACGGAGTTGGGCCCCATGTCCTGTGCCTGGACATCGATTTCGTAGGACGAGGAGGCCTCATAGTCCAGCTTCTTGACCAGCGTCAGGTGGCCAGTCTCTGAGTCAATCCGGAAGGTGTCCAGGATCTTCTGTGGCACGTGAGTGCCGAAAGAGTACACAACCTTGCCGTTGATGCCCTCATCCGGGTCCGTGGCGTTCAGGTCCACGAGCAGAGTGCCCGGGGGCGCGCTTTCGGGCACGCTCACGGCGTAAGCCTGCTGCTCGAAGGCCGGGCTGTTGTCGTTGGAGTCGAGCACGCGTATGCGCAGCAGCGTGGAGCCCGTGCGCGGCGGGGTGCCCGCATCGGCGGCCGTGAGCTGGAGCTCGTGCGCGGCGCGCGCCTCCCGGTCGAGCTCGCGCGCCACCACCAGCTCGGCGCGGCGCGAGCCGTCGGCGCGCGCGCGCACCTCCAGCCGAAAGTGGTCGCTGCGCGCCAGCGAGTAGGAGCGCAGCGCGTTCTCGCCCACGTCTGGGTCCCAGGCGCCGTCCAGCGGCAGGCGCGTGCCCACCGCGGCGCTCTCGGAGATCTCCACGGGCACGACGGCGCGCGCGAACCGCGGCGCGTGGTCGTTGACGTCCAGCACGTCCACGCGCACGCGGAAGAGCCGCAGGTGCTCGGTGGGCAGCGTGGCCACGTCCAGCTCGATGGTGCAGTTGGCTTGCTGCGCGCAAAGAGCCTCGCGGTCGATGCGCGACGCCACGCTGATCTCGCCGTCCTCCTCGCGCACGGAAAGCAGCGGGGTCCCCACGCCGTTCATGGCGCGGAAACGCGGAGACACCGAGCTGGGCAGACCGGAGAGCGCGCTCGCGGCATCCTCGAGCAGCCGCCCGATCACCGTGCCCACGCGCTGCTCCTCCAGCACACGGTACCGCACGGTCTTCCCGGGCGCGGACGGCGCGGCCAGCCGCAGCAAAGGGAACAAAGTGGCGCACAGCAGGAGCGTGGCCGCGCTGCTCATGTTAGCGCACACGCACGCGCTCGTAGAGAACACACGCTCGTCCTGGGTAATTCCAACACTGCTACGGCTGGCTTTTTGTGGTTGTTGTTGTTGTTTGGCTTCGCGGCGTCTCCTTAAAGCTCGTGCATGTCATTAAATCCTCCCGTGTCGCTCCGCGCGTATCCGTAGACGAAGATGGGGACGAGGAAACTCGAAGCCCCCGGAGCGTAGGCGTTTAGATCCCTCGAGAAGGTGCCGGGACTTCCATGCAAGTGGCTGCGGCGGACACACACACACACACAGCCGCGCGGTCGAGCGAGCGGGCGAGCCAAAGCCAGTGAGTGAGTGGATGTGTGTGTGTGTGTGTGTGTGGGAGGCTCAGCGGCGCGAAGTGTGTGTGCGCGCTCCGTGTGACTCTGAGCAGACTGGCTGGCCCCTGAGCTCCGAGACTGCAGCTCTCTCTCTCACACACACACACACGCGCGCGCACGAGCCCGCGCGCGCGCGCCCTCACACAAAAACCCCTACTTCCTCCAAAAAGGCAGGACTGCCCCCCTTCAAGCACACGCACGCCCCTACCTCGGCACACGGCTGTCCAGCCAGACGTGAAAAGAAAGGGAGGGAAGGAGAGACAAGAGAGAGAGAGAGAGAGAGCGAGAGAGAAAGAAAGTTGGGGAAGGAAGAAAAGACACGCGCGAGATCAGTGATTGGGGTGGAGCTGAGAGTCAACTAGGACAATAAAGTGCAGCTCACGTTTCATTGAAGCAAACTTTCCAGGCATCTATAATTGTAGTGAAGACGCCGCAGTATTTATGGGCTATTGACTGGCAGCACGTTGTCCTGGATAAGCTCTACACCCAAAAGCAGTGTGCTGGATCATGTAGTACATCCACCTTTCCATCGTGCAGGACGTATGTAGCATCTAACGCGATAACAGCCATTCACTCGTAATGAGAACCGCTGTTAGTTCGTTCAGTAGTAACCTACAGACTCAACGACCATGACCTAAACAACACAAGCTCCTTTAAGAGGGTGGATTTAACAGCTCCAGTGTTTTGGAAACATTAAGTAGGTACTGAGTAGTGAACAGGTCAAAGTACTTACAGTACACTAACGCATTACACTTACTGAGTTACTGTACACCAACACACTACTAACAGCACACTAACGCACTACACTTACTGAGTTACTGTACACCAACACGCTACTTACAGCACACTAACGCACTACACTTACTGAGTTACTGTACACCAACACGCTACTTACAGCACACTAACGCACTACACTTACTGAGTTACTGTACACCAACACGCTACTTACAGCACACTAACACATTACACTTACTGAGTTACTGTACACCGACACACTACTTACAGTACACTAACACATTACACTTACTGAGTTACTGTACACCAACACGCTACTTACAGCACACTAACACATTACACTTACTGAGTTACTGTACACCATTTCCTGTATTGTCTTTAGACTGCACTACTTTATGGACTTTCATTAATGCTACACTGTGTGTCCATCATTACTGAGTCTGTGAACATAGCCGTATCCACCACTGAGGTCACCGAGCTCTGGACCTCTGTTCACTTCCAGGGAAGAAGTGGGCCAAGTTCAACATTAAGCCTTTAAGGGTCTTAACAAGAAACTCAAACAAACAGAGATTAGGTGACTCAAGCTTTCCCTTTCATTTCTTTAAATAGTAAAGTTGTCTGAGTCAGTATCATTCCACTGATGACTTCCAACGGCTGGGAAACATTGCCACGCTAGTTACATGGGATGAAATAGTCTCCATAGGGTTTAAACCTACACCTGGTCCAACCTTCGCTAACCATCAGTAAACCATTGTACTCTACTAGTGTATATACAACCTACATAACTGCCTAAAATCAACTCCACCTAGGAGCTGCAAAGAAATCGTACGGTGCCGAGACTTCCTCTTCAGTGGTCTCATTGTTTTGGCACAGTGAGTGATCTTTACCCTGAAAATGGATCTTTGATCACGTCAACAAACCGGTTGGTTACATCTGCCACAGCGTGATACTAACGGACTAGTTCCGGTCCACCTTAACTAGGAATAATCTACATTAGCTGCCTGCTAGCGTCAGCACTCATAGTGGTTTCGTGATAATGTGCTTTACAGGCATGGTGTACAATAAGACACACAAGAAATCTCTCCACCACATCTGCAGGTACGGCCATGCAGACTCACTATGGGAGTGCTTTGAGGCTCCAAGGTGCTTCAGCGTGGTTCTACTACAAGGCAAGTAAGAGTAACGACGTTCCCTGTTCCAAACAGGACCCGAGAACCAGGTAACACCTACACCCAACAACAACATGCTGGTTCAGGTTGAAGCTTTTCTCATTGACCAGCTTTGAAAAGCTGGTAGAGCTGCTGAAAGTAATTTGGGACCCAGTGAATGCATCATTAGCTTGGCGCTAACAGCTATTAGCATTATCATAGGGTTATGTGTATATAGCATGCTCGTGATTAAATTCATGGTCCCGGATCCCCCCTAGCAAGTTCTTGGACATTCCGTATTCCCGAAACTCCATGTACGGCCATGACCAAACTGAACTAGTAGCATCATCTTTGAATCATGGATGGTGTATATTGTTTTTGGCATGCCTGCTGCATTGCTGTCATAAAGACACCCTGGTCCCTGATGGCTTCTGCTGGCCGACGTCCGGAGAAGCAATGCAACGACAGTTAGCAGCACTTGTGCCAAAATTCTCGGCATGCTTTAACTTTGGCTGTGCTTCTTCCAGCAGCCTACTTGCCGTTTAAACTCCTCCGTTCACTTTACGAGGTCAGTGTAACTGTGAGTAAAGCCCAGATCATTGCTGTGTTCATTCTCCCAGTGCAATTTTATTGCTTGTTTGAAATGCTCCAGGGCTGAACCGGGAGGCACGGGGGTGGGGAGAATGGAGAGAGTTATAGGACAGAATGCGCACGTGCGCGTGGTGAATCGCTGGACAAAAGAGATCCCCTCACGGCCCCACAGATAACCTCCCAATACACCCCCTCGCCAAATGCCGTTTCATCCAGGGGTCAATCTGGTGAACCCCAGCTTGGTCCATAATGTCATTCCTATGACTTAGGATCTCTGCATCCTCGCCCACGCTCGCACAAAGCAAACACGTGCGGCTGGGAGGTTTTTGTAAGCAAGCAAATCGCGAGCCATCTGGTGCAAAGGGGTCCAGACAATCCAACCCAGTAATTACAGCAGTCCTGCGAGGAGCCCGTTCTCCAGACCTCCCCATACTCCCCCATTATGAAGGCACGCGGCAACAATAGGGGTGTTTGAACACTGGAGTTTTGGAACATCGTTTCATTCGGGCTCTGAAGCCCCTAACCCCCCTTTAAACCGCATGATGGATGTCCAATTTATAAAGGTTCTACTCAAAACGCTGATATCGGAACATGCAGCTAACATCTCAACACAAAGCTGGAGTGGCTTTCTCCACAATAATCATGATACAACACTCAGAATTCCAGACTTCAGAAGACTTTCTTCATTTGGGGAAAGCATCCAGAGCAAAGCATCTCTTCTTTTGGAACCGTGTGATTAGATAGAACCATATAACAGAAGAACCTAACCTCGTTTAGATGTAGCTCCTCAGTTCTTGCAGAAAAACGAATGGATATGTATATAGGTCCTCATGACACACTCATCCCCACACCACAACCCATCACTGGGCTACAGCTTTGGGGAACTACTAAAGAAAACCTTAATGCAAAGGTTCTATAAATCATAAGATGTTCCTAGAACCGTGCATTCATGTCAACAACACTACACAAAATGTGCTAACAGGCACTGGGCTTTTTATCCCAAGCAATGGTGCCTCTAGTCCCTGGAACAGGGGCTTCTTACCCCAAGTAGACAGACTGTACCCAAGGTAGGAGGACATCTCTACTGGGTAGTGGTTCTTCCTTCTCCAAGTATCTAACCTCAGATAACTTGGCCTCTTACTCTAGAAAGGTGAGCCTCTCACCCAAGGCATCCGGGCATCTTTCTCTGGGAATAGGTGCTTCCTATCTAGGGTATGGTGCTTCTTACCCCAGGTAGATGGGCTTTGTACCCAAGGTAGGAGGACATCTCTACTGGGTAGTGGTTCGTCCTTCTCCATGTATCTAACCTCAGATAACTTGGCCTCTTACTCTAGAATGGTGAGCTTTTCACCCAAGGTAGCCGGGCATCTTTCTCTGGGTATAGGTGTTCCCTATCTAAGGTATGGTGCTTCTTCACCCAATGGGCTTTGTAGTAGGAGGACATCTCTACTGGGCAGTGGTTCTTCCTTCTCGAAGTTTCGAACCTCAGATAACTTTGCCTCTGACTCTAGAATGGTGAGCGTCTCACCCAAGGTAGCCGGGCATCTTTCCCTATCTAAGGTATGGTGCTTCTTACCCCAGGTAGATGGGCTTTGTACCCAAGGTAGGAGGACATCTCTACTGGGTAGTGGTTCGTCCTTCTCCATGTATCTAACCTCAGATAACTTGGCCTCTTACTCTAGAATGGTGAGCTTTTCACCCAAGGTAGCCGGGCATCTTTCTCTGGGTATAGGTGTTCCCTATCTAAGGTATGGTGCTTCTTACCCCAGGTAGATGGGCTTTGTACCCAAGGTAGGAGGACATCTCTACTGGGCAGTGGTTCTTCCTTCTCGAAGTATCTAACCTCAGATAACTTGGCCTCTTACTCTAGAATGGTGAGCTTCTCACCCAAGGTAGCCGGGCATCTTTCCCTATCTAAGGTATGGTGCTTCTTACCCCAGGTAGATGGGCTTTGTACCCAAGGTAGGAGGACATCTCTACTGGGCAGTGGTTCTTCCTTCTCCAAGTATCTAACCTCAGATAACTTGGCCTCTTACTCTAGAATGGTGAGCTTCTCACCCAAGGTAGCCGGGCATCTTTCTCTGGGTATAGGTGCTCCCTATCTAAGGTATGGTGCTTCTTACCCCAGGTAGATGGGCTTTGTACCCAAGGTAGGAGGACATCTCTACTGGGTAGTGGTTCGTCCTTCTCCATGTATCTAACCTCAGATAACTTGGCCTCTTACTCTAGAATGGTGAGCTTCTCACCCAAGGTAGCCGGGCATCTTTCTCTGGGTATAGGTGTTCCCTATCTAAGGTATGGTGCTTCTTACCCCAGGTAGATGGGCTTTGTACCCAAGGTAGGAGGACATCTCTACTGGGCAGTGGTTCCTCCTTCTCCAAGTATCTAACCTCAGATAACTTGGCCTCTTACTCTAGAATGGTGAGCTTCTCACCCAAGGTAGCCGGGCATCTTTCCCTATCTAAGGTATGGTGCTTCTTACCCCAGGTAGATGGGCTTTGTACCCAAGGAGATCGGGTGCTGTAGAGGTGCTTCCAGGTAGGGAATATCTAACCTCAGGCAGTTGGGCTTCTTACCTCAGAAAGGTGAGCGTCTTGCCCAAAGTTGAGGGGCATTTCAGTCTGGGTAAAGGTGGTTCTTTCCCCAACTGGGGTATTATCTAACCCCATGTAGGTGAGCTTAGTACCCCTTGTATAGTACCTTGTTACCCCAGGAATACAAATGCCTCTCTCCGGCGTTCCTTCATTATTAGACAGTGGAAACAAACTCTTGTCCAATGTAACACTCAGTTTGGGGATACCACCATTAGCACTAACCACTGTCCCATAAGACACCACCCATATAGAGTTTCAGCCCTGATGTGAAAACCCATCTAGACAGGAAACGCTGATCCTGTGATTGAACAGCAGACAATGTATACAGCACCAGCATATGCAGAATTCCTAGTGGATGGCTGGTGTTCACGAGACAAAACTTCCATCCACTGTAATTGGCACCGACAAAGCACCCTCTGCGAACCTAATCAAGTTATCCACGGGTCTGCATGCCCATTCTTTCCATTTCTCCCTCTCTGTCGTTCTGCCTACCACCCCCCCCTTCGCTCATACCCACTCATTGAAATGTGCAAATATTCGTTGGTATCTAATGTCATTACAACACACTAATCACATTTCATGCTCAAAGAAGTTGGAGTCTGAGCGTTTTAAACAAGTGGGTGGTTTTGTTCATAAGCCACACAAGGCCGTTCGGCAGCAGCACCAAAACAGCACCTTGTGTTCGCATATCGGCGCTCAGATGTGCAAAGCCCTAGTAGTTTGAAACAAGCATTGAGGCAGCTCCACAAATCACCGCATCCAGACACACCCGCTTGTTACCGCTGACCAATTTTACCAATTCACTTTCAGAATCAATTCTCGTTTCCCTTTTAGCGCGTTAGGGCCCGAATAGGCCCGGTATACGACTGGACTCGGGCCATAATCACACAAATAGTTTTACAGCCTCGCCTAAGCTGCTCTATGGGCCGAAACATGTGCGGTATAGCTGAAATCTGGCTGCGTCATATGTTCTGTCAGATGGCTTCCTTTAGATAGCCGGTGCTATGTTTCCTTACTCCGGTCGTAAAGTCACCCCGCACCCCTCCCCCCACTCCTGGGGGCTGGGAGAGTTAACTTTGTCATTGAAATGAAAAGGATCATGCTCACAAAAGAGCCTGGCAGGTGGGACGGCACAGGGCGCACAGAGGGGCCGTGGAAACCGTGTGAGTGTGGGGGGAGGCGGCAGAGCGCACCCGGCCCACTCAAATCCGGGCAGATGACTAGCGGGGGGCGAGGGGGGAAGGGGGCATTATGGAGGAATCAGGCGTCTGCGCTTGTGTCTGATGGTGTGCAGGCTGTGGAAGACCCAAACTCAATTTCTTCTTACCAGTGTGAGTTTTGGTTGCTGCGGAAGGTTTTCCCACTTTTCCCAAATCACTGATCAGTCAGGAATCAGTCAGGTTTGGTGTCCGAAGTTAGTTTCTTTCAGGTAAGGCTGCTAAGGCTACACAGAATGACCTTTGAAGCCTGAGTGAGTCTTTGTTTGATTATGCTTGTAGGAAACAATGAGTCACAGAGTATCAGAATCACGTTTGAGAATACGAAATTACACAACACCAAATATGCCTTAATTCATGCTGTTGGCTAATATATCTGCTACATTAGCCTCAACGTTGCAATGTGAAGCTAAATAAGCAGATTTTAGACCCATGGCTTGGGTGACCATCTACACTCATTATCAGACAAATAGCTGCACCCAGAAAGAATCAACCCCCAGGAATAAAACTTGGTGGGTCGGTCTGATATCATGAGACATGCCAATATTTAAAGTTTCACACTCGGTCCTGTTAGTGCCAGCACCACTGGGAGACCGTTATGACAACTGTTCTTAACACCACCTCAACGTCACCAAAGACTACAATGGTGTCGTGCCAAACTGGCATGGAGTGATTTAGAATGGCAGCGGGTCATCTTCAGTGACGAGTCCCGCTTTAGTCTTGGTGGACACGATCAACGAAGCCGTGTGCGGAGGCACTGTGGTCGGCACCAAGATGAATGTTTTGTTGTCCTGCATCACACGTCCAGAAGGCCTGGTGTTACTCCACCTCCACCCCTACCGCACCATCTGCAGGGACTGTGTGAGGATATTCAGGCTGCACAGGATGGATTATCACAGGACACCATTAGGAACCTCTACAGCTCCGTGCCAAGACATCTGCATGCTGGGTTAGCAAACATGGTGGCTCAACCCCATACTGAGAGACAGACTTCTGTATGTGTAGCTCAATAAATATTGATCATATCCGTCTAAATCTATCATCAGTTATTGATCATGGTCACCTTTATCTTCCTTCCCAACAGCACCGCACTCCCACACCTCCTTCTGTGTGTATAACTCAGAGTCCTGTCACTAGCAGTGCTGTAGCTTCTTGCTATCTTCAGACCCTTCAGGCTTGTTGGACACGTCTGGGAGTTGCCCTGGAAGAGAGGGTCTGCCAAATGTGAATGTAAATGTATGGGCTCAATGCGAATAGTAATAGAAATGCTCCCGCTCCGCAGGTCAAAAGATCATGCGGGGGTTGGGGTGTGTTTGTAAAGGCACGCGAGCATCTGCCACTTGCCCAATGCAACCCCCCCCCACCCCATGCACACACTTCCCACACCCCCTACTCTCCAGCCCGCGGTCCTGTCTCCTTCCTTCTCCCCTCCTGCATAGTCATTATGGCTCCGTCTGTGGGCCGTTGGCGTTCAGTATGCTGAGGAGGCCTGAGCAACAATGCCTTATTGTCATTCAGCCTAACTTTCTTTCTGACTTCCAGAAAAGGATTTATAGCATGCATATGGCACGTGTGCTCCCGTTATTGTGACTTGAGTGGACGTGGATGAGGGTCGGCACACTTCGGAGAACACCTGTGGGGGAGTGTGCCTGATGAAACTGTTTACGCTCCTCGTCAATATTTGGAATACGCAGATTAAAGAGGGAAGCCTGGAAGCGTAGTTTTTGCGAGAGAGAGAGAGGGAGAAGGAGGAGGACGAAATGTAAATTAAAGGATGAAAAAATAGAGAAGTGAGAGGAGAGAAAGATGCAAGAAAGACAGAGAAGAACGGGGAAAGGATAGGAAAGTGAGGAAAGGATTGGATGGAGATGAGAGGGGAAGAACAAAGAAGACAGAGAAAGAGTAGAAGGAAAAGTGAGAAACAAGGAAAGGCAAAGGAAGAGACAGACCAAAGAAGAGATAGAGGAAAGGAAGAGAAAAAAAAGAAAGTGAGTAGGAAGATAAATAGAAAAATTGAAGGCAACTGGAAAGAGAGACAGACAAAGACAAGATGGAGGAGAGGTATAACAAAAGAGGGGCAAAGATAGAAAAGGACGTAGGTACAGGGAAGATAGAGAGGGACAGAGAGAAGGAAAACAAAAGAGTAAGAGAGTCAGGGAAAGATGGGATAGAGAAAGACAAAAACAAAACACGGGAGAGATAGAGAGAGGGAGAACAAAAGAGGTGTGGAGGAAGAGTAGAAGGAAAAGTAAGAGAAGGAAAATGAAAGAGACACTCGGAAGAGAAGACGAGGACGCAGGAGTTCTGTTTTAGTTCTGTCTGGAGTTGATGTGTGTAATGGGTGATGTGAAGTCAGCAAGTGTGTGTGTGTGTGTGTGTGTGTGTGTGTGTGTGTGTGTGTGTGTGTGTGTGTGTGTGTGTGAAGCGCAGAGTCAGCAGAGAAGCAAGAGAATCAGTTCATCAGCCCAGTGTCAGCACACACACTCACTATCACACAGATCAGCCCTGAACCCTGATAAACTTTTGCAAGTGTGTGTGTGTGAGAGAGAGAGAGAGAGAGAGAGAGAGACAGAGAGAGAGAGAGAGAGAGAGACAGAGAGAGAGAGACAGAGAGAGACAGAGAGAAAGAGAGAGAGAGACAGAGAGAGAGAGAGAGAGAGAGAGAGAGAGAGAGAGAGAGAGAGAGAGAGAGAGAGAGAGAGAGAGAGAGAGAGAGAGAGACAGAGAGAGAGAGAGAGAGAGAGAGAGAGACAGAGTGAGAGAGACAGAGTGAGAGAGAGAGAGAGAGAGAGAGAGAGAGAGAGAGAGAGAGAGAGAGAGAGAGAGAGAGAGAGATAGAGAGAGAGAGAGAGAGAGAGAGAGAGAGAGAGAGAGTTTAGAGAGAGAGAGACAGACAGAGAGAGAGAGAGACATGTAGAGAGAGAGAGAGAGAGAGGACAGAGATGAGAGAGACATGTTTAGAGAGAACGAGAGACAGAGAGAGAGATTTAGGAGAGAGGAGAAGGTGTTTAGAGAGACAGAGAGAAGAGAGTTTTAGAGAGTTAGAGATGCATAGAGAGAGAAAGAGAGAAAGAGAGAAAGAGAGAGAGAGAGAGAGAGTGTGTGTCCATTCGTGACAGAGAGAAGTGTTAGTTGTGATTTTAGTGTGCAGCTATTTTAGTGTTTCTGGAGTTTAGTGTTAGTGGTCTTTAAGTGCTACTGGTGGTTTACATGTAAGTGGTGTTCAGGGTTTAATGATTTAAATGTTTATGGTAATTAAGTGTTCAGGGTAATTTAGGTTTTGTGGTGTTTAAGTGTTAGTGGTTTTAAGTGTTAGTGGTGTTTAAGTCTTACTGATGTTAAAGCGTTAGTGATTATTTAGTGTTAGTGGTGATTTAAGTGTTAATGGTGATTTAAGTGTCAGTGGTGTTTAAGTGCTACTGATGTTAAAGTGTTAGTGATTATTTAGAGTTAGTGGTAATTTAAGTGTTAGTGGTTTTAAGTGTTAGTGGGGTTTAAGTGTTACTGATGTTAAAGCGTTAGTGATTATTTAGTGTTAGTGGTGATTTAAGTGTTAGTGGTGTTTAAGTGTTACTGATGTTAAAGCGTTAGTGATTCTTTAGTGTTAGTGGTGATTTAAGTGTTAGTGGTTTTAAGTGTTAAGGGGTTTAAGTGTTACTGGTGTTAAAGCGTTAGTGATTATCTAGTGTTAGTGGTGATTTAAGTGCTAGTGGTGTTTCAGTGTTACCGATGTTAAAGTGTTAGCCGTGAATTGAATACTAGGGGTGTTTTAGTGTTAGTGGTGATTGAAGTGTTAGTGCTGATTTACGCGTTAGTGGTGTTTCGTGTTAGCGGTCTTTAAGTGCTAGTAGTGGTTTAGTGTTACGACCGCACAGAGCTGAAGTTAGCTTCCTATTCACCAGTTTTTCCATTCCACCTTAAGTGGTCCAGTAGATACAGTCTGCTGCCAGCTGTATAATTTAAGGTGGAATGGGAAAACTGGTGACTAGGAAGCCAACGTCAGCCCTATCCCGATATCCCGCATCCTGAAGAAAATGCGGTGATTGTGCAGTTTGAAGCATGTCCTATTTAGACGTTGCCAGATCCTGGTTCTGGCCATTTAGGTGTTTATTAGTATATTGCAAGGGTGTTCCAGGTGGTTGCTAGGGTGTAAATAGGTGGTAGCTATGTTATAAGACTCTGATTGCCTGTCCTGTATTGGGCATCATTTAAAAAGCAGCCCAGCCTGAAGTCCCCCTTGTAACCTCAGAATGAGTGGGCGGGGCTAAAGTGTTGCATAAGCTGGTCTATGTAAATCTGTAGTTTTTGTGGCATCCTTTGATGTTTGTTCAATTTTCCATAATATACATATTTATAAACATATAAATATGAATATATATGTGTGTGTGTAAAAATAAATGAGTAAATAAACGAAACAGCAGATAAATAAACAACCCAGAAACCGAATACAGTGAAAGAAAGGATGTGTGAAGTGTTAGTGATGTGTCCCTTTGTCTCTATGACAGACCATAACTGAACAGTGACATGGTATCCTGGTGTTGAGGTGTTCAGTAACAGGCGCCGGGTAGCTCCCCCTGCTAAACCCGGCCCTCCTCAGCTCCCAGCAGGGCCGGAACGCCGGAGTTGTCCTTACAGAGTTTTGTCTTCATGAATAAACCTACAGAGAGAGAGTGAGCGCGTGTGCGTGTGAGAGTGATTCCCGTCCGGCCGGCAGCTGTTGCTCCGTCACCTGATCGCTTGTTTTTGCAGCCGTGTGATACGCTACTCCAGTCTGCGTGGCTTCAGCCGGAGCCTATCTAATATCAGCCTGACCTACACAGCACATTCACTGCAGCTCCGCTCGGCCCTCCTCACTCCGCTCCTCGTTTCAGCTCCGCTCTAACTTCTGCTTCTGATCTCCGGCTGAAGACCGCTTATCATATTTCATACACGCCGCTCCCGCTTTCTTCTCCTCTCTTCTTCTACTCCCTTTGTCTCCTGTGCTGTCCTTTCATTCACTTTTCATCTCTTCTGTTCTGTTCCTTCTTTCTTTGATTCTTCTTTTCATTTTTCTGCACTTCCCTTCTTTTCTTTGCTTCACTATTTCATCTTTTTACATTTCTTCAGTTCTACTCCTATCTCCTCTTTTTCTTCTCTCCTCTTTTTCTTCTCTCCTCCTTTTTTACTACTTAATTTCTATTTTCTTTTCTCCCCCTATTTTTCTGTTTTCTTTTCTCCTCTCCTCCATTTCTGTCCTCTCTATTCTATTTTCCATTGCCATCTCTCTAATTTTCTTTTCCTCCTCTTTTTCTGTCTTCTTTCTCTCGTTTCTTGAATGATCTTTTCTTCTTTTGTTATTTATTTTTTTCATTTGATCTTCTGTTCTTTATTCTTTCTTTTTTCTTCTTCCTCCTTTTTTTCTCTTTGCTATTTTTGTTCTTTAGTTCTCTTCTCTTCTCTTCTCTTCTCTTCTCTTCTCTTCTCTTCTCTTCTCTTCTCTTCTCTTCTCTTCTCTTCTCTTCTCTTCTCTTCTCTTCTTTTATGTTCTTTTCTTCTCTTATTGTCACTCCTCTTCTGTTCTCTTCTCTTCTCCTTTCCGTTCTCTTCTCTTCTCTTCTCTTCTCTTCTCTTCTCTTCTCTTCTCTTCTCTTCTCTTCTCTTCCCTTCCCTTCCCTTCTCTTCCCTTCTCCTCCCTCCCCTCCTCCACTGTAATCTCTCCGTGCTGCTCTTGATCTCCAGTGTCTTCAGAACTCTTTCATGACTTCGGTGCTGATCTTTAGCCGAGGCCCCACAAAGGAGGAGGCGTCTATTGTTCCTCAGCGACACACTCCCTTTCTCAACAGCACAAAGACACACACACTTCTGGGGGCAGCAGTGACTGCGGCGTGTGTGAGGGGCTCAAAGGTGACATATTTCAGAACGGGCAGGGGGGTTTTCTCACAGCATACGGAAGATTTAGCCAACCCACCCCCCTTCCCTGTCCCCCTCCACCCCACACCCTTCCTCCAGCCCTCGCTCCGTCTGCTTGGTTTGGCAGATGTTTGGGCTCTTTTGGTGGGGAGTCCGTCCGGGCAGAGCTCCACACTTACCCAGAGTCAGCCCCGTTACACTGGAAACTCTTATGAGCAAGGGATCGCCTTTCACAAAGCAGCACACAGCTATTTCTCTCTCCCTCCCTCCCTCTCTCTCTGCTTTTCCCTCTCCTCCTCTATCTCCCTCTCTCTCGCTGGCTCTATGTGTGTGCTGGGTTTTTCTGGAGCTTTGATTTTAAGTGTTTTACTCATAGATGTCTAGAGTCATTACAGTCTGTTTTACTGTAATCATAAAGCTGAGCCGTTATTTACACAGTGAGCTACATGCACTCATCATCAACAGAACAGCTGCTGGAATAGCTACACCCAAAAACTAACCGACAGGAGTGAAACTTGGTGGGTAGCTTTGACATCATGAGACATGTGGCGTGAGCAAGGACGGGCCTTATCCCTGGACCTGACTGACCCAACAGCCACCATTACAGACCTCCAGCGAGCAGTGGTGTCCTCCATGAGTCCTCCTCTTAGTGCAGCACCATTGGCAGACGGCTGCACCACTCAGGACTACATGCACACAAACCGTTACCACGCCCGTCCTTAACACCACGTCACCGTCACCAAAGACTGCAGTGGTGTCGTGCCAGACTGTCATGGAGTGACTCAGAATGGCAGCGGGTCATCTTCAGTGACGAATCCCGCTTTAGTCTTGGTGGAGAAGACCAATGAATCCGTGCGTGGGTCACCGTGGTCAGCACCAAGATGAACAGTTTGTTGGCACACGTCCAGAAGGCCTGGCGTCACTCCACCTCCAACCCTACCGCACCATCTGTAGGAGCTGTGTGAGGATATTCAAGCTGCATGGAGATGGATTATCACAGGACTCCATTAGGAACCTCTACAGCTCCATACTGAGACGTGTTGGGTTAGCAAACACGGCGGCCCGACGCCATACTGAGAGACAGACTTCTGTATGTGTAGCTCAATATTGATCATATCAGTCTAAATTTATCATCAGTTATTGATCCTGGTCACCTTTATCCTCCTTCCCAACACCACCGCACTCCCACACCTTCTTCTGGGTGCAGCTGTTCTTTTCGTGATGAGTGTAATAAAGTACATTTGCATTCAGTTCACCTTTTTTTTGGGATATGTTGGAGTTGGCACTTATGACTCAACTCATCCATTTCCATTTCCATTGTCAAAGACAGACACAACAACCATTCATCTACAAGTACAGCAAAAGCACATATCATTCCTGATGATAACATCCCGTTATAATGATCTATAGACACGGATACTGTGCGTAGAGATCGG
>JAMWET010000962.1:202500-205000 GCA_024036415.1 Prochilodus magdalenae
CAGTATGTTGTGCTCGCCACATAGTATTTAATGCTCTCTTGATCCTATCTGGTGGTCGCCACATGGTATCTGGTGTGCACCTGACAGTATGTGGTACTCACCACATAGTATTTAATGCTCACCGGATCATATCTGGTGGTCACCACCTAATATCTGGTGTGCACCTGACTGTATGCGGTGCTCGGCACATAGTATTTGATGCTCACCTGATCATATCTGGTGGTCACCACATAGTATCTGGTGTGCAACCAATTTCAACCTGAAGCACAATACACCGAATCCCCTCAGGAACTCTGAGGTTCCTCATCCAGTGCTCACTGCAAATGTCCTGTAGCACAATGACATCACCCCTCTATGCATGCATACATACATACATCTGCTCTGAGCTTTATAGATAGAGTGATAGTCCATTTCATAACAAGGCTGATTATCACCCAAGGACCTTCTCCAGTATAGGGGACACGTAGCAGCTTAGTGAATACGTGTTCATACTATTCTGCTGCATCCACATCACCATTTTTGTAGCTTAGCTGTTTAGCTAGACTGTCTGCAGAACCTCTTTCAGAGCGCAGCTCGAACCAGTAAGAGCTTATTATTCACACAGGCAGAAATAGGCATGTTTTACAGCAGCCTTGGGGGGTTAGGTAAACAAGTAATGGTGCGGCGAGACTTTAACAGCAGTGCTGTGAACAGTTTACACGTTTTGGTGTGGCAGCAACGCTGGCAGTGTTAAAATCTTCGCATCAGACACTGAGCACATACAGTGTGAGGTTAACTCAGACTGCTGGGGGGATATACAGTAGGACGGTGTTATATTTAACACCCACAGTATGGATTGTGAGATTCCCTCTGGCTGTGGGACTGACTGTGACTGGGGGCAATAGGAACATAGTTCCACATCCTATACTGATCTAAATTAAAGATAGCGTCACTTTCACAAATACCAATAAAGATAATTTCAGAAATAGCATATGTAACACTTCATTATCAGGAACACTTACTGGGGATGAACTGAGGTCAAATGATGAATTTACTATGATGAGAAAATGGATTAGTTATAAACTGTATTAGAATATAATTGGTGGTCTGTGTTTGTAAAGCCTCCACAAGCACCAATAACAGCTGAAATTGATTTGCCACCAAATACGATCAGGTGAGCATCAAATACTATATGGTGAGCACCACATACCGTCAGGTGCACACTAGTTACTAGGTGGTGACCACCAAATACGATCAGGTGAGCATCAAATACTATGTGGTGAGCACAACATACTGTCAGCTGCACACCAGATACCATGTGGTGACCACCAGATACGATCAGGTGAGCATCAAATACTATGTGGTGAGCACAACATACTGTCAGCTGCACACCAGATACCATGTGGTGACCACCAGATACGATCAGGTGAGCATCAAATACTATGTGGTGAGCACAACATACAGTCGGGTGCACACCGGATGCTATGTGGTGAGCACTAAATACTTTTAGGCGAATTATATTCTAATACAGTTTATAACTAATCCATTTTCTCATCATAGTAAATTCATCATTTGACCCCAGTTCATCCCCAGTAAGTGTTCCTGATAATGAAGTGCTACATATGTTATTTCTGAAATGATCTTTATTGGGATTTGTGAAAGTGACGCTAAGTGACGAAAGTTTCCCACTGCTGGTAGACCAGTATGACCGTACGCTTCCATACACCTGCAGATTCAGCTACTTCCTCCACACTATGGTCTTTGGCCACGCCCACATGCAGTCCCTCTATTTAGCCAATCATTAACATCTGCTCTGGAGCCACTTTCCGCACATGAAACGACACATTCCCTGCACTGTACCGCCTCTTCCCAATCTATGGATCCCGTCACTCAGCCCCATCATCCTCGTGCAGCGCCGTCTGCAGGAACCTAAAGGTACTACCACCTTAAACACACAAGGTGACTCAGTTTTTGTCCAGTGAGCTTATGTTAAAACTGGTATCAAGGATCCATTAGCAACAGACGTCATCAGGTTGGTAAATGATCAATGCTTCAGCATCCTTCCACCTCTGGAATGCAGAGGAGACAGGGGAAAATGGAGGGAACGGCAGCATCTCCGAGGTGCTCTCCGAGCCAAGGCGGCGGTGCTAATGAGGCTGAGGGAGTTTGTGGGAGAGCTGTAGCTATCAGTCATTATCGCCAGGTCGTTAGTTTTGTGTGTGAGGCGTGATTAAGATGGATGCCCTGCTCCTGGGGCGCTCTTTGTTAAAGTGCTGGGGAGAAAGAGGGAAGAAAAGAGAGAGCAGGAAAAGGACGCTGACGGAAAGTGCAAGGCAGAAGTAGCAGAGATTTTTAGAACTAGAAATTACAGTCATAAACCATAACTAGCAAAGAGCATTCCCTAAAGGGGAAATACAGAGGGGTTGCGCAGATGATGCTCGTTGCTGGGCGGTTGCTAGAGCGTAGCCAAAATGAATGGGAGTCTATGGAAGGAACGAGGGATGAACAAACAACACATAGA
>JAMWET010000962.1:210000-220000 GCA_024036415.1 Prochilodus magdalenae
CGTTATTTTTCATTTTAGAGCATCGCCCACTGCGTCCAGCTGCAGCCCACGGCGCCCAGCTACAGCCCACGGCGTCCAGCTACAGCCCATGGCTCACTGCTTATAGCCCTCATATAAACACTGCCCAGAAAGTCTGACCTGAAAGCCGTATTCCAGCCTCTGTTTGAAATGTGTGACATACTGCTCATGAAAAAACTGAATAGACTCACATGGCCAGAATAAACTTCATCTCATGCCAGTTCTTTGGAATAGCTGCACCCAGGAGGAGGTGTGGGAGTGCGGTGGTGTTGGGAAGGTAGATAAAGGTGACCAGGATCAATAACTGATGATGAATTTAGACTGATATGATCAATATTTATTGAACATACTACACATACAGAAGTCTGTCTCTCAGTATGGTGTCGGGCCGCCGTGTTTGCTAACCCAACACGCCAGGCGTCTCGGTATGGAGCTGTAGAGGTTCCTGATGGAGTACTGTGATAATCCATCCCATGCAGCTTGAACATCCTCACACAGTTCCTGCAGATGGTGCGGTAGGGGTGGAGGTGGAGTGACACCAGGCCTTTTGGACGTGTGAC
Source organism: Prochilodus magdalenae (assembly GCA_024036415.1). Classification (NCBI taxonomy): domain Eukaryota; kingdom Metazoa; phylum Chordata; class Actinopteri; order Characiformes; family Prochilodontidae; genus Prochilodus; species Prochilodus magdalenae. The sequence continues at coordinate 210,579 of JAMWET010000962.1, forward strand.
GCATGACGACAAACTGTTCATCTTGGTGCTGAGCATGGTGCCTCCACCCATGGATTCATTGGTCTCTTTACTGCTACATGTGCAATGGGCGGAGCTTAACAAATCATATAATGAATTACTCAATAACTGCTGTAGGCAAAACTGAGGTGGCTAAAGTGTGGTAGCCTGGATGGGCGTGGCTTAACCTCTATATGACTGGAGTTTAACAGCTGTATGGTAAATGAGTGGAGCTAAACTGCTGTTGGCTATGTGGGAGGGGCCAAATAACAAAATGTACAATATCGTAGTCTGAATAGGCGGAGCTTAACCGCTGTAGGATGAATAGGTGGAGCTAAACTGCTGTAGGCTGAATGGATGGGGCTAACCGCTACATGCTGAATAGGAAGAGCTAAAGTTTGGTAGCCTCGGTGGGTGGAGCGAAAATGCTAGATGTACAATGGGCGGTGCTAAACTGTTGCATACAGAATGGGCAGGGCAGAACTGCTATATGCAGACTGTAGAATGGGTGGGGCTCAAGTGTTGCAGGTTCAAATTACAAAGGGGCGGAGCCTAACTGCTAAAGCTGAACGAGTAAGGCTAAACTGCGTTAAGATAGACGGGGGTGGGGGAGGGTACTTAAATGCTGCAGGCTGAATGGGTGGGGCTTAACCACTATATGTAGAATGGGTGGAGCGAAAGCGATGTAGGATGTATGGATTTACAGTGGGGAAAATAAGTATTTAGTCAGTCACCAATTGTGCAAGTTGTCCCACTTAAAAAGATGAGAGAGGCCTGTAATTGACATCATAGGTAGACCTCAACTATGAGAGACAAAATGTGGAAAAAAATTGAGAAAGTCATTTTGTCTGATTTTTAAAAAGAAGTTTTATTTGCAGAAAATTAATGGTGGAAAAATAAGTATTTTTGGTCAATAACACAACAAAGCAAGATTTCTGGCTGTCACAGACCTGTAACTTCTTTTTTAAGAGGCTCCTCTTTCCCCCACTCATTACCTGTATTAATGGCACCTGTTTGAAGTCGTTAACAGTATAAAAGACACCTGCCTACAACCTCAAACACTCACACTCCAAACTCCACTATGGTGAAGACGAAAGAGCTGTCGGAGGACACCAGAAACCGAATTGTAGACCTGCACCAGGCTGGGAAGACTGAATCTGCAATAGGCAAGCAGCTTGATGTGAAGAAATCTACTGTGGGAGCAATAATCAGAAAATGGAAGACCTACAAGACCACTACTAATCTCCCTCGATCTGGGGCTCCACGCAAGATCTCAGCCCGTGGGGTCAAAATGATCACAAGAACGGTAAGGAAAAATCCCAGAACCCACAAGGGGGGATCTAGTGAATGACCTGCAGGAAGCTGGGACCAACGTTACAAAGGCTACCATCAGCAACAACACTACGACGGCATGGGGACTCAGATCTTGCAGTGCCAGACGTGTCCCCCTGCTTAAGCCAGTCCATAATCCAGGCACGTCTGAAGTTTGGCTAGAGAGCATTTGGATGTTCCAGAAGAGTATTGGGAGAATGTCATATGGTCAGATGAAACCAAAGTAGAAACTATTTGGTAAAAACAAAACTCGACGTGTTTCGAGGAAAGTGAATGCGCAGTTGCCTCCAAAGAACACAAAACAAACTGAGAAGAATGGGGGTGGCAACATCATGCTAAGGGGCTGTTTCTCTGCAAAGGTACCACGACGACTGGTCCGTGTACATGAAAGAATGAATGGGGCCATGTATTGTGAGATTTTGGGTGGCAAACCTCCTTCCATCAGCAAGGGCAATGAAGATGACAACGTGGCTGGGTCTCACTTTCAGCATGACAATGATCCCAAGTCACAACACTGCCAGGGCAACAAAGGAGTCGATACGTAAGAAACATATCAAAGTCCTGGAGTGCCCTAGCCAGTCTCACGATCACAACCACAACGAAAACCTTTGGAGGGAGTTGAAAGTCCGTGTTGCCCGCCGACAGCCCCAAAACATCACTGCTCTAGAGGAGATCTGCATGGGAGGGAATGGGCCAACATACCAGCAACAGTGTGTGCCAACCTTGTGAAGACTTACAGAGAAAACGTTTGAACCTCTGTCATTGCCAACAAAGGATATACAACAAAGTATGAGATGAACTTTTGTTATTGACCAAATACTTATTTTCCACCATATTTGCAAAATAAAATTCTTTAAAAATCAGACAAAATGACTTTCTCAATTTTTTTCCACATTTTGTCTCTCATAGTTGAGGTCTACCTATGATGTCAATTACAGGCCTCTCTCATCTTTTTAAGTGGGACAACTTGCACAATTGGTGACTGACTAAATACTTATTTTCCCCACTGTATGTATATTCTGTGTTTTTTCTTATAATCTACGATAAAGAGGGAAACCTTTAAGGTAACGAAATTCCATACGCCAGTTCCTTTTTCATCGTTCCGAATAATTTGTACCCGTCGCTAAATAATTAGTCGTAAGCCTAATCAGAGTTATAAGCCTGGATTTGAAGTGGTTAAGTAAAGCTTGAGTTAGACTCTCAGGACGCTTCCTTCTGACATGTGAAGGGACGTGATTATGTCAGCAGGGGACATCAAAGCAGAGTTCCTCATAAGTTTGGAAAATGACATGCGTGTTGGAGCCATAAGAATCGGAATCCTCAAAGCGTGATCACTCGCTCACTCCTCTCTGCCTCTAATTACATGTTCCATGTGTAATCCCCTCTCTCTCTCCTCTCGCACGCTTAAACGACTCCGAGTGTGGCGGGTGCAGGAGATGAAAGAAGCTGTGGGGAGGAAGTTGAAGGAGGCGGCGGCTCTGGTGTTTTTGCTCCTCCTGGGCTCCGAGACGGAGCCGCACGTGTGAAATAATGCATCAGTTTGGTTCGGATTAAGCGGCCTCACTGGGGTCCCCCTTTAAAATGTGCAGTAAGTGGTGAGAACTGTGCTTACGGAGCAATAAAGACTAAGCCGGGTTTGCTTAAAGTGATAGTTCAGCACTTTGCCCATATTTCCCACCTTTTTTCCCCAAAAGGTAGATGATCAGCCAAATCTGGTCCAATTAATGAGTTCCCGTTTTCCTCTTCCGCATGTGATTCTCTGCTGTAGCTCCAGTTTGAGCAGCGTTCAGCAAAATACCTCTACTTGTTAAACAATGGAGAACTGAATTAGGTGAGTTCAGTTAATGGGATCCTTCATACTGTGAACCTCAAACACTATTCCTCCTTCAAAAACAAATCCTGCATTTCCAAAATTCCAAAATTCCAAAATTCTAAACTGTAAAGGAACAGACTCATTAATGTTTACGCCCACAACATTTACATACAACCACAACACCAGAGTACAGCAACCAAAATGGTGGACCTACAGTATTTGGAGAAATGTAGCATTCCAGCTTGGGAAGTGGAGGTCGGCATTTTTCATTCCCTTCCCAAGGAACCCAACCGTCAGTGGTACATGATGATTGTTCATCTTTAAACTAGGCTAAAGGAGCTTTCTTAAGCCCTTGTTCCATTCCACCCTAAATGCTTGTACCGCACCCGAATGTAACTGTGACACAATTTAGGGTGGAGCGGAAGATTCCCAAAACAAAATGGCAAAAAGGAATTTCAGCTCCCATGTCTTTAACAGGATCCCGGACAACTATAATCCTGCGGTCTGCACATTTCACTCTGGACTGTTTCCCAAACTTTTGGACAATATGGAGCAGCTTCGCTCAGTGTTTGACCCTGAAGAGACTGAAGGGAGGAGCAGCTCCACCTTTATTAGCATCACAATCTCGACAGCAGCCTGTAAGTAGCAGCCATGCTGTGTGATTGATTGTATTCGTGTTTGCTGGTTGAAGCAGATCATCTTAAACTAAGAGTTTCACAGTGCGGAACAGCTTTAATCTACTGTGTGTTGATGTCCAGATGGAAAGCTAGTAGCTAGCATAGCAAGCTAACTAGCATAGCTAACTAAATAGTATGAGGGCGGAACTTAGTCGATTATCCAAGAAACATCTTGCACTGAAACCCACCAATCAGCATGCTGCTGACTTCATTCCTAAGTTATGACTTACAGTGGGTGCGGAAAGTATTCAGACCCCTTTACATTTTTCTGTCTTTGTTTCGTTGCAGCCATTTGCTCATTTGTTTATTTCTCATTAATGTACGCTCAGCACCCCATACATTTTTGCAAATTTATTAAAAAAGAAAAACTGAAATATCACATGCTCATAAGTATTCAGACCCTTTGTTCAGTATTGAGTAGAAGCACCCTTTTGAGCTAGTACAGCCATGCGTCTTCCCGGGAAGATTTCACACCTGGATTTGGGGATCCTCTGCCATTCTTCCTTGCAGATCCTCCACTTCCATCAGGTTGGATAGTGAACGTTAGTGGACAGCCATTTTCAGGTCTCTCCAGAGATACTCAATTGGGTTTAGGTCAGGGCTCTTGCTGAGCCAGTCAAGAATAGTCACAGAGTTGTTTCCGAAGCCACTCCTTTGTTATTTTAGCGGTGTGCTTAGGGTCATTGTCTTGTTGGAAGGTGAGCTTTCGGCCCAGTCTGAGGTCCAGAGCACTCTGGAAGAGGTTTTCCTCCAGGACATCTCTGTACTTGGCTGCATTCATCTTTCCATCAATTGCAACCAGTCGTCCTGTTTCTGCAGCTGAAAAACACCCCTGTAGCTTGATGCTACCGCCACCATGTTTCACTCTCGGGATAGTATTAGGCAGGTGATGAGCAGTGGCTGGTTTTCTCCACACATACTGCTTAGAATTAACGCCAAGAAGTTCAACCTTCGTCTCATCAGACCAGAGAATCTTATTTCTCATTTGGCAAACTCTATACGGGCCTTCATAGGTCTTGCATGGAGAAGAGGCTTCCTTCGGGCCACTCTGCCATAAAGCCCTGACTGGTGGAGGGCTGCAGTGATAGTTGACTTTGCGGAACTTTCTCCCATCTCCCTACTGCATCTCTGGCTTAGCCACAGTGATCTTTGGGTTCTTCTTTACCTCTCTCACCAAGGTTCTTCTCCCACGATTGCTCAGTTTGGCTGGACGGCCAGGTCTAGGAAGAGTTCTGGCCGTCCCAAACTTCTTCCATTTAAGGATTATGGAGGCCACTGTGCTCTTAGGAACCTTGAGTGCTGCACATTCATGGTGAAACTGTTATGGTTCTAGACAGCACCGAAAACAAAAATGGTTCTGCTATGGTTACAAAGCTATGGTTGAGACAATAGAAGAACTTGTATTGGTGCTGTATAGAACTGTACGTAACACATTCTCTGTGAAGAACCAATGTGAAGAGCCATGTCATCATGCAACAAGCCTTTCATGCATGCTAATGGTTCTATAGAGAACCCTTGCCTTTATTAATGAACCCGTGAAAGACCAGTGTAGCTGAGGCCAGTAGAATGCTTTAATCACCCAGGGTTCTAGGACCTTCATCATACAGAAGAACCATGTACCCGTGGAGACAGACAGTTCTTCACTGAGATGGTTCTGTAGGAGCCCAGAGCTCTTTTTAAAGCATAACAGTCGTGATATTGAAGCCCGAGTTTTCCCCATGTTTATGTATAACAGGATGTCAAACAGCATTAGAACCCACACGAGCAAGTCTGTTAGAGATTACCGAACAACTGAACGCGGCCTGCAACACGTGAGTGAGTGTTTAGGCATGCAGCCCGCACAACCTCCCATTAGCTGCACTAGCTTCACGGCTTCAGTGAAAAACCAAACAAGCCAGTTTCAGACGCCAAACATGACTTAGCTGATCAACTATGCTCGGGGTGGGAGCGCTGGGTGGAGGTGGGGGGTGCCAGCATCGCTCCTGCTCTTACTCACTCTTACTCTCTGAATCCCTTACTCTCTCTACCACACACTCTTTCTCTCTCATACTCTTTCACATTCTCTCTCACTCTCTCTACTCCTCTTACTCTTACCCACTGTGCCTCACACTCTATCTCACTCTCTCTCTCCCACACACTCTTCCTCTCACTCTTTCCCATTTTCTCCTTCTTGCTCACTGTGCCTCACACTATCTCAGTCTCTCTCTCGCACACACACACACTCACTTACTCTCTCCCTCCCACACATTCTCTCTCACTCTCTCCCTCCCACACACTCTCTCTCACTCTTTCTTTCTCATACTTTCACATTCTCTCACTCTCTCTACTCCTCTTACTCTTACCCACTGTGCCTCACACTCTCTCTCACTCTCTCCCTCCCACACACTCTCTCTCACTCTTTCTTTCTCATACTTTCACATTCTCTCACTCTCTCTACTCCTCTTACTCTTACCCACTGTGCCTCACACTCTCTCTCTCTCTCCCTCCCACACACTCTCTCTCACTCTTTCTTTCTCATACTTTCACATTCTCTCACTCTCTCTACTCCTCTTACTCTTACCCACTGTGCCTCACACTCTATCTCACTCTCTCTCTCCCACACACTCTTTCTCTCACTCTCTCTGCTCCTCTCACTCTTACCCATTTTCTCATTCTTGCTCACTGTGCCTCACGCTATCTCAGTCTCTCTCTCGCACACACACTCTCTCTCAACTATCCTTTCTCTTACTCACTCTGTCTCGCCCTCGATATCTCTCTCTCTCTCTCTCTCTCTCTCTCTCTCCCTTTCTCTCTCTCTCTCTCTCTCTCTTTCGCTCACTCTTTTAGCACTCTTTCATACTCTCTTACTCTCTCACACTCAACTTTTAAATTATTCTGTCTCTCTCTCTCTCTCTCTTTCTCTCTCTGTTTGTCCATATGTCCATATGTCAATCTCTCCATCACTTTCTGTATCTCTTCTCTCTCTCTCTCTCTCTCTCTCTCTCTCTCTCTCTCTCTCTCTCTCTCTCTCTCTCTCTCTCTCTGTCTCTCTGGTAAAGAAGAACAGCCAGGCTTAGGCTGACAGCTTGGGACCCCCCCAAAAGCACATACTCCTGCTGCCCCTTACAATGATAAATCAATTCCAGATTGCCCTCACTCAGTGTTTCCAACTCACCCCCAGTGCCCCCCCCCCACACTAACACATAGCGCACACGCAAACCCACACACATTCACACACACACTCACACACACACTCACACACACACAGACAAATTAAAGCAAACTCCGTCATTTTCTATATCTCTTGTGGGTGTCATCCAATTCTTACCATATGTTAATAGAAAAAGAGAAAGAAAGACAGAGTGAGAGAGAGAGAGAGAGAGAGACAAAGACAGACAGACAGAGAGAAGGAGAGAGAGAGAGACATGAACCTTATGAATATGCAATACATACAAGCATGTCCACAATACAACACAGACCACACATCCCCACTCAAATACTGCCTCAGTTACATATCCGAGCCAGTCCTTTCTCTTCTTTCTATCTTTCCCTTTATTCTTACATATATCACAGCATCCTGCTGCTGGCTTGTTTGGTCATACCGCAGTATATTTCTCCATATCACCACCTCTAATATATATTTAGTGGTGTAAAAACTTTGATCTCTTTTTCTGCACAGTGTAAAAGCTCTAGTTCTCCTTTCAGGTTAGTGAATATTCATGATGGACCGACCAATAGAATCGCTCCAAACCTGCTTAGTAATAAACCTTGTTCTATCAGCTCCACTGCAGGGTAAGGAAGCTGGTTCCTCCTCCTGTAAAGCTCCACTCTGGAGGGGTTTAAGGTGGACTGTATAATTCCATGAGGGCTAGTTGTAGTTTGATGTCTTCACTTTTATTCTACAGTAGAGCGTTTAGATAAACAGAAGGAGAACCTTCTATGAGGAGCCATGTCTGAACTTTGAGTGCATTTGTGATTGTGACAGTACAATTTCAATTTCCAATTGGTTCTTGAACTGGTTCCGTTCAGGCTGTGTAGATCCTTGGTGCTATTCAGGGAACCAGTCTGCATTTGCACCTGCTTTTTCTGGATCCAAGGACCGTCAAAATAAACCCCATCAGCGTCAACAGAGGGCGCTGCACAGTGGTGGTAAACAGTAGTACCAAGATGGCGGAGCGTATAGGTTACCTGCTAGCGTTTGGGCTGGCATTCCAGATGTTTGCTTTAATCCAGATAGCAGCACAGCTCAACTATTAGAGATAAGAAGATGTAGAAGAGGTTCTTCATCTTCTTCGCCATTGTTGCCTTCTCATTACTCAACAGCAGACACAGCCACAGATGTTACTATGGTTGGTGTTGAAGAACCTACTATTCTTTGGTTCCAGCAGGAAATAAAATGCGTGGGTTCTCGAACCTCTTTATTTTTGGTGCCAAACGTGCAAATCTCTTTCTCTTTCTCTTTCATTTCTTTCTTTCTCACTTATACTTACTACTAATTCATCCTAGAGTGTGGCAAACTCAAAAGCCACTACACTACAACACTATTTGTGTTGGGGTGTGTGTGTGTGTGCTTAGCGGTGGGTCCATCAGCTAGACAGATGATTTAAGGGCTTGTAATGACTCAGTAGAGATCTCTGTTAACAAACATACTCTCTCTCTTTCTCTCTCTCTCTCTTTCTCTCTCTCTCTCTGTCACACACACACACGGGGATGGCACTTAGGATTTGAGGAGGCGTAATTACAGTCTCTCCACTCCACTGTTACCATCAGACCATCTACAACCTCACTGTTTACATACCTATTCACACAAATAGAGGGATAGTGAGAGAGAGAGAGAGAGAGAGAGAGAGAGAGAGAGAGAGAGAGAGAGAGAGAACAAGCACACTGAACCACTAAACCAGGTAGTTAACATACTGTATATTATGGTGTCTCTTTCACAAAAGAGCCCTGAACTGCTGCTGCTGTTTTCCCCTTTTCAGGCAGCTGATGGAACCCCAAATAGGCCACGGTTCTCCGTCAGTGGTGTATGTAGAATGAGCAGAACGCCTAAAGTGATATCATGGTATCATGTTCCAGCCTCAGAGCACGGCTAATTCGGATTTAGTTACAGATAAATTTCTTATTGATTCGTTTTTTAGTTTTAGAAATGCTTAAGCAGTTTGGGTGGAAAATGACTCTTATTTTGAAGAGCTGGGCTGTTGGCATGTGTGTGGTAGCAAAGCTTCACAGAGCCTAGCAGAAAACAGTGTAGCCAAGCCTAGCTAACTCTGGCCTCGCTATATACCTATTACAAATTGGTTGACTCCACTGTCACTTCCTAATTACTTTAGTAGTTAATCAGTCTGGCTCCTGAAGCCCTAACCAATAGGAACGCTCGCTTGGCTGCATCATCCCAGATTCCACGCATGCAATCAAATAAAGCTATGTACTTAAGTTCCCAAAATGCAGTTAGTTTTATATTTTGTTATTAAGGCCTAGAGGACTTAACACTTCCGTATATATAGGTCAGATTTTGAGTCAAATTGAGGTGTGGATGAATGTGACACAGTGTGGGAGTGCGGTCCTGTTGGGAAGGAAGATAAAGGTGACCAGGATCAATTTAGACTGATATAATCAATATCTAT
>JAMWET010000962.1:225000-240000 GCA_024036415.1 Prochilodus magdalenae
GATCAGGAATGGTGTGCTTGTATACAGTTTTTTGATCCGACTAGCCATTTCCAGACAAAACATCCAAACATCCAGCTATTTTTCCATTAAAAATGAATATAGTAGAAAAGTGCATGCTCTGTTTTGCATGTTTTGCATCTCAGGGCAGACTCCCAAGCCCAATGTCAAAGTTGTTCTGACTTACACTCTTTTTTCCCATTGCCTATTCTTTCCATAGAGTCCAATTCATTTTCACCCCCATGGGTTTCTTTACCCAACACCCAACAAACTGTGTGTACTCAAAACTCGGTACCACTTTAGAATAAGGCTGCCTTTATAAAGGATTTAGAAGTGGTTTAATAATAGGTTACTATTCGTTATTAATTAGGTCATAAACACTTTACAAATTATTAATAAGCAGTTATGACACATTATTAAAAAGAGCTCCTCCATATGGTTGGTGCAGCTCAGCGGATAACACCACTACCCACCAAGTAGCCACCACCCCACGTGGGGAACCTGGGGTTCGAATCCCAGTACGGGTGACTATGCTGTGCTATACCAATAAGAGTCCTTGGGCAAGACTCCTAACACTACACTGGCCTACCTGTAATGTGGTTAACCTTGTAAGTCGCTCTGGATAAGAGCATCAGCTGAATTCCAGAAATGTAAATGTAAATATGATGCATATGAATATGTATCGAAGCTGACAGGGTTATGTGGACTGATGGAAAAGACAAAGTAAGATTAGTAAACATCAAAATCTGAGTTTTACCAGTATATAAGTATGTGTGCTCACTGTTAGGCTAATAACAAGTCACTGTTGCCCATCTTATTTATGTGTTGTAAACATTTATTAATAATTTTAATGTGTTTATGGCCTAATTAATAACTATTAGTAAACTCTTTATGAAGGTAGCCTTATTTTAAAGTGGTACCCAAAACTCAATCCCCAAGACATACTGACCTGTACTCCACTATGTATCACTTATTCATCCCTTATTCCCATCCATTTGACATCTTAGCAACAGGCTAGCACCAAGCTGAAGCTGCACAAACACTCTGCAGTTCCTTCAGGAAAGCTGTTTCTCTTGGTGGCTAGTATAGGTAACGTTTGCTACTAGCAAGCTAACTAGCATAGCTAGCTAAATAGTATGAGGACAGAGCTTATTTCCACGGAGGCTCATTCTATTTGTTGTCTATTTGGACATGATGCATATCAGCCAATCACAACACAGCTCATTGAATTACTCATGAGGTCACCGGAAAAGGGAACCCAGCTTGTTTCGTTCTAGGACCAAGTCCTGTAGAACATCAGAGAGCAATTCAAAACACTGAATAAATGCATTCCATGGTGCCATAAAGGGGTTAAAGTTCGGTTCTCACTACACCAGTTCTGATCTTCAGCTGACCTCCAGACACCCCTGAGCATCGACTGAGCTTCCCCCAGCTTGGAGCCTCCTGTCTTGGCTTCTGCTGGATCAGTTACCCCCTGACAGTCACATGCTTGGGATGCCAGACCGGACTTTCCCCTGACAGAGGACAAACAAGCAAGAAGAGCACTGACACAATGAATGTGCTTGACTCCGTGTCGGCTGACCCAACTCGCACAAGCTTTGCATTTTTCCTCGGCTGCTAGTCATTCTTCTGCTGTGTTTCTGTGTGCTCACGCTCAGTTTGGACATGCTGTAGAGCGGCAGGCTGTGTAAATAAGATCTGCAGAGTCGAACCCAAATTAAGTCGGGCGGCCAGAACATGCTGGGCGTCTAAAGTTTGATTCTGTAGCTACAAGCTTTAGCTTGCTTCTTTCTGGAGTTGCAACGTGAACCAAGTTAGCATACAGTAAACGCTTTTAGTCAGTCCCCTGTGACTGAAGCATACCTAATAGCATCCACTACCTCCACAAGAAGCTCCAATAACAGCTGCAGCTCTATATGGCAAGGACCAGTTTGTGGGAATAGGCCACATCAATGTTCAGACACTCAGAATTGGTCAGATGATTTGGTTGGTATATTACAGGTTGGCAAGAGGAACTGGGGATGTTGCAGGTCATGATATGTGAACAATGTGGTGTCATCTTGGAATACAGGGATAGGAATGTGATGCTCCTCGGCAACACTATGAGTAAGAGGCAAAACTTAATGTAGACACTGTGGTTCACATGTACTGTCACCTCAACCGAAGAACTCATTTCCCCGTAATCATAGTGGTGACTGATTTTGTGTCCAGGCAAAGCTAACATAATCTATTTACAGTGGTGTTGATGGAAACCAGAGGTCACTATGCCTACAACACAACAATATTAGCTATAACAACTAATATTAACCAAGCAACCTATTAAAAATAGCGTTATCCAGGTTGTTGAGGAATGGTTTGAATATGGTTCCATATAGAACCTTTTGAAAATGGCTCTATGCGGCACAAAAATGGGTTCTTCTAGTCTTAAAATCTTAACACTATGATAATAGCAGGACATTCTGTAATAGAGTAACATTAGGGCATTGTAGAGTTTCTACATAGCCCTGTAGCGTCACCCCAGCGCCTGACTGGATTGTATTTGTTTCTATGTCTTGGGATTCGTTGGTTTGGTTTGTACTGGTTAAACTGGTGTTGAAAATGGGGTGAGAACAGGATATATGTGTAGTAGTGTGTCCATACATAGTCTCTAGAACAGTCTGTACCCGGGCACTGGAGTGGTCAGAAAATGTCTTTTTTTCTTTACTAGTGGTGCCTATTATAACATGCCAGCTAAAAATACCCTCCCTGGGACAGCACCATCCTCCAAAAGCAGTCTGGAGACCAGCGAATGATGTGGGAGATGTGGAGAGAAAGAGAGCGAGAGCGAGAGAGAGAAATAGAGAGTGTGCAAGATTAACCCTATCTTGGTAATATGGTGCTGCTGCCTCCTCTGCCCTGTAGGAGCCCTGTACTATTCCTGGACACTCAAATTCAGTGGACGGCTAGCAATGCTCACAGGTCAACCTGGGTCCAGTCATTTGTGCAACGATTAGATGTATTTAATGGGAAATGACCTCAGCAATTAAATATAAATTGATATTATCAGTATACACTGTGTCCAGACTTTATTCTTCTCAAGAGACCCACTTTCAGTTCCTCAAAGAAACAGACCCCCCAAACTTCAGCCATAGATGCTGCTTTGGCATTCACCAAATCCCAAACCCGGGTCCGTGATGTTGAGGTCTGGTTATTCTCCCTTGTTTATTTAACTATTTAAAATGGCTCCAGAGCAGATGTTAATGATTGGCTAAAAGGAGTGACTGCATGTGGGCGTGGCATAATACCATAGTGTGAAGGAAGTAGCTGAATCTGCAGGTGTATGGAAGCGTACGGTCATATGGGTCTACCAGCAGTGGATAAAATCCCAGCCTACAGGAAATTCTCGTCAGAATTGTCCCGGGGAAGGCATCCACCAAATGCCCACTTCGTTGATGCAAGAGTGTCTGAACATTAATGTGGCCTACAGCCAGAAACTTGTCTAGTCCAAGCCAAATTGAATCTCAGCTGTTATTGGTGCTCCTGGAGGTATTACATGCTATTAGGTATGGGGACTCATGGTCAGTCAACTTTAGCTGTGAAATGGCCAATACACCACAATTATACCGACTGAACATTAACACAGTGTTAAGTTCTGAAATCTCATATTGTTATGACATTGACGAGTTATGTCTATGAAGGGTTTGCAAAAAGGTATACCAAAATTGTTTGCCGTTTATCCCAGTTTATTGAACATGTTGCAGTTAAAAGCTCAAGCTGAAGTTAAGAAGTTCAGTCTTAGATGTTGGTTTAGGGTTTTCTGCCTCGTCTCACCATCCAAATAGCCCCAAACACATTTAGTAATGTTGAGGTTCTGGACTCTGGGGGTGGTCAGTCCATTGCTCTGAGAGAACCAACAGCTTCTCAGCAACTTGACTGTCTGCTCTGTCTACTTTTCTCAGTGAGGAGCTTCTTGAGTAGCTACACATCCCTTCCCATCACAGGTCCCAGAGATCCCATAGCATTTCTCACAGCGGAAGGATGGAAACACCAGTGGATGTACTCAGATCTAATGCAGGAGTGGAGCTTGGTGTTCTCCTTTCTCTCAAAGACGAAGCTTTAATTGCGGTTTATCTGTTGACAAATTCAGTGATGTTGAGGTTCTGGACTCTGGGGTGGTCTGTCCATTCTTCTGAGAACACCAGCAGGTTCTTTGTTGGAGGTATATGTCTTCTTTTCTCCTCAAATGATCTCAGTGAGTTGAGCTGTCTTGAAGTGTTTAACACCTATACCTCCTTTCAGACCTCCATAGCCTTCAGGTTGGGTCTCACAATGGAAGGGATGGACAGAAACACCTATGGATGTTCTCAGATCTGAAGCAGGAGTGGTGATTGCTGTTCTCCTCTCTGATAAATTCCTCTCTCCTTAATGATAAATTCAGTGATGTTGAGGTTCTGGACTCTGGGGTGGTCTGTTCATTCTTCTGAGAACACCAGCAGCTTCTTTGTTGGAGGTATATGTCTTCTTTTCTCAGTGAGAAGCTTCTTGAACAGCTATACCTCCTTTCAGACCTCCATAGCCTTCAGGTTGGGTCTCACAATGGAAGGGATGGACAGAATTACCTGTGGATGGTCTCAGATCTGAAGCAGGAGTGGAGCTTGATGTTCTCCTTTCTCTCAGAGAGGAAAGCTTTAATTGCTGTGTAGCTGATAATAAACTCAGTGATGTTGAGGTTGTTCTAACAACACCAGTCTCCTTTTCCTCAGGGCTTCTGGATCCCGACCTGGATCCCAGTGAAGTGAAGCAGCTTACATGCTTTCAGTCTATTGTTCTAACAGGATGGACAGAATCAGCTTGGATGTTCTCAGATCTGGATGTGATGTGTTCTCCTCTCTAAAAAATCCCTTTTTTCAGTGAGGTTCTGGACTCTGGGGTGGCTGTCATTCTCTGAGCAGCTTACATCCAGTGAGAAAGCTTCTTCAGACCCACCCATAGTGCTGAGGTGAGTCTTCTCACAATGGAAGGATGGACAGAATCACCTGTGGATGTTCTCAGATCTGAAGCAGCCTGATGTTCTCCTCTCTGAAATGATCTTTACTGCCTCGGCTCTGCAGTGCTGCCTTTATAGGATGCAGCATCATAAATAATGAGTTTATTATCAGTGTACATAATTACCCAGCGCATGTTCACTCCAGCATGTTTTTTGTTTCCCTCAGTAAAAAATGAGTGAGGGTTTTTAGTCTTCCCAGCAGCGCGTTTACGGCGGAAAAAAGGCTGCCTGCGCTGAAAAGCATTTTCCACTAAAGTAACAACTCGCATGTTGTTTTGTTTTAACAGCTTCTATTTGTGCTCCTTTCATCAGTGAGTTACAGCTTCACTCACACTGTTTTAATATGAGAGAGAGGGAGCGAGAGAGAGAAAGCAGAGGGCAAGAAGATAAATAGCACTAGCATAAAAATCTGACTAATCACTGAGACTCACTGCGGCCAAAGATTATATTAGAAACACACACATGGTGGGGATTCTATGATCTTCCCTATGTGTGTGTCTCATTCTCTCCATCTTCTAGCTTTGAGTGCGACTCGGCTTGAACCGCCATCTATCAAGGCACTCTCACAGCTCGGGACTTCAATGTCAAGCGTGGGAGCGGGCGGTCAACCAATGCAGTGCATGCATATACATGCATGTCTCTATAGGATAATGATTATAATTATGCATTATTTAATATACATGGTCTAAACAGTTGCCAAGCAGCCAATCATGTAACTGACACATGAGCTGCATTACTGCGAATGCAGAAGCAGATAAGGCTTTAAGACTGTATTCTCCTTCACAGTGCTGTGCATGCAGTATATGGCATCCGTTCCAACACTGTGTTGGGCAAGAGGTAAAACAATTGCGCCATTTTACAATGCATCAAATAACATAGGCACCTTGCAGGTGGTAGTACATTCAGGCTCCTGCAGATGGCGCTGCACAAGGATGATGAGGCTATGAATACCTGTGTGGTGTGAGGGACGGGATCCATAGATTGGGAAGAGGTGGTACAGTGCAGGGAATGTCTCGTTCCATGTGTGGAAAACGCTCCAAAGCAGATGTTAATGATTGGCTAAAAGGAGTGACTGAATGTGGGCGTGGCCAAAGACCATAGTGTGAAGGAAGTAGCTGAATCTGCAGGTGTATGGAAGCATACGATCATACGGGTCTACCAGCCATGGCTGGAATCCCAGTCTACAGGGAATTCTCATTGGGATTGTGTCAGGGAAGGCATCCACCAAATCTGGCCCAACTGACCAATTCCTTGATACAAGATTGTCTGAAGACTGATGTGGTCTACATCCGGGAACCTGTCCAGTACATGCCAAATCCAATCTGTGCTGTTATTGGTGCTCGTGGAGGCATTACACACTATTAGGTATGTTCAGTCACAGAGGACAGTACATTTTTTTGACTGAACATTGACACTGTGTTGAGATCTGAAAACGCATATTGTTATGACATGCATGTCCATGACAAGTTTACCTGAACTTCGACCACAGCTGTTTGCAGTTTATCCTTGCCTATTGCTTTTGGAATAAGCCACAAAGCAGAGCAGCCAATCAGAAATCAGGATTACTTTCTATCTGGCCAAAACAGGCATCTTCCGAGGCCAAGTTTATGGACGAGTGAGTTAGGTCCTGAGGTACGTGAAGGCTTACTCCTGTATTGTTTATCTTTCTATCTAGGTGAATCAGCACTGGAGCTGGTTTCTGGCTGTTTCTTAACTCTAGGGTATTTTTGGACTCTGACCTATTTGGATTAGCTAACGATGCATTCTCCGAGTGGCTCGCTCTGGAGACATGCAGCAAATGTAAATAAACCCTCGTCTCAGCCACAAACGCTCTGCCCATATGTAGATGGATAGTCTGAAAATTGTTGGGGTGTTAACAAGCCCACATATTACAGGGTTCTGCTGGGTGCATTCTGATTGGCTATCCCCATTTTCACGTATACACACTTCGGTGCTTTGTTTGCACTTGTCCTATGTGGGGTGGCATGGTGACACAGTGTGTAGCACTCTGACCTCACACCAAGAAGCCTGGGGGTCTTTCTGTGCAGAGTCAGGTGAACTGGAGATTCCAACTTGGCCCCCATCTGTCATGGACTAGTGGCCTGTCCAGGGTCTCTCCTCCCTGTGAATGCTGGGATAGGCTCCAGAACCCCATGTGATCCAGAGGGATGAAGTGGCTAAGGAGATGAGTGAGTATATGACCAAGGCTTGGTCATTCCAGCTAACCGGATAGCAGTCTCAGTCACAGATGCCTTGGACGTCCCCTGAGTTTCCAGAGGGACTGTTTATGTTGTGACTCCGTATTCAAGACTGCCTCCTCCAATTAGCCAGCTTGTGATTGGTTGTTTTGCATGTCACTCAAACATGCCTTGTCCACAATTGTAGGCAGTTCCTAGACGGACTGGCGATGCAAAACTCAATGAACTCTGACCCTAACCTCGATAACATTTACACTAAAAGTCTAACAGAGAGGAGACGAAAGTCCTAACAACCACCTGGAAGATGTGGTAGACCAATCACAACTGTCCCCATCATATAAACAGCAATTAAAGCATTCATCTCTGAGAGACAGGAGAACACCGAGCTCCACTCCTGCTTCAGAGAACGTCCACAGGTGTTTCTGTCCATCCTTCTTCCACTGTGAGACGAAGACACCTCAACGCTGAGGAGGTCTGAAAGGAGGTGTAGCGGTTCAAGAAGCTCCTCACTGAGAAACGGAGACGGACAGATCCAACGAAGAAGCTGCTGGTGTTCTCAGAACTATGGACTGACCACCATAGAGTCCAGACCCTCAACACCACATGTGTTTGGGGTTACTGGGATGGTGAGATGAAGCAGGAAACGCTAAACCAGCTGTGAACTTTAGAGGTGTGTCTGAGAAGGTGACAGTGAGTCTCTTGAGAAGAAGGGAAGGTGTAATGAAGGTGAAGAGTGGACACAGTGAAGACTGGAAGATCTGCTCTCCTGAATTTGGCTGTTGAAGCTTCTGTGTGATTTGACTTGGTTTCCCGCTGAGGGTTCTTTGGACTGGAAATGAAATGAACGGAGGGAGGACGCTGACGCCGCACATCTGCACACGTTTACTCCACACCTTCATTCAGTCCTGAGCAGCGCACGCATGTGCTCAGAGTGAACAGCCTGTGTTTATGCGAAGTCAGCTCGTATCGGCGTCTCAGGTTCTGGACAAACTCCTCTTCCCTCTCTTTCTGTTAACATGAAGACTAACATGGAAAATCCATTTGGGTTCAGCTCAGTTCTCTCCCCCTCTCTCTCTCTCCCTCTCTCTCTCTCTCTCTCCCTCTCTCTCTCCCTCTCTCTCTCTCTCTCTCCCTCTCCCTCTCCCTCTCCCTCTCCCTCTCTCTCTCTCTCCCTCTCCCTCTCCCTCTTCCTCTCTCTCTCTCCCTCCTCTCTCTCTCTCTCTCTCTCCCTCTCTCCCTCTTCCTCTCTCTCTCTCTCTCTCTCTCTCTCTCTCTCTCTCCCTCTCTCTCTCTCCCTCTCTCTCTCTCTCTCCCTCTCCCTCTCCCTCTCTCTCTCTCTCCCTCTCCCTCTCCCTCTCTCTCTCTCTCTCTCTCTCTCTCTCTCTCCCTCTCCCTCTCCCTCTCCCTTTCCCTCTTCCTCTCTCTCTCTCTCTCTCTCCCCCCTCTCTCTCTCTTTCTCTCTCCCTCTCTCTCTCTCTCTCTCTCTCTCTCTCTCTCTCTCTCTCTCTCTCTCTCTCTCTCTCTCTCTCCCTCTCTCTCTCGCTCTCTCTCTCTCTCTCCCTCTCCCTCTCCCTCTCTCTCTCTCTCTCTCTCTCTCTCTCCCTCTCCCTCTCCCTCTCTCTCTCTCTCTCTCTCTCTCCCTCTCCCTCTCCCTTTCCCTCTTCCTCTCTCTCTCTCTCTCTCTCTCTCTCTCTCTCTCTCTCTCTCTCTCTCTCTCTCTCTCTCTCTCTCTCTCCCTCCCTCTCCCTCTCTCTGTCTATTTCTCTGTCTCTCTCTCCCTCTGCCTCTTTCTCTCTCTCTCTCCCTCTCTCCCTCTCTCTCTCCCTCTCTCTCTCCCTCTCTCTCTCTCTCATGCTCCTCTCTTCTTTCCTACCTTCTCCCCCTCCTCAGTCTTCCCCTTTCTCCCTCCCCTTTTTCCCTACTCTTCTCTTTCTCACTATTCTTTGTCTCACTTCTTTCTACCTCTCTCTTACACATGCTCTTCTTTCTCTCTTGTCCTCTCCCATTCTTCATCTTCTTCTTCCCCCTCTTTTCCTCCTTCCCCTTTATTCTCTTCTCCCTCCACATGCCCCTCAGTCTTCCCCTTCTCTCTACTATCATCCCCCACACTTCTCTCCCTTATCTCTCCTCTCTTCCTCCATGCTCTCTATTTTGTCTGCTTTTTTTTGTTCTCTCAACTTTCTAGTTCTCTCTGTCTCCACTTTCGGCCTTCTCTCTTCTTCTCTCATTCTCACTATTCTTTCTCTCTCTCCCTCCTTCTCACTATTCCTTCTCTCTCTCCTATCTCCCACCTCTGTATCTCTCTCTCTGCTTTTGAGGTATTCCTTTTCAACCGCTCATTCTCCATTCTCTGTGGAAAAGCTGGAGCTGGACTGCCGTGTCCTCCGCCACGTGAGGAGAAATAACGAGGTGTGTTTTAAGAGAAAGTCTGTCTTTCACTCGTGGGCCTTCGCTCTCCGCCTGCTTCCTGAAATCTAAAGACTGCTATAGCATGGTAATACATATGCACTCAAAAAAAGGAAGAAAGACAGAAAAATGGAAAGAAGAAAAACTTTGGTAAGAATTTCTACAGAGTTCTTTTCCTCCTCTGACAGTTTGTTTCCTGGCGAAGGCCTCCATCCTAGATCTTCTGAGCAGGAGCTGAAGTGTAGACATGAAGAAGCATGTTTCCCACGTTTCCCAGCCCTGCTGCTCCTGCTGAAATATTCACAGGGCTTTAGCCATCCAGGAGAACGTTCCCGCTAATACGGCTGATGTGGTTTTTATCCCTGTTGAGGAGGTAGAGCAGGTGAATAATTGATGGTTTGGTTTTAATGACCCATGGATAATGTGAAGGATGAAAGGATGGAAGAGGAGTAGGAGGTAGAAATGGGGGGCTGAAGAGAAGAAGCAAGAAAGGACAGAGTTAGTGAGAGCAATAACAGCAAGAGAGAGAAGGAAAAGAGAGAGTGGAAGAGAGAGAGAGAAAAGAAGAGACCAGAAAAGGAAGTGAGAGAAAGAACAATATCTTGTAAAGACCAAGAAAGAAAGGGGAAGAGAGAGAGAGGAAGGGAAAGAGAGAGAGAGAGTAAGGGAAAGAGAGAGGGAGATAAAGGGGAAGAGAGAGAGAGGAAGGGGAAAAGAGAGAGAGGAAGGAAAAGAGAGAGAGAGGAAGAGGAAAAGAGAGAGAGGAAGGGAAAGAGAGAGAGAGAAAGGGAGAGAGAGAGAGAGAGAGAGAGAAAGAGAGAGAGAGAGAAAGAGAGAGAGAGAAAGGGAGAGAGAGAGAGAGAGAGAGAGAAAGAGAGAGAGAGAGAAAGAGAGAGAGAAAGGGGAAGAGAGAGAGCAAAAGGTAAGAGAGAGAGAGAAAGGGGAAGAGAAAGAGATAGAAAGGCAAAGAGAGAGATAAAGGGGAAGAGAGAGAGAGGAAGTGGAAGAGAGAGAGAGAAAGAGAACGAGAGAGAGAGAGAAAGGGGAAGAGAGAGAGAGAGAAATGGAAAGAGAAAGAGAGAGAGAGAGAGAGAGAGAGAGAGACAGAGAGAAAGAGAGAGAAAGGGCAAGAGAGAGAGCAAAAGGGAAAGAGAGCGAGAGAGAGAAAGGGGAGGAGAGAGAGAGAAAGGGGAAGAGAAAGAGGAAGCGGAGAAGAGAGAGAGAGTAGGGGAGAAGAGAGAGAGATAGAGAGAGATGAATCAGAATCACTCCTGCATGGAGTTCGACTCCCAGAGTTTCTCCACTCTCCGCCGACTCCAAAGCCCGGGCACGGTGGAGGTTGCAGAGGATTGCGAGGGTCTCTTTTTAATTTAGGTCAGCGCGGTGGGAATGCCGGCCCTCCGAGATTGAGGCTTGTTGGAAATTTCCGATGTGCATCATTAGACTGGATTAAACCTACAGACAGGAATAAGGGCGTCTGAAACGAAAGCGTGTCCGGCCTTCCCAGTAACAACCAGGAAAGCGCATTTCCTGAAGGAAGCGCAGAATACACTATCCACTACATACATGGCTCCCACTTCCTGCTAGTCTGTGGTCACTACGGGAGGAACGAGGGATGAATAAACAACACATAGAGGAGTGCGAGTCAGTGTGACTGTGGATTAGAGTTTGGGGATCTGCCCTGAGTGAGCATATGCAGATTGGTGGCTGTAGGTTGAAGGAAACAATAGGGTTTGGCTAGGCTTCAAAAATGAATGGAGCTCTATGGGAGAAATGAAGTATGGAATAAAGAGACAAACAGATGAGTGCGGGTCAGACCAACACTGAATTTAAGCTCGGGGGTCTGCCCTGAGTTACTGTAGGTGAAAAGGTGTCTGTTGGTCGAGCAGAAGTACAGTAAATAGGAAAAAAAAATGAAAAAGGAATTCTTCATAGTTTTTCCAAAAACTGCAAGTCGGATCATACAGCTGTATACCAGCACACCATTCCTGATCAGATTAAAAATTACAGAGTTGGAACGTTGGGTATAACCTGGTATAACCTGACCAATAGAATGGGACACTCTGGAGCAGCTGTACATGTCCGATGCTAAGCATTGGCTGGAGGGCTATAAGGCCCCTCAGCTTTGGGCTCTGGAGTTGTGGAGCTGTGTTCTCTGGAGTTGACTGAGATCCAGAATTTATTATCCATCATCAATACCTGACCTCACCAATCAATTCCCCACAGCAATGTTCTAACATCAAGTGTAAAGCCTTCCCAGAAGACCAGAGACCATTAAGACCCTCTGGAACCGCAGGTGTCCACAAATCTAGTATTTCCATTTTAGTATGTCTCACCTGTTGAATCGTTGAATAAGATGAGAGCACATGGAGTGTAAGAGGTGGCAGCTGTTGGATAGCATAATGGATCTTACCACCATTGTGCACACAGGCTTGGTAGCCAGTTCAATGGCATTTAACAGGAATGGTGGAACTCCAGAAAACCACGGCACCTGTCAGAGAGAACTGCTTCCTAGGATGTCAAATCAGAATCCCTGTTTGACTGCATAAGATGTTCAGGAAGGTTTAGCAGACTCTGGAGGGGTGGTGCACTGTTCCACTGTACAGCAGTACTTGTACAAATATGGCCTATGACCTGCATGGAGGAGCCATCGTAAGAAAACCTTCCCTGCATGGAAACAACATTCCTAAACTCCCAAAGGAACATCTAAACCAGCCTGGTGCGTGTTAGAAACGAGTCCTGTGAACTGATGAAGCTAAAATAGAAGGTTCCAGCTCTTAAGCACTGGGAATGGATTGATAAGTCTTTGGGCTTGTGTACCATTCTGGCGCATTTCACTTATAAAAGGCAGAATGAACTTTATTAAATACCAGCCAATTCTGAAACCAAAAATCACACCATCTGTAGAAGATGGCTTCAACAACAGGATATGATTCTAAACACACCTCTAAATCAACAATTAGCTACCTCTATATTACAGAACTAGAAGCCTTTTGTGAGGAAGTATGGCCAAAGATCTCCAAACGAGAACCGAATGACTCTCAGCTGCTACGGTAAGCATTTATAAGCTTGCCAAGGTGGGGTGTTATTGATTACTGGCCATGCAGGGTGCCCAGACTTCTGGCTATTTTCCTTCCTTTGTTATTTGAAGCTGTAAAAAATGAAAATAAAAAGTAGCTTTGCTTAAAATAAATTAAATGTTTATGCCTTTTGGACAACAGATTATCTTTTACTTATGAGATGTCCAAATACATGTTGAGCAGGTGTGCCCAAATTTTGGAATTTTCTGTGTATATGTGTGTATTATGCATTAGAAATATATATATATATATATATATATATATATATATATATATATATATATATATATATATATATATATATATATATATATATATATATATATATATATATATATCATCAAAGAACAGCTGCACAAATAGCTGCACCCAGAAGGAAGCTACCAACAGTAGTGAAACTTGGTG
This sequence comes from Prochilodus magdalenae, assembly GCA_024036415.1. Lineage (NCBI taxonomy): Eukaryota > Metazoa > Chordata > Actinopteri > Characiformes > Prochilodontidae > Prochilodus > Prochilodus magdalenae. The sequence goes on from JAMWET010000962.1 coordinate 238,113, forward strand.
GGAAGATTTGACATCATGAGACATGCAAAAAATTCAAGTTTGGCACTCGGTCGCCCATGTGACGTAAGCAAGGACGGGCCTTATCTCTGTACCTGACTCACCCAACAACCACGACTGCAGACACTCAGTGAGCAGTGGTGTCCTCCATGAGTCATCCTGTTAGTGAAGCACCATTAGCAAATGGCTGCACCACATAGACACAGACCGTTACCACGACTGTCCTTAACACCACGTCACCGTCACCACAGACTGCAGTGGTGTCGTACCAGACTGTCATTGAATGACTCAGAATGGCAGCGGGTCATCTTCAGTGACGAGTCCCGCTTTAGCCTTGGTGGAGACGACCAATGAGTCCGTGTGCGGAGGCACCGTGGTGAGCGGCGACTGTTTGTTGTCAATCGTGTCACACGTGTCCCTCCACCTCCACCCCATCGCACCATCTGTAGGAACTGTGTGAGGATATTCAAGCTGCATGGGATGGATTATCACAGGACACCATTAGGAACCTCTACAACTGAGACGTCTGGCGTGTTGGGTTAGCAAACACGGCGGCCAGACGCCATACTGAGAGACAGACTTCTGTATGTGTAGCTCAATCCTGTCTAGTCCAGCACCTGTTTATCTTCTGTTTGTTTTGGTTATTGCTACTCCTGTCACCGCCCACTTGTTGCGCCCTCACCTGTTCCTAGTTTGTAGCTCCGCCCCTTCCCAGGTGTTCCTCGTTAGCCCTTGTTGTTTTATATTCCCTGTTGTTCCCTTTGTTCTTGCTTGGTGTTTTGTTTCTATGTCAGTTGTGTAACCGTGTCCCTTGGTAGTGTTCGTGTTTTGTATTTTTCCTGGTGTCTTTTGTTTTTGTTTTCTCTTATTAGTTTTCCATTAAAAACTTGGACTTGCATCCTTTCTCCTTGTTGTGTCCAATGTTATGTCTAAATGTATCATCAGTTATTGATCCTGGTTATCTTTATCTCCCTTCCCAACAGCACTGCAGCCACACACCTCCTTCTGGATGCAACTGTTTTGATGATGAGTGGATATCAACAGAGAAACAGGCTGGTACTGTGGTAGAAGCTCAGAGGAGAAGAAATGGTACTCCTGAAAGCCTAGTGGTGTACTGGAGAAAGCCTAGAACGTGGTGATCGGTGATTAATGCCAGTCAGTGACTCCTGTGTAGTGATTCCAATTGATTTGATATGGTCTGTTAAGACCTCCTTCTGGCACCTGTAGCAGAGCATTGATGCCTACGCAGCTGGCTGACTTGGCTTCATGCCTCTGAACAGGAAGCCCATCCCACCACACCTGATGTTTCTCTGTTCCCCCATCACCATCCTGCCCTGCATTCCTCTCTACGGGAATCTCACTCTACTTCAGTCTTTCTCTATTGCTCTGTCCTTCCTAAATTCCTGTGTTATTGTTTAAGAGAACCCTCCCCTGTTCTCCTTGATCTCCTTTCCAAGGAACCCTAAATTTATTTCCTAGAGGAGTTCTATCCCGACTGATAGAACTCCTCTAGGGAGTTCTATCAGAGAGAGACAAATCAGACAATAAGAGGTTCTAGATTCACTTAAAGATGAGTAGAGACTCATCTTTAAGTGAATCTAGAACCTCTTATTGTCTGATTTGTCTCTGTTTCTCTGTTAATATCCACCCTAACTGGGGGTCCTCAGTTCCAGGTAAGGATACCCCATCTTTTCTGATGATTTCCTGGTTCCCCTCAAGGGAATTCTATAAGAGAACCTCAGCTAGCCTCAGGTTTCTCTGTATGAGAGTCCTTCCTGTCTTATTTCTTTCCTGATCCCACTTTAAAGGAACCCCATCCTAACAGGGTTCCTGTACTCTATGTAAGGAAACTCCATCTTCTTTCCAGATGCTGCTCTGTTCCACCATTAGG
>JAMWET010000962.1:245000-252500 GCA_024036415.1 Prochilodus magdalenae
TAGAGAAGAGGCAGAGAAGAGGCAGTGAGGAAGGAAAGAGGAAAACCGAGAAAGAGGGAGAGAGGAAAAAAGGGGGGAAGAGAGGGAGAGAGAAAGAGAAGGAAAAGAAATGGAGGGAGAGAGAGAAGATGGACACAGAGAGAGGGCGAGAAAGGGAGCGATGGAGCGAGAAATAAGGAAAGAGATTGAGAGAGAGAGAGAGCGCGAGAGAGCGCGAGAGAGGGCCTCTCTGGATATTTATATGCCACTGACTCACGCAAGAGGAATCACATTAGCTATGGCTGCCATGCTTTTATTAGATCCCCAGCCGGCCCATTCCAACCAGCAAGGGCCTCCCTCTCCCTCTCTCTTTCCCTCCCTCTCTCTCTCTTTCTCCTCCCTCTCCCTCTCTCTTTCCCTCCCTCTCTCACTCCCTCTCTCTCTCTCTTTTTTTGGCTTGTGAATATCATTGCTGTCCAAAGGAATAGGTACAGGTGCAATACAGTGAACACCTGTTGGACCAGATTTGGTGGATGCCTTGGGCGTTTTACTGGTTGTTCCAGGTAGCCTCACAGATTTCCAAGAGGATTCAAATCTGGGTTTTGCAGGCCAGTCCGGATGTGTGAATACTCCAGAAAGTTCATCATACCAGTCAGTCCATCCTTTGAATGCAAAAATTGTTGGAATTCTTGGAATACAGGGATAGGAATATTTGTTTCTTGGTGAGATGATGAGCAAACAGTAACTTGGTTGTCCAGCAGCTTAGCATAAGCACTGTGGTTCAGATTTACTGTCACATCAACCAATCCCATTTCCATCTAATCAACACCCCCAGAACATCACAGATGGGACTGTCCAGAGAGTTGATAGAGTAAACACTCTATCAGTTCATTCAGTTTGATAAACAGCAGTCAGTACACAGTTAAGGAGTTATAAGCTATAACAAACTCAGCCAACAGTGTAGATACCTACTGTTTTCTAATTCCCAAACCATCGTGTAATTAAAATGTAATAACCACGTAATTAATGTGTAGTTAATGTGTAATTAATACAGTCTTTGTTTAAGTTTAATGTAACATTGTTCCCTCACACATCAGCCACCACAAGCTCTTTCCATCTGAGATGATTAACCCTCCAGTGGAGCAAGACCTGAGCATGGGGTCTTGCTGGTAGAGCAAATGACGAGCTGTGTATACTTGTGTGTTCTCTTATCCGGCCTTAACGAGTTTTTCGCTCTTAATTACCCGCCTGTTGGATCACGGTAAAGAAAGCAAGGCCTCAGGCCCGGACTACACTCTTCCTTTCTCCCCTCCTTCTAGTTCTCCCTCTCTCTGAACACCTCTCCCTCTCTCTCGCTCTCTGCTCAGTTCTTAATGAAACCCTGTGACGTTACAGCTGCTGCGCATTCAGGCCACTGGTTTGAATTTGCCAGCGCAGCTCATGCATATGTATGACTTGAATAATTATGTATATCTTAATCCAGGAAGTGTGTGGGCTGATTAAACCCAGCCTGGAGTCTTTTGAAGGCGGGCAATTCCTCAACAGAGCAAAGTAAACAAACAGCATTTTATCATCCGCTGTGCAAAAAAACGAAGAGGGAAGAGAAAGAAAAGGAAAAGCTAAAACAAGCAAAAACAAGGAAGAAAGAAAGTCTGAATAAAAGAAAGCATGTGAACGGCATAACTATATCATGGTGCCAGCGAGGCGGATGCGATAAAAATCTCATAAAGTCTTGAGAGTGTTCCGGCGTATGAATGATGAATGCATCTCTGTTTTAAACTACCAAGCGGCACAGTGATGGGAAATTCTGCTTAACGACCATCATAGAGCATCCCGCTATGCCCTTTTCCCCTGCCCTGAGCATTGATTGGACAAACATCACGTGTAAGCTGGAGAGGGGAGAAAAAAAGGTTCCCTCTCTTCTCTCTTTCTTGTAATTGCATCAGCATTCCTGACATTAAGGAAATTAAGAAATCGAACAAAGGCTCAAAGCAAGCTCGGAATGCATGGAATCACCAGAGCGCAAAAAACACTGGGAACGTTTTAATCATTTCCTCATTCACATGCATGCTGGAGATCTGGTGATTGAGGCTTAAAGCCCAGTTGGACTTCCAGTTATGGACTTAAGTTTTGTCTTGGTCCAAAAACCCCAAATGGCTTCAGACTTCATTATTTTTCCTGACTTATCTATCTGTCTCAGGGAAACGGAGACATGCCGAGGCCTCCTTAACTGCAATCGCTTGAAACTGAATGTTGTTTACTGCCATTAATGAACATCTGGAGAGCATTTAAATAGAACCAAGCAATCCTTTCTCTACATGGTTCAGATAAAATCTCTATGGGGTTTTGACTCAGTCCTGCTCAATTGATCTTAACTACAACCCTACTTGAGACTATAAACAGCACTGGAGATCCAGTGGCTGAGACTGTGGATAAGGATGTAAACCACTCAGGAGATCCAGTGCCGAAGACTGTTAGATAACCTGCAGATTCAGTCTGTAAGATAAACCGAACACCACTGGCCGAGACTGTAAGACACACTGGAAATTAAGCTGGAGATAATGGGGCTGGGAATGTGAACCAAGCTGGAAAAAGCATAGCGGAGTACAAAAGCCAACCTGGAAATGCTGTGGCCAAGATTGTGGATAATGATCTCATTTTGACAGATAATCTGCCAATCTAGGGATAGAGTCTAAAAGATAAACTTGGGATTTGCTGGTTGTGCATCTATCAAATAATCTGAAGGTCCTGCACATGAGACTATGAACCAACCCCAAGATTTGCAGCTGAGGTGCAGGTGCAGGTGAGACAAAGAACCAAGCTGGAGATCCTGCAGCTGAGACAGAGAACCAACTGGAGATCCTGAAGCTGAGACAGTGAACCCAGCTCGAGATCCTGCAGCTAAGATTATAAACCAAGCTGGAGATCCTGCAGCTGAGACTAAAAACCAACTGGAGATCCTGCAGCTAAGACTAAAAACCAACTGGAGATCCTGTAGCTAAGACTAAAAACCAACTGGAGATCCTGTAGCTGAGACATTGAACCAACTGGAGATCCTGCAGCTGAGACAATCAACCAAGCTGGAGATCCTGCAGCTGAGACAGTGAACCAAGCTGGAGATCCTGCAGCTGAGACAGTGAACCAACTGGAGATCCTGCAGCTGAGACAGTGAACCAAGCTGGAGATCCTGCAGCTGAGACAGAGAACCAAGCTGGAGATCCTGCAGCTGAGACAGAGAACCAAGCTGGAGATCCAGTGATGAAGACTGTAAGCTAAACTTGAGATCTGATGGCTAAAATTGCATCCCAAGCTGAAGATCCAATAACTGAAGAAGTGTAATCTAAGTTGGAGATCATTTGGCTGAGACTGCAAGCCAGGCTGGAGATCTTGCGTTTAAGGCCATATGCAAACCTGGAGATCCAGTGGACGTGATGGTTAGCAAAGCTGAGGTTCCAGTGAAAGATTCTACAAAACGATCCTTGGGTTTAGATTGTAGGATAGGGTGGATATCCTGAAGCTGTAAACAAAGCTGGAGATCAGGTCCTGGAGAACATAAGCCAAGCTGGAGATCATGTTCATTGGAGTTCCAAGGAAAGATGAACATTCAGTGTTAAGGCCAGTAAACCAAGTTGGAGATCAAGTGGTGTAGCCAGAGAAACAATTTGAAGATCCAGTTTTAGAAAGCAGAGATACAGCGGAGATCTTTGCCAGATATAATAAGTCAGGCTCGAGATCCTGTGGCTGAGACTGTAAGTGATGGATACTGTAAACCAGTGATGCACAACCTGGAGGGCTAAGTGTTCTAAGATGACCAACATAGACCTTTAGTGATTGAGAGTGTAACCAGAGCTGATGGTCCACAGGTGTTGATTGTAAACTAAACTCGAGATCTAGCCGTTAACAATGTAGACCAAGTTAGGGATTCCAGGGCTGAGATCTTAAGGCTCCATTTTGGGAAGCATACCAGAGCTGGTGCCAGTTCCCAGGAATCCAGTGAACCCCCAGTGCCCTGTGATTCCACTGGTTTGAGAGCTAAACAGTTGTATACAGTCAAAGTATTATGCTCTGTAGTTCTGATGGACCTAGCCTGAAGATTACCTGTTAGGCTTTCCACATACCATTTGGCATCTTGACAATGAAACGCTGATGATTCAGGGTTCCTGAGGACGATAAAAGAAAAAAAGTGGAATATTGTGATTCTTCTTTTGTGTTTATCCTTTAGTTTGGACGGGATTCAGGAAAAGAACTTAGTGTGGTGGCACTACCCTTCCCCACACCCTCCTTGGTTCCAGACCTGCAAGTTTGTGAGGGGCACATATTTTACGAACCATGAATCAGTGTGTTTTGCTGTACAGTGGAAACATGTGGAATGGTTTACGGTGGTAAGCGAGACTGTATGTAAACTATACGGGATATCCAGCTGGTATCAGCCGGTCTCAGGAGTCTGCAAGGAAGCCTGCAACTCCCTGCTGTCCCACTCTGAGCGCTGATGCCAAACTCTTCCTGTTCGTTCATTTCAAGCTTGAATGCTTTTAACAATCGGAGCCCCAGTGTCCAATTAGATGCAACACGGTGTACCTTTTTGCCTCACAGACATCACTGGGTACTAACACACCCACACACAAGCGACCATTTACAGGCTCTTTGTCCAGGACGTTGAGTTCCACTTTGAATCTCAAATATCCTGTCCTGCTTTACGTATGTCACGCTAGAAAGAGCGTGAACAAGCCAAGAAGAAGTGTACGATTGGGCGTTGTGTGGTTTTGCGTGAGAGGGACACAGTTGTCAGGTAGTAAGCCCCGCCCACTCCCCTCCAGATTCTTCTTACAAGCCACAAATTGCTGCCTGATCATTTTCCTGTTTAGTTTGTCCGGTTTTCCCTCGCGTATATGACTCGCAGCAACATTAAGGTGGGCTTGCGTCATGCTACTACTTAGCAATGTCTCCAGGGGAGGCCTGAAACTTAATTTAGTCTCAGCTGAAGAAGCAGGAATGATCAAAAGTAATCGGACTGCTGTATATGACTTAACAGGGCTTGGACCGCTAGACACTTATCTTGAACACCTACTGCTTCACTGCTGGACTATATACCCTCATCATCACAAAGAACTGTGGCACTCAGAGGGAAGTGCGGGGTTGCGGTGCTGTTAGGAAGGAAGATAAAGGTGACCAGGATCAATAACTGATGATAAGTTTAGACTGATATGATCAATATTTATTGAGCTACACATACAGAAGTCTGTCTCTCAGTATGGCGTCGGGCCGCCATGTTTGCTAACCCAACACGCCAGACGTCTCGGTATGGAGCTGTAGAGGTTCCTAATGGTGTCCTGTGATAATCCATCCCATGCAGCTCACACTTATAACTCCACCTCTGCACCATCTGCAGGAACCGTTTGGGAATATTCAAGCAGCATGGGATTAATTATCACAGACTTCATTAGGAACCTCTACAGCTCCATGGCAATAAACATTCCCTTACCTTTATCTTCCTTCCCAAAAGCACCGCAATCCCACACTTCATTCTGGGTGCAGCCATTCTATTGTTAAAATGCAGGAAAACTTTCATCTCTTTTTTTTCTCTTTTTGAATTTAAAAGTTCTAATTCAGTGAATATTCATGATGGACCGACCAATAGAATCGCTCCAAACCTGCTTAGTAATAAACCTTGTTCTATCAGCTCCACTGCAGGGTAAGAAAGCTGGGTCATCCTCCTGTACAGCTCCACTCTGGAGGGTTTAAGGTAGACTGTTTAATTCCATGAGGGCTATTTCACAGGAGAGATCTGTAGAAATTCTCTGATATGTACATTTATGAGACAGGTGTAGTCTGAGAGAGAGTGGGGCTAAATATAAATGTATGTTTATGTCTTTTCCTGACATATGACTCAGTGATGTTGTCCATAGCGGTGATATATAAGAGTATTAAAGATAATAAAGTGTCAGAGTGCAGTGGGTGTTGCTGGTGTTGGTGTTGTTGGTGGTATTGGTGGTGTTGCTGGTGTTGGTGGTACTGGTGGTGTTGGTAGTATTGGTGGTGTTGCTGGTGTTGATGGTATTGGTGGTGTTGGTGATAATAGTGGTATTGGTGGTGTTGGTGATAATGGTGGTATTGGTGGTGTTGGTAGTGTTGGTGGTGTTGATGGTATTGGTGGTGTTGGTGATAATGGTGGTATTGGTGGTGTTGGTGTTGTTGGTGTTGGTAGTATTGGTGGTGTTGCTGGTGTTGGTGGTGTTGGTAGTATTGGTTTGTGTTGCTGGTGTTGATGGTATTGGTGGTGTTGGTGATAATAGTGGTATTGGTGGTGCTGGTGATAATGGTGGTATTGGTGGTGTTGGTAGTGTTGGTGGTGTTGGTAGTATTGGTGGTGTTGCTGGTGTTGGTGGTGTTGGTAGTAATGGTGGTGTTGCTGGTGTTGATGGTATTGGTAGTGTTGGTGATAATAGTGGTATTGGTGGTGTTGGTGATAATGGTGGTATTGGTGGTGTTGGTAGTGTTGGTGGTGTTGGTGATAATGGTGGTATTGGTGGTGTTGGTAGTGTTGATGGTGTTGGTAGTATTGGTGGTGGTCTTGGTGAAAAGCTCACAGCTTATTCGGGAACCTGATGGCTTGTGGGTAAAACTAGTATGGTTACGAACCCCACCACTGTAAAGACATCGTCGGCAATTTTCCCTACAGTGAAGCATTTTAAGACACTCTGAATGATGGTGTTCACCTGATGATAGAATAGAACCAATCAGAGGTTCTAAAGTCCCGTGCCGCTGTGTGGGTGAAGGTGCAGTGTGTTTTTCATATATGCTCGGTATGTGTGAGAAAGGGAGCGGAACAGATACACTGTGTGATTTATGTGGTATTTAGGGGTCAGTCTGTTGTTGTCTTTGGTGGACTGACTTGAGTGTGGGTGTGCGTGTGTGTGTCTGTGTGTGTGTGTGTGTGTGTGCGTGTGTCTGTGTGTGTGTGTGCTTTACATCTATGCAAAGCTTGCTGAGGTTGAGTGTGAGGTTGAGTGTGTGTGTGTGCGTGAGCAGACTGACTCACTGGGTGTTGTTTTTGGCTCTCGCAGTTCTGGAGATCTGCCCAGCATGACATGCTAATTAATCTTTTTGAGTTACTCTCCAGAAAATATCATATTTTCCTCTTTTCTTTTCTCACTCTGACATATATGAGGCTTATTTACGGCTCAGGTGAGTTTCTGACACCGCTCCTTGGACGGATGCTGAAAGCCTGGCCTGGTTTCAGCATGCTGTAATGCGTACACATGGAAGATACATCTGCTGGTCTTTGTGGTGTCTACTGTTCACGCTGCAGGGAAACCCCGTAAAGATTTAGGAGCCGGTTTAAAATAGGCCTGTTCGGAAATACCTCACGGGCCCTGAACAAATGTATGCTATAATTAGGGGTATAATAAGTAATAAGTGCAGTAGTGTTATGTTATGGTAGAATGAAGTATGGTTATAGTGTAGTACAGCTTTGGACCGACTCATGTATCTTTACGTGTTGGCATCACATGCACAGTCTCA
>JAMWET010000962.1:265000-267121 GCA_024036415.1 Prochilodus magdalenae
ACAGTACCTAGACATCCATTCATTTCTTGGAGACCTACCACAGCCTTAACCCTGAAACACCTCTCCACTTAAAAGCCTGGTCTAACGAAGCCTGCATGTGTAATGATTCGGTGTGATTCAGCTCTGTGGCCTTCCCACCAGGAGAACAACGTCCCCACAGTGTGAGTGTATGAGCAGACCACGGTCCTCACTATGCGGCATAAACCTGGGGCACTAACACACACACACACATACACATGCACTCCACATTTACAGACAGATTTCAGGGGAGTCACTGGAGGACTGGGCTCTGAACGCTCAGCGCAAAAACAGCAACAACAACAGCAGCAGCAGCTTTCGTGTTTGATCCCCACACTGTTTCACTCTCCCTGAACCGAGCCCATCCTTCCTCACATCTCTCCCTCTCCCTCTCTCTCCGTATCCTGAAACCAAGACAAGCCAGAGTAAAAACGATGCCAAGGCTAAACCTGCAATCAAGACCACCCTTGTCAATTCCAGGACATTAACTTGGCATGATGGAGACTAAATGAGGCGGAGAGGAAATATCAGCAAGACTTTACAGACCTCTTGGACAGCAAGCCCAACCTAGCCTTATCTAACTGCTTAGAGTTTGGATTGTTGGGTGTTTAGTTTAACAGAGTCATTTCAATGTGGCTTTCATTTCATGGGACCCTATTTTATTGGACTTGGGAAATACTTAAAAGCCCCTGACTGTATAATTACTGCAGCGATGAATAGGTTTCAGGAAGCATCAGCTCTAGTTAAATGCTGTAAGTGACTTCTCATTCCTTAGGTGAAGAATATGACGATAGTGGGTCCCATTAACTAGAATGTCAGCCTACAGAGAGGAAGTGCAACGGTTAACGGACTGGTGTAGAACCAACAACCTGTCTCTGAACGTAGACAAAACCAAAGAGATGGTTGTTGACTTCAGAAGGACAAGGCGTGACCACTCTCCACTACACATCGACGGCTCCACTGTGGAGATCGTCAAGAGCACCAAGTTTTTCTGTTCCTCCCGTGGAGCTCACCTGGCAGCAGAGGATATCTCACATTAGTCCATCTACATCAGCCACCATAACTCAAGGAAAGCCACAATGCAGATGTCTTCTATCTTCCTGCGAAAGGCCTGTGAAAGAAGGCACCATCTCCCCACCTCCTCTATTCTCACCACCTTCTACAGAGGAACCATCCGAGGCATCCATGAGTCAGCTGCATCACTGCCTGGGTTTGGGAACTGCCCTGCATTCAAATCGTTCCCTTGCAGAGGTAGTGAGACGCACGAGAAGATCTCCTCTTCCCACGCATCAGAGGACATTTTACACCCACACTCTGCTTCCGCCCAAAGCACAGAAACAGCATCGTGGAGTGACCACACACAGCACCACATCACCACCACCAAGTCTTCATCCCTCATACGTCGGGACCGAAGTGGGCTAGCGGGCGCTAAGGTCCCCCGACCAGTGTATTGTTTACACCAGTGGGCTATTCTGCAAAGCGTGGCCACCACCGCAACGCACCCCCCGCCCCCCCCCACCCCCCTCTTTCCCCCACTACCCCCACCCCGCGACACGGCTCCCGCCTCCCCCCCCCACTCTCTGTCATCTGTCCCCCTCCCTGTGGTTCCTCCTTCACTACCAGTGGGCTCACTGCTGCACTGTCCCATCCCTGGTCTAACTAGCAGTGGGCATATCTGTAGCTGCCCCCTCCCCTGTCTTTACGTCAGCAGAGCCTGAGGCTATCTGACACTGCCCTCCCTGTATTTCCTAGCAAGTGGGCTATCCTGGTACTGTACCCTTCGTGTCTTACTACGCAGTGGGCATCTGCACTCTCCCCTCCCTGCCCTTGTTCTTTAATACCGTAGTGGGCTATCTGCAACGTCCCCGTACCACTGTCTTCTCGACCAGAGTGGGCATCATGCCCTGCACTTCCCCTCCCTGGTCCTTACCTACCAGTGAGGGCTGACGTCTGCACGTTGGTCCCATTACTGTCTTACTAACAGTGGGCTATAATTGCAACGTCCCCTCCCTGTCTTTACACCAGTGGGCCTATCTTGCACTGTCCCCCCGCCCTGTTGTACCCTTTATACCAGTGGGCTATCTGCAACTGTCCCCCCCTATT
>JAMWET010000963.1:0-21648 GCA_024036415.1 Prochilodus magdalenae
GGTCCTACTACATTGACATCCATGTTGGTCCTACACCTAGAAACTTAAAAAGGACATGTCTGAGTCTTACTGACCTTCTAAATGTTTTCCAGGGTGCTGGACATGCTGCTGTAGGAGGCCTCCACGTGGTCTGCAGCTGGTCACTTCTTATTCTTTTAACAAGGCACTGGGGCAGAACCATCTTCAGTGGCTGGAAAAGAAAGACTGGGGACTCGGGGTAGAGAACACAGACAGTAGCGCACCATAAGAGACACAAAGGCCTCAGCAGTGAAGAGATGAATCACCAGACGCAACAGGAGAGGCTGCAAGTCTGACAGTGGTGGTACCCAGAGTTGAAGGCGCCACCTCTGCGGTAACCCTGGTTGTGGCAAACAGAGACCGCAGTGGTGACGCCTTCAGCTGTGAGCAGCTGCTGTACAGTGCTGGTGTAAAGGCTGTAGTGATGATGTCTTCAGCGATCATGGTGATCATGGAGTGGCAGGGACTGTGACTGTGTGGAAAGGCTCTGCTCCAAGCCTAACAGTGCTGATACCCCCAGCTGAAGGCACCACCTCACCAGTCACCCTGGGTGTGGTAGTAAAATAGAGACTGCAGTGGTGACACCGTCAGCTATGGGCAGGAGTTCTAGAGTGCTGGTGTGGGTACAAAGGTTGTAGTGGAGATGTCTTCAGCTTCAGGCAGCAGCTGTTAACACCTGCAGCTGTACGCAGGGGCACTGAGCTACAAGATGAACTGCTGTAGTATTTTAATATCTAATAAACACTAGGCCTGTGTATTTGTGTGGTGCAGTGTGCATTAGGCTTGTACAAGTTTAAGTTAGACTCATTCAAATATCCTACAAACACGAGTAGATGCCTAGAGTGGTGGAAACTTCATCTCCAGGCAGGGGCACCTGGATTATGGGAAGTAGCAGTTGCACAAAGGAGAGTAAAAAGGAAACTGCTGTGATTCTAACCTGGGTGATGCCCACAGCTGATGGCCCCACCTCTCCGGTGACCCTGACTGCTGAAATGAAACAGAGACTGTAGTGGTGGGACCTTCAGGCATGAGCATGAAGCCTGTTGTGATGATGTCTTCAGCTAAGGGAAGGAGGAACCTGCACAGGGGAACTACAAGTGACTCGTTAGCTATAAGATGAGCATCTTTGGCTGTGAGGGGAATCCTTGCTAGTCTCCATCTCCATTACAGCACCTGGAAGTTCTCCCTATTAAAATTCCCGTGCTCCCGACTCCAGGTGCCACTACCTCAGGGTTAAAGCCTACAGCTGAAAACACTGTAGCTGTAATTCCCATGCCTGCATCACAAGGCATCCCCACATGCACCTCAAGATGCTACCCCTCCAGCACTCATACTCCTAGCCAGTGCAGCCATCACTCCTAAGTCTGGGCTTGCAGCTGCATAAGCCACTACTCCAAAGGTACTGTCATAGTAGATGGTGAGACACTTACAGTATCTGTCACCAAACCTAAAGGCACTCCACAACCACTGCTTGCATTTAGCAGAGGTTCCATTTGTAGCATCTCTAAAACACCTCTACTAACAGCTAAGAGACAACACTGCCACACCATTAGTCACGCCTGAAACTAAAGTGGACACTGCTTCAGAGCCTGGTGACACAGTTGAAAGCTCCAGTGCCTCAGTCAACATGCCCCTCCCTGAAGCGCCCTGCTCCATGTGTCATTGTTCCAGAACTGCTGGCAAGTTGTTATTGCTGTGGTGTCAGTGTCCATGGTTAAAGCCACCATTGCTTCAGAGTTCCTGACCACCACTGCAGTTTCCCTGGTCATGACTTGAGGTTCTGCTGCTCTAGGAGTCTTCTGCCAGGGACATCTACACTGCTCTGGCTGTGTACAAAAACGTCACCGATGTGTGACCTGCAGGTGCTCCTAGGGTCTCCCACTCCACAGTCTGCTGTTAATTCTGGGGCCTCAAAGGAGCTCTCCTTGGACTGTGCGTCTGACCATCACCACCTGAAGTCTCCTTGTCCCTACCCACTCCAGAAGTCCTGCCTGTGGCTGAAGATGTTCTGGGCTGACATGGTGCTACCACTCCAGAGGTCCTGCTCATAGCTGACACCATCACTTGCCTCTACTTGCCCACAATCAAGTTGTTGCCACTTCCATTTACACACCCACATATGTTCTCCTGTCAGCCTGGAGCTGGCACTTTGGACTCCAAGGAGCTCTCTGTTGTTGAGCCGTTAGCACACTCCCCACATCTGAAGACACCAATGTCCTCCAATGCCCTGACTGTGACTGAAGGCATCACCAATCCCGCGTCCCTGCTCATGGCTGAAGGCTGCTTTTAAGGATTAGTAGAATCTAACTGATGATCATCGCCCCCTCTAATTTACACCGCAAACACAAGAGCTAACGATCAACATGTGGACATTAATCTGAATTAAAACACGCAGCCGCATGTTCATAATAGATAAATATTAAAAGTTAATTAGTCCATAAAATTACTGAGGAGCCCATTCATCATTCTGTGTTATAATAATTCTAATCTCACCCACATTCATATTTATTCTTAAACATATTAACTGTGTTCTTATTAGCAGCACGATAATCAGCAATACCTCATATTTGTATGAATATATGAATAGCCCACTCCAAATTTCCTGTTTAGCCTGGTGGGTTATGTTCCACTGGTGTCCTGGCTCCTGGTGCTGTTCCTTGTTTCTTCATTAACACAATCTGAAGAAGCTAAAACTGGGTGACTCTTAGGTTCCCCCGACGTCCTCCTATCACTGTGTCTCCAGCATGGTCCTCTAACGATCTGCTGCATTCTTCAGGTCAGTGAAGACGTCCTTGAAGAACTGTGGGTTGTTGTTGATTCGCAGCATCTTCCCACTCATGCGCTTGGTGATGTCCACTGTCCTCTTCCAGAAGGCGCCTCTGTTCTCCACCAGGAAGGGCATGGCTGGATAGCCGATCTCATGGCCAATGTAGGCGTACGCCACAAAAAAGCAGGTGAGGACCACTACCTGAAGTTCCTTCATGCTGGACACCTCAGCCGAGACAGTGTCACGGCACAGCATGTAGAGGAAGACCACGCTGCCCGGGCCAATGAAGAAATGAGCCTGGCATCCGTTGAGCAACAGGAACATGTCCACGATGCGGAGCCACATCAGAGGGTCGTCAGGAGAGAGGTCCTTAAGCAGGCAGCAACGACGGCACAAGAAGTCGCCCAGCAACCTGAGGAGCTCATCGGTGGAGGCATCCTTAAGCACCATCTCGTGCGTGATGAGAGCCTGCTCTGAGAGCACGTCGGCATGTGCATCCGTGGCTGTGGAGCTGACGGTGGGTTGAGGAGATGCTGAGGAAGGGCCAGTACCAGGCTGTGGTTTCTCCAGATGTTGGGTGGTGATGGGACGCACAGTCACTCCTTCCAGCTTGTTCCCAGAAGCGAGGTCCATGATCTTCCTCCTCTTGGCTGAAAGGGCCTCAGGTGAGAGCATGCCGAGGAGTCGCTTCTTGCCTCTTGTCCTGTTGTCCTCGTTGACAGGTGTCGAGAAGACGTGGCCCATCCTGCTGTCCACTTGGGTCCACTTGTACACCTGTTGATATGTGGAGTGTGTTGGTGTGTGGAGTGTGTTGGTGTGTGGAGTGTGTGGAATGTGTTAGTGTGTGGAGTGTGTTGGTGTGTGGAGTGTGCTGGTGTGTGGAGTGTGCTGGTGTGTGGAGGGTGTTTTGAAGAAGACTGAAAGTGGAGTAGTATGGAGTGCAGTTAAAATGGTATCTGAGGAGAAAAGACACATATCAATGTTAAAGCTTTCCTGGGAATTTCAGTTTTTTTAGATTTACCCAGCACAGTTTAAAGGAGGCACAGTGACAAGGAATGCAGTGAAATGGGAATTCTGGACCAATGCAGATTTCCGATATTTTACATGTACATATATTTACATACTGGGCATGTAACACTGCATTCTGTAAAGACCCCCATACACCAGATGCACCATATTCCCATTCCATACTCCCTGATACACGGATCAAAAGACCCGAGTTATTTTAATGCAGGAAACCTGGAACAGGAAAACTGGACATGAACCTGACTTCAGTTCTGTATGGCGGGAGGAGCAGAGTCAATTTACACCTGCAGCTTTACAATGGAAACACCGCCAACACTGAAACACCACTAACACTTAAATACCACCAAAACTTAAACACCACCAACACTGAAACACCACTAACACTGAAACACCACCAACACTTAAACACCACTAACACTTAAACACCGCCAACACTTAAACACCTCTAACACTTAATCACCACCAACACTTAAACACCACTAACACTTAAACACCACTAACACTCAAACACCACTAACATTTTATACACCTCAAATACGTAAATCACCGCCTTGGACTGATAAATCCATGACTGAATTAAGGATGGGAGAGAATTTCCGGGTTGAAGGTGGTTGCTATGGAGATGTTGTAAACGGTTAAATTTCCGGAGCTAAACGTTTAGAAACGATGATTAATGATGTTTCTGATCTTTCACACAGACATTTCCTTTAGTTCTGAAAAGTGGAGGAATATCATACACTAAAGAAGCTCAAACCGAACTAGAACCTCTCCCTGGTTCAGCAGGCTGTAGGGTGCTAGCAGTACTGCTGCATTACTATTGCTGCTGAGTGCTGATTGGCTGATCAGCTGAGTGCAGCACTTTGGATGGGTCAGTGTTAAAAGGCCCGTTACCTTCATCTTTCTTTCATCCCCACTGTGTTCAGAAATAACGTCTGTGTGATTTCAGGAGTCAAAAACAGACGACATAAATTTTCTAAACCACCACTGTGCTTTTAAGATGACATGTAAATGAGCTCTGTTCTAATTGGATTTATTTATTTATTTATTTATTGGAAACACTTCTTACCATTTCTCCTTTAATGGGCGTGGCTAATCTACTGTACCCGGGCTCTTACAAAAGTGTGAACTTTTTTTCTTATTTTATTTTATTTATTTATTTATTTTGGTAGACAGGCTCTTTTCCCAGCAGGGTTTACCTGTATGGACTGTATGAGGAGTGAATGGAAGGTGAACTGAGGGGATTTCGGTTTTCCATGATCTGGGCCCTTTGAAAGCATGAACTAACTACAAGCTCCATAGGAACCTATTCATTTTGGACTGTGTCCGGAGCGCCCTCTAGTGCCTGACCGAGAACACGACACTAATGACTGAGTCAGTGAGACCCAAACACACCAATCACGTGCAGTATCGGAAAACTAGCTTCACTGAGGAGCCGTTTCTCCAGCTGAACGGAGGAGGTGAAGTTCCGGTGGGTGTAGTCTCCTCTAGATGTGACCGGAAGTGAGTTTGATGCTAATGAAGGTGTGTTTGGTGGTTGAATGCAGTGACTGGAGGAGCTGAGCTCGGAGACTGACGTCACAGCGGCAGTACAGGAGGTGGGGCCTGTTTTGATTTGAATAGCTCCTCCCAGACCGGAGTAGCGGAGCGGAGCGGAGTGAAAATGTACTAAATAGAGGAGATAAAGGAGGAGAAGCCGCTGAAAGAGTGTAGAAGTGTGCTACAGACTCACGTGTATCTGCTGTGTGGGGCTGAGAGGGTGAGGGAGGTGAAGGTCTGCTGCTGTAGCTGATAAACTTTGAGAGCTTTTTCGAGTTGCTGCTTCAGTCGCTTAGCTGATCTGAACGCTGGAACGTCGCCATGGAGACGATCACGATCAGGCGTAAACAGGCAGTTTAGGTAATAATAAACAATAAACAACAACAACATAACCGCCATCATTCATCTGTTCATGTATTACATTTCTATTCATTCTAGTTTTATTTTATATTTTAGGCTTTTTCTCTCTTTCAGGTACAATTTTAAGGTTTTAATTTTCTCGGTTTTCGTTTTAAAGGTTTTAGTTTAATTCCAAAAAGTTTTATAAATAACAAAAAACAATATGTAAAAAAACCAGATTATAATGCACCTAATTTATGAATTCACAATTATTTTAAGCTTTTAATCACATTTGAATACAGTTAAATTACAATTAACCACCAACAATATTTAAAATAAATACAGAAATAATAAACTAATGATTTGTTTCATTTTTTAATAACATTGTTTTCAATAAAAAATAAACAACTTGTACAATAAATAGAAACCAATATGAGCGTTATAACCGATTTACTTATTTTAGGCTTTTAATTACTTTAAATACAGTTAAATGAAAAAGAACAAATAAATATTATATATAGTGCTATTCTTTTTACTAATAAATACTTTCACAGTTTAATTACAAAACTTATTACATATAACAATAAATAATGTGTACAATACGGTTAAAATATTTTAAATTTTAATCACTTAAAACAGTGTATTTGCATAAACGATCAGCAGTGTATACAATATAGTAATTATATAATGCTTTAATTATATAGGTTTTATATTTTAATATTCTATATGAAAAAGGGTGTGTAATTCCAAAATGTAATCCACTCACTAAAGTAGATTCAATTATATTTTCCTATAATAATAATAATAATAATAATAATAATAATGTTTTTAATAGGCTGATAGATAATAATGAAGCACTAAATGAAATGTACAGTAATTCTACTGTGGTGGTTCAGTATAATCTGCCTGGACTGTAAATGCAGCTCCAGAGTCAAACAGGGAAGATCAGTGTAGAAGTTCCAGATCTTCATTACAGTGTACGTCACTCATTCATACAGGTGTAGAGATAATCAGGGCTGTACACTGAGGAGGTGATGAGTCCTGAGAGTCAAGCTCACTTTTACACTGCTACATTTCCCAGTGATGGAGACGGAGGGATGAGACACTTCAAAAGCAGAGATACAGTGGGCCCAAAACTATTCAGTCAACCACTGATTGTGCAGGTTCTCCTACTTAGAAAGACGAGAGGGGTCTGTAATTTTCACCATAGGTACACAAATAAAATCCAGGAGATCACAGTGTAGGATTTTAAAGGATTTATTTGTAAATGATGGTGGAAAATAAGCACCCCTGGTAAACATGAGCCCAATGGGCTTTAAATCTTTATTATATATATTCTTTATTATATCTCCTTTTTATTTCTCATTCAGTATACCAACATAAAGGCAGCCTCTGTCTGCAGTGTGATGCTTGTAAAACAAAAATTAATCTTATTATATAAAATATTTTTCTCAAATCTGTGTTCCACCATTATTAACTCCCCTCCAGCCCTTGGTGCAGCCAACTCCCACGGCTTCACAGACCCACCACCATACTTCACTATGGGGCTTTTCTGTATGGGTATCTTTCTCTCCAGCTCTGTAGCCTTAAACTTAAATCAGTTTCCACTTTAACTGTGTCTGCTCACCTACAGAAGCAGCTACACCTCTTCTGAAGCTCATCCCTTTCATTTACTACACTGATGTAGCTTGTCTCCAGATAGTATTTGAGTTTAGTCAGGTTGGTGTAACTGGTCTGTAGCTGGTCTCTCTCTATGGTCAGGTTGGTGTAACTACTCTGCAACAGGTCTATCTGTGCAGTGAACTGTAACCACAGCACTGTGATGACAGCCAGCAGGAGAACACACATCAGCCCCAGACACCCTGCAGCCACCTTGTAGGCTCTGCTCCCTGCAGGGCTCGTTCCTGAAAATAAACACATACATATTTCAAATACATTCATATTATTACTCCATCGACTCGTCCATCACGGTCACTGTAGAACAGAGCACCACCACTCCAGAGTCTGAGTTTACTGTGAAACTTGGGGATTTGATTTTCCAGTCTAGCAATCCCAGCAGCAGTTCTTTCTGAATGTGTCCTTGGTCTTCTCCACCACCTCAAACATGACCACCACCGTTCCTGTGAACTCCCATTTCTTCATTACATTAGGAACTGAGGAGATGGCTACCTGGACTGCATCACCTGGACTTTCCTAATGATGCCTGTGAACAAGCCACAGCCATAACAGGTTTATTAAGGACTGAGATCTTGATATAAGGTATCTGAGGTCATTACATCTCTTGGGGTTGGCCAAGCTTTTGCATGGTGTGTCTTTTCATCTCTTCACTCTAAACCTGCACAACATATGACACTGCTCTTTCTTAAAATGCTGAAGAGACTGTTATATCTTTATCTTAATGCCTGTTGGGGATCAGTTTAACATCAACCCGCTTGTCCAGCGGTCTAAATGTGTAGGCCACTGTATGTAATATTGATATTGGTAAAATACATAGTGGAATCACATTATTATGACCACTTCCTACTCTCTACGGCAGCAGTTGTGGCATTCTCTGAGCCCACTCATCCATGTGTGAATCCATCCTTGCAGATCACATACACCGATACATAGAAATGCTAGATGTCTGACATTGGTTGGAAGAGCATGACCAAGAGTTCCAAGTACTACCCTGGCCCCATGACTCCCCACACTTGAGCATCCGTGGAACCACCTTGATCGTCATGTCCGCTCTCCCATGCTCCCTTCAGCAGCTGTGGGACACACTGCAGTCAGCATAGCTCCAGATACCTATAACAACCTACCAGGACCTTACTGAGCCACTTTCAGCCCGTAGCTGCTGTCTGTGATGCACACGGTGGTTAATCTGGATATTAGCTGGTGGTCATAATAATGTGGCTCGAGTATGTAGTAGGGGATCTGTTGTGTCTAAACTATGATCTTTATGGGTAAAGATGCAGGTTACTGTACCTGTATCCTGAGGATCTGCTGTAGATATCCCAGAGGTTCGCTCCAACGTCTCAGCATTTCCATAAAGAGGAGTTTCATTTTGAACCTGTGTGTTCTTCCTTGGATTTGCTGCAGCAGTGTTCGTTTGGTAGCTTCTGGTCTCCCGAGTGTCTATTTTCCCCTTAGTAACATTTCCATATAGATTCCCATCATCGTCCGGAACATATCCCATGTTCACATAGATGTACTCCATTCTCCTAATTCTGCTCTGATAGAAGTCTGGGTAGTGAATAAGTCTATACGATGCAGTCAGCTCTACAAACGGGTCTGTGTTGGGTGATAACACTGGTGTGTGGTGGTGTGTGGCGATGCAGATGACAGGAAGTAAAGAAGGAAGTTTAGCTGAGATCTCCACCCATGTGTTGTTTCTCCTGATTAGAGTTAGACTGTATACAGTATAGCAGGTAGCAGTGTTAAACACACAGTACCGCACAAACATCAGAGAACACTCTTTCATTCAATACAGGTAAAGTCTAAAGCCCCAGCAGCTAAATACAAAATCAGTATTCTCAGTATTTAGGCCCTGTAAGGGTCCGGGCTGTACCGCCGGCAGCCAGCAGAGGGCGGCCGCGGCAGCACGGTTCTGGCGGAACTACCCGGAACTCCAAACCCCAGAAAGCCCCGGGCTGATCAAGCCAACGAGCGGCACCTGGGGTGGCAGCCATATAAGCCCCTACCACACAAACACCTCCGCTGCACCTTTGTAGAGGGGTAGCCGGTATGGAGAAAGAGAAAGAGAAAGAGAAAGAGAAAGAGAAAGAGAAAGAGAAAGAGAAAGAGAAAGAGAAAGAGAAAGCGAAAGCGAAAGCGAAAGAAAAGAGAAAGCTAAGCTAAAGAAAGGAAAGAAAGAGGAAGCTAAGCAAAAGAAAAGAGAAAGCTAAGCAAAAGAAAAGAGGAAAGCTAAGGAAAAGAGAAAAGCAACAAGTGTAGAGAGTGTGGGTCACTCTCCACACAAAGATACACAAGTCCCCTTTCTGTTAAACCCTCTTCTGTTTATTTGTGACTTTTATCAACTTCTCCTTTTGTTTTGAGAACGCAATCCTGGCGTCTCCTTTGTTTGTTTTTCCCGCCATTTCTCCCTCTCTTTCACAAAACCCTTCCTGACTTACCTCACGTGTACTACCGCATAGCGCAGTGGTAGCACGTGGGGTTCTCACTACAAAGGTCGGGGGTTCGATCCCCGCCTAAACCAGTATCCCAAAACACTTCACACACAGATTCACGTGCATCCACATCCAGGAAGTCCGTTTGCTTGCAGTTTAACATTTACATCGCCGCAAACGGATTCCTGCCCTGGGCTTGGGTCCACACCCCCAACTGCGCCGTGACAGGCCCAATCCTATTTCTTATTTTCACCCCTGCCTCGTGTTTTCGAGTGTAACCCTCCCTCATGAAAGTTAGTTAGAGAGTTAGGAGGGGTAGTGGTTGAAATCTTCCCCCTATGAAACGGGACAGCCCTTTGAGGACTGGATATGTCATCAGTTGTCGTCAGCGGCTTTTATGTAAACAGCCGAAAAGCATGGGCACTCGCGATTCATTCACAACTTCAGTTTTATATATCAGTCAATATAACGAGTCACTGAATAAATAAATAAATAAATAAATAAATAAATAAATAATAACTACATGACTTCATTAACAGGCTACTAGCGGAGCTCTGTAGGCGACCCTGCCAGTCTGCAGTGATAGCAGAGGAGGGTAAAGTTCAGCTCCTCACTGCTCAAATACACGTAGGGCATCATGCGCCTTCAAAGACGGGGATGACCGTTATGTGTTATCAGCACCAAGAATTCCTAAAATTTCCCTGTTCCATCTTAAATGCTGCAGCAGTTACATTATGGTCTCTGAGGTGCTGCACTATTTAAGGTGGAACTGGAATTTCGCTAGGTAGTGCCCAGACATCAGCGTATTACTAGTGATTTATACACGCTATGAAGAAAATGAACGTAAGTGGCCATTACAGGGGTTGTCTTACAGTACAGTGGCTTCTTTACAGAGTATATACTGATATTTATGGGTCCCTTTGGTCGCTTGCGCAGCCGTCTTGCTGATGGTTTGCAGGGCATTCTGGGAATTTTCTCATAACACTTCGTTCGGAGCGTTTGGAGAGTCATGTAGCCCCAACACTTGGCCCTTCCCCTTCATCCCAACAACAATTGGGACAACCCTACTTTTAGATTGGTCCCTCTGTTCTTTTCAGGAGTCTCGTTTTCAGTTTTTCCTAGAAATCTACAGGGACATTTTTAAAAACCTCCAAAGTTCAGTCCTAGAAGTATTTTACTTTTTACTGCTTCAATCAAAGTCACCTCAAACACATGTTGAGGTCTGGACTCTGGAATGGTGAACACTAGTTTGATCGTTCTGTTTCTAAGGGCTTCTTGACAGCTTTCCCCATAGTGTTAAGTGTATGTTGAGTGTTTGGTATTTGGACTGGATTTTACACAGCTGCTTTGTTAATGGCCTTTGGTGGCCTGACTCAACTGAGGATTGGCGATTAGACTGCCTAGAACAGCCTGCTGCCTCTAACTGGTCTGTGCAGCCACGTGTGTACCTGCAGATGGTAAATGTAAATATGTTATATAATAAATAGCTTTGCCCTGTCTTAAATAGACTGATGCATGAGTCAGGTGGTATATGTAAAAAAACTACTTTATCATTACTGTTACACTGTCTGACAGGGGAATCAACCCAGGATACTGTGACATTGCCCTACTGTACCGGCCCTACTTTACCAGCCCTGAACAAGGCAAATCCAGCTGCTGTTAAACGTCCAGTTTTCTTTCTGAGGACACTGACCGAGTACAGGTACTGAAAGTTTCCTGTTTGGCCGTGTTCTGTTTAGTTGTACCACATATTGTACTGAGGTAACAGTGGTTCCCGTAATTCTGATGAACTGTGTGGAGAACTTTATTTTTGTTCTTAGGGGCTGAAGTAAGTTATACCGTGTTCTAAACCTAACTGCCGTGTCTGCACAGAACAAAGATCTGGAGGCGCATTGAGTTTTAGGTTGGGAGACATTTTTGCACCTGTATTTACGAAGATAAGACAACCCAGTCACCAACCAGAGGTCCTACCTTCCTGTGGAAGAGGTAGCTTGCAAATGACATCATGATGTTTGAAGATACATGAAGGAAGATGAAGGTTACCAGGAATACATTATGATGCATTTATTGTTTATATTTAGAATAGGAAAATGATTAACCTCCTGAGACCCAGAGTTACTCGGTGTGCAGTTTTAGTTTCTCCTAGCTATTTGTGATTAATAGGACCTAACAAGTGTAAAAGCTAAACGTTGTCTTTGTACAGGAAGCTGTTTTGGCCAAGAACAATGTCCTCATTTGAGGCCAAAGGGTCAACGTTATAAAAGTATCATGGTGCAGAGAAGCAGAAATGTAATGTGCTCATATGAGGACGCTGGGGTCTCAGGAGGTTAATACTTACTGATGAAAAAATAGCAAGGCATCATATAATTTTGGCATTTTGGAACGACTAATGAAACCTTAACATTCAAACAGCCCAACACTGTTTACATGCAGACCTATCAGGAACACACATGTCGAATACTCAGTACTCATGTGATCCTCCATAGGCCCACAAACTACTCAATCCATGCATATCAGAACTGTACACAGTATTATTAATATATATTATTTATTTCTACTCGCATCTCATCATTAATCATCATTAATGCTGCTAATTTATGTGCAATAACCTCACTTTTTATTATAATCAAGCACTTTATGACTTTCCAGTGTTAAGGTTACAGCTACAGTGTTATGTTTACATTAAATGTTACAGTGTACGATAATATTATCCTTCGCAAATATAGCAATATCTTTCTATTAGTGCAATATTTCTGTAAGTGCTAAGTATAATTTCTGTAACTGTAATTCTGTAATTGTAACTTTTGGTCTTGTATATTTATACAATATATATATATATTTGTCACTAGTATGTCACGTGTGTTTGCTCTGTGTTTATATTCGCACATTAGAGTTTGGAG
Source organism: Prochilodus magdalenae (assembly GCA_024036415.1). Classification (NCBI taxonomy): domain Eukaryota; kingdom Metazoa; phylum Chordata; class Actinopteri; order Characiformes; family Prochilodontidae; genus Prochilodus; species Prochilodus magdalenae. Next base: position 12,696 of record JAMWET010000963.1, read on the forward strand.
AAACACAGTCTCGTTCAGCTATGCACTCCTGTTGTAAAGTCTGATTGACATTCCACATGTGCTATACAGTATTATGTATGTGTCATCTACTACCCTCTCCTGGGCATGCACAGTACTGCACATGACCACAGCCTTCCATCTCTCCCAGGCTCCGCCCACTCTCTGCCACTACTTCCACCTGCAAGTCATCAGGGACTCATCAAGACGGCTACATATACCCCTTTATGTCAGGTGTTGCAAAATTTCTGTGTAGGCTACCTGAGTTCTGAGCTGTGCTTGCTTTGCTTCCTGGTTTAGTTATTAAGGACTAGTATTAGAAGGTCCCTAACAAAGCCAAGGTGCAGTTGCAATCTGCTTCAACTCCTACAAATACAAAACAACAAAAATCTATTGGAACATCCCATAAGTAAATGGGTTAATAGTAAACATTGGAGCATTTTAGCAAAAAAAAAAAAAAAATCTATCCAAAAGTGTGTCCCTCTTTTAATCATGGGACACAGTTTTACCAAAGTTGTTTATAAATATAATATATGTGCTTGTATACCAGTCTTGGTTGCCCGCTGAACTCCTTTCTTTGGAGTAATAAACCTGCTGGGTTACTCCCCAAAAGAGGCAGGGTCTGGAGCTTCCTAATTCCCATTACTACTGGGCATGTAATCTCCACAAACGTTTGTACTGGGTGAGTCCTGAGGCCTTTGTAGCTCATCCACCAGGGTTCACATCGAGACATCTTCCTCTCTATATCCACTACATGTAGGATATAGCCCAGCTGTGACTGCCAGTGTCATGATATATGGTTTAAATTAGAAAGCACAGAAACCACTTGTTCATACCTTCATCTTCAGATTCTGCATTTTGCAAATGGACGGATAGGGACATATTGACTCGATACGTATCTAAACAATGTTTATATGAACAATGTTTATTTCTTCCTCTCTGAATTGGCAACCTGCCAAGTACAATTTGCCTAAAAATATATATATATATATATATATATATATTTTTTTTTTCAGATCAGTGTCGCACCTCCTGGTTCACTCTTGTTGTGCCTTCAAACTACATCTACCAGGAGTCATTGGTGTATGACATCAGTCACATGCCCCATAGCCACCAATCAGGACTCGGTCTACAGATCACACTCCCCTAAACACTCATGACTCTCACCTCTTGTCCATTTGTCTGCTGTTTGTCTCACACAGTCCTTTATTGGTTTGGGCTGGTTTGCACTCCTGGCTTTTGCCTGTCTTCTCACTTTTCCTGTTTACCTACTCTGTATATCTTGTTTCTGTCCTCATGGTTTTGACTTGGCCTGGTTTATATAACTAATAACTCATTTCTATTTCTGTTTTTTCTTGTTTTTAAGTAACTCACTGTATTGATTGATCATTTGGCTGGTTTCCAGCTAGTTCCACAAAGTTGCCTGGCAATGCAGTGAGGGAATTTGACTTCCTAAACATAACACCCAGTAAAGAGCTCCATAAGTTAAATAATTACATATAATAAGCCCACAACAAAGTTCAATTCAAATAGCTTTATTTACATGACTGCAGCCATCATCTATATGAAAAAGTTAAAACAATAAATAAATACATTAAAAATTATTAATAAAAAAACAAACATGAGACATGTACAATAATGTGAAAATACAGAAGAGAAAATGACATTTAACAGTTAATGAGTTGATACAACACATAGAAACATTGTTTTTTTTAGACATAAAAAAAAACAATGTTGTATCCGCAGCAACAATACATTTTCATAGCATCCTAGTATTTCGATAGCTGTGAAGGAATTTTACCATGAAGAACAGTTTAGCTAGGACTCCCACAATTCCAAACACAATTCCGGATACACAAGTCCTTTGATTCAGTCTTAGCAAGTATGACAACAGTAAAGTGACATCCCCTCTATGGACAGCTGAGGGAATATGATAAACACCAGTACTGCTGAGGTTAATGAAGAATATGCCTCAGTAGATGGGTAGATCATTTTTGTTGCTCAGAAAAGCTTGTTCAAATACTTCCAGATTAAATTACATTCCAGATTAAATTACATTCTATTATAATAACCGCTACACCCAGTTTAACGTGGGAAAACTCGAACAAGAACTGCTATATATGAAGCTGACCTCAGCCTTGTAGTTCTTATTCTGGTAGTAATTTAAATATGGAAATATAAGCTGGCAAAATATCATACCCAGAGTTCAATCCACAGAACAGCCTTCTGCGTCTTCCAGCCAAAATCAAGCTACTGTTTCAACATATAAACACTATTCGTGAAATTCACTCTCTACAGCCAGGGTGGTGTTTCTGTTCTGGGCTACTATGGACATGGTGATGGTGGTGGTGGTGGTGGTGGTGGTGGTGGTGGTGGGCTCTGTTGGAAGCCGTCTCTAGGTGGATATTAAGGGCTCGTTCTAAGCGAACAAAACCACGAATGATTTGTTGTTGCAGGTATTTATACACAGATGAACACAGTTATGTTTCTGCTCTATTATTAATACTCATACTAGAGATACACCATCCTGTCGTTTGCCCTGCTCCGGATGTGACAGAGAGGAGTTTTATATGGAGCTTAACCATACAGAATGTGAAATGAGGCATCTGTGTTGGAGTATACAAGGGCTGCATGATTATTAGTCTGCTTACCTCCCCATAACTCTCTCTACATGCTCTTCTCACAGATCCACTTTCTTCTATTAACACATTGCCTGTCATTCCATTTCTTATTATCACTGTAAAGCTCAACACAGTCTTCTTTCCCACCGTTATTCGGTTCATCCGTATTCCAGTACCTGAAAGCCAGAGAGTGAAAAGTGATTTAACATCAGTACAGTACCCAGCATTCATTTCACAATCACATCATACAGCCATATACCCATTTCACACTACCATATTTGACTCAGTGGATGTTGTCATAGTAGGGGAAACATTGAAATGGTGATGGCACTTCTGAATGATGATGTAAGTATGAAAGTCCTCTTTCTTTATAACATCTCAGATGCAGAGGAAGTGTTTATTTCATTGCCCTGAACTTCTCACAGCAGAGCAGCCCCGTGGTGGACGCCATGATACCAGGCAATGCAATGGCTGCACAGGAGGCTGTGAAGCCATGTTGGCCAATCAGAAGTCTGGCTTCTCTTTGTTCTCATTTCATAGCTCTTTTAATAATAGTCAGCTGACATTACTAGTAAGTTCAACTAGATTTATAAATTTGATGGAAACATGGAACTTCATTAATACAACACATGGAAGAGGGCTGATGAGCATACTGCCCTCAGGTACAGTGAGGAGGATGGTTAAAGTTTGGTGGTAGATCAGAAATGCTTTGGGGCTGCTTTACCCCCAATGGTCCAGGGCCTCTTGTTAAAGGGTTGATGATAGAGTAAATGACATAATGAATTCCACTACAAGCACAAAATCTGTCTGCCTTTGGGAGGACACTGAAACCTGGCTGCGGATGGGCCATCCAACAAGATAATGACCCCAAACACACATCAAAATCCAGATGGACGTAAAGCTAAGCCAAGACCCAAAAGCAAGGAGCTGGTAATGTTCAGCATGAAGGAGTGCTTCAAGTCATGTGAGGTGCCAATCATTTTGGACTAAATGAAGGTTAAAGCTACAACAGAACACGGTATCATCATGTTCCATAACTGAAAGTATCCTGAGGATAGCTCCACCTCTTTCACTTTAGCCAGTGTGACTCTTCAAGTAAGGCAGTCTACACCAGATCTGAACATGGTGGTCCTCTTACATAAATGTCAGTGCTGAGCCATCCACCCATTTCCAGACCCCCTCGTTGGCACTGTCAGTCAGGCCGATCCAAATGTCACTGCTGCCGGTATTATTGCTGATGAATTCCTGGGAACACAGCATTGGTATATACTGATGAACAATGTCTGTCTCTCTCTCTCGCTCTCGCTCTCGCTCTCTCTCTCTCTCTCTCTTTCTCTCTCTCTCTCTCACCTGTTCTTCTTTGCTGTTTATGATCACCAGGTCTGCTCCTCTCTGGATACAGTCCTCTCTGCTCTCAGCCCAGGTCTTCTCCTCAGTAGAGATGTAGTAAACACTGGTGTTAAAGTACAAACAGCCCATCTTGTCCTGCGTATCTGTTCAAACCGAAAATGATATTATATCCATCTAATCTGCTTCCACTTGTTTATTAATGCAGTGAACACTGTAAACGGTATAAGGTAACTGAACACCCTGCTTTTTAGCTAACTCAAGACACTAAGCGGACGACTGCATTTGCATTCTAATTCTACAAGACTGCATGAGCCCCTACATCTTCATTGTTGACCACAGCCCCTACAGTTAAAGCTTGCAGATCATGGCCAAATCCTGCCCCACATTCCCATTTTCATCAGACTGGGGCCACATACCCCCCCAGATTATGGTCACACATCAACCGAAAAGAGACAGTTCTGCCATTTCTCTGCCAGAAGTAGACCGGATCAGTTTTGGAACATGTAGGCTACATTAGTTATATATATGTGGGCTGATTTTGGCTCACACGGAGCTTGCCAGTGCCGTCAGTGGGCCAGCAGTTCCAGATCTTTGCCAGATGTGGCCCACGGTTTCCTAGCCTCATTGCTCAGCTCTGGACAAACCTGTGTTAACATGCTAATCAACAACGTTGCATGAATGAACCCAGGGGCCTAGAACTGGTATCAACATTAGCAGGAAATCGGTATCCCAGCCCTACCCTAGTCCCCTAATGCTTTATTAGCATATCAGTCCCCTCACCTTACAGCCAAACTATTACCAACAGTGATCGGGGGTCATATTATGGATCATATCACTTTCACCAAATTACAAGCTTTCAGCCAGCCCCTGTATGTGGGGGGCTGTATATTGTTCACCTATATAAGTACTATGTTAAGTTACAATGATGAGATTTACTGTGCCTCAGTGCAGGTTTGTATCTGTCTCTAGAATATTGGGTTTTCATTGGTCAGCATGATATATATGGCTGACCAACCATACTGCAATGTGTGCAAACAGAAACAAACCACGGGTGGAAGCAAAGTGGTGGGTCATAAGCCTTTTACTCCAGGGCTGACTGCAAGTGACATTAAATTGCCCCCCCACCCCCGCACCCGCCAAAATACCATATCACTCAACAGTATACTGTATACACACAACAAGGTATGGGGTTGTTCACAGCTGTTGATAAATTACTGTCACTAAATTGGGTCTTTAAAGAATTTACTCACCTGAACCATTAAATTTCTTGCGAAGGCAGTTCGTCTCCTTCTGCAAAAGGTCCATCTGGCTTCTCAAGGTTGTGTAGTTGCTCTGCATTTTTTTTGTTTCATTAGTTAGCTCTTCTTCTTTCAAAAGTAACTGTCCTCTTTCCTTAGTCAGGATGGTGTAGCTGGTGTGTAACTGCTCTTTCTCTATAGTCAGGTTGGTGTTATGGGCCTGTAACCGGTCTAACTCTCTAGTCAGGTTGGTGTTTCTGGTCTGTAGCCGGTCTCTCTCTATACTAAGTTTGGTGTAGCTGGTGTGTATCTGGTCTCTTTCTATAGTGACGTTGTTGTAACTGGCTTGTAACTGGTCTCTCTCTATAGTAAGGTTGGCGTAACTGGTCTGTAACTGGTCTCTCTCTTTTACCAGGTTATTGTAACTGGTTCTTAAAGCGTCTCTCTCTGTGTTCAGGTTGGTGTAACTGGCTTGTAACTGGTCTTTTTCCATACTCAGGTTGGTGTAACTGGTCTTTAAACTGTCTCTCTCTTTAACCAGGTGGTTGTAACTGGTTGTTAAATGGTCTCTCTCTGTAGTCAGGTTGGTGTAACTGGTCTGTAACTGGTCTTGCTCTGTAGTCAGGTTGGCGTAACTGGTCTGTAACTGGTCTATCTCTATAGTTATGTTGGTGTATCTGGTCTGTAACTGGTCTCTCTCTGTAAGAAGTTTGGCGTAACTGGTCTGTAGCTGGTCTTTGTCTATAGCCAGATTGTTGTAACTGGCCTGTAGCCGGTCTCTCTCTGTGGCGAGCTTGAACCACAGGAGTGTGGCAGCATGCAGCAGGAGAACACACAGCAGCCCAAACAGCACAGCAGCCAGTCTGCTGACTCTGCCTCCTGAAGTGTTTTGTCCTGGAACTAAAAAAGAGATACATAAATTTAGGGGCTTCGACCATTCTAGAAAATGACCATGGGTAAAACCAGCTTATCATCAGTCGTCTAGACATTTGGGTTTAGTGCAGGTGCGCTTCAAACTCCAGCTTTCAAGAACACAGCGGTAATCACAGCTATGCTAATGACCATCGCCCTAATTTGTCCAAAGCCAGGCTGGGTAGACTGAAGGTTAAAGCCTCCAAATGTCCTTTATGTTCACGAGAGCATCTAGCACTGGTTCTAACAAACCTAGTCTAATGAAGTGATGAGTGGGTGGATGTCAGTAAGGGTATGAATGAGTTTACTGCACCTGAGTTCTTAAATTCCTTGGTGTTTCTGGTCTCATTTATGTCAATGTCTTCATAGGAACCATTGTGGCCATCTGACATAGATCTGCTGTTTGCAATAACACCTGTTTAATAAGTAAATGAATCAATAATAATAAATAAATAAATATAGTTGTAGTGGTTCCTAATGGTGTCCTGTGATAATCCATCCCATGCAGCTTCAATATCCTCACACAGTCCCTGCAGATTAGGGGTAGGTACCTGCAGGTAGGGGTGGAGGTTGAGTAATACCAGGCCTTTTGGACGTGTGACAACAAACCGCTCATCTTGGTGCTGAACACAATGCCTCCACACCCAGATGTACAGTGGTGCATGCCTTCTTCTATCCATCGCTGCCATTAGCACGCTATGACGCTGTCTGCGCAAGTGGTATGGTGCATAATCTGGCAATAAGATTCACAGAGCCCTACGGAGTGACCCATCTTCAGTCTTCCGATTCTCAAACTGGTTTCAAACTCTTCACTGAGACATTCAGTTCACTGGTTTGGCAGTAATGTGAGAGCTAAGAGATCTAAGTCATGAGTTCCAAAACAACCAAACGTAAGCCTGTGCTACATGTCAGTCAGAGACAGGCAGTCTGCAGTAGTCTGATCAGACTGCCGAATGGTGAGTTTTGCCATGTGAAAGTGCTACACAGACACAGCAAATATCACTTCATATGAATAAAGAGACTCAGGGACATAAATCAAACAGAGGTTAAGCAGTTGTGGGTTAGGATTAAGCTGTGCTGTAATATTAAGACCAGTGTTGGTTCCGACTGCAAGAAGAACTGTAAACGTAGAACATCCGGCTCCTCCGTCTCTGGTTACTACTACTAACTCTACATCAGACTTTGGTCAGTTTATTTATACAGTAGATGTCACAACAAAACTTGTATCTCCAAAATGATCTCCAAAATGATAACAAAATGATAACGAAGGAAGAAACCACTTCCCTAATTCTGTACTTCAATCTGTTTACTGTATTACTTTTAATGTAAGTCAGTGTAACCAGAATTACTGGCCATTTCCTTTGGAGCATTTCTAATGGAATTTACACACAATGTAAAGAGGCTGATAGAACTAGATTCATTTCTAATCAGGTTTGGAGTAATTCTATTGGTCCGTCCATCATAAATATACACTAAACTGAAAGGGAAACTAGAGCTTTTAAACTGTGCAAAGAAAGAGTAACAAGCAAATGTTGTAATAGAGTTGTAATAATGTAGTAATAGTTGCATTAGTGAGCTTTATAACCCTTATATGCATGCTTGTCTCGTTACCACCACTGTGAACAACTGCTAATCTCCCAAACTGCTCTGAATGGCTTTGTTTACATATAATACTGAAATTTTGGAAAATGGAAATCCCATTAAAAGACGTTGAGGTGATGTAGACTGCATCACAGTAATGCAGAAGGCAGTGTGAAATCTAAAGCTGTGTTCCTACTCCACCGTGCACACTGTAGATCTGCTTGTATGTGAATCTGAGGTTATGCTGTGATGGACAGCTTCATTTTTTTTTTTTTCTGAACATTGGCCTGTTCCTTTCTGAATCCACTGTAACAAGGGTTTGCTGGGTCTTCATCTGCATCATGCTGAAACATAGGCTGTCATTTAACAACACACATTCTTGGTCATGGTGTGCCATTCTGCTGAGGGAGAAGTCTGAGTAGTGAATAAGCCTATATGACGCTGTGAGATCTATAAATTGCCTCCGAGTGTGGTGGATAACACTGATGTTGTCGGTGGTGTGCGGTGATGCAGACAGTGGCAGGAAGTCTTACTGGAGTCTAAATGTATCTGATCGACCTTCTCACATATGGCAGTCCTCTTACAGTATGCTGAGAAAAAAAAAAAAAAAACTTTTGCCTTCTGAGGTGTTGTTGTCCTGGATCTAAAAAATGAATTACAATCATCTGAGGCGTTCGTTTTGTTTCTGAAAACAGAAAGATCAGCTTATCATGAGTCATTCTAGGCCAAAATGTCTCAAAGTGTAAAGCCATTAAAAGTCCCTTGATATTCGCGAGTAGATCAGGATTCATTGAGGCATGGGTTAGAATTGATGTTTGGTGTGGGTTTTACAGGGGGCTGTACTCAGCAATCCACCCCTGCAATGCCTCAACAGGTTATCCAGTTACTGGTCACCATCAGAACACAGGTTGCTTTTTCAATGAATAACGCCCATTCTACTAAAGTGAAGGGTTCAGACTAATCGTCTAGCACTCGTCCTAACATGCACAAGTGGTAATGAAATGATTGAATGAGTGAATGTCAGTAAAGGGTATTGAATGAGTTTACTGCACCTTCCTGATCGTTGTGAGTGTTCTGAACTCTGTGATTGCTCTGGGGATATTTTAGTTAAGGTGATAATAACTCTGAACCACAGGTTCCTACACTGAGCTGCTGGAACAGCAGGTTTTACCTGTTGCCCATCATCCTAACCGAGAAACATGCCGTTACCATCCTATCCCTGTATCCAGGATGGCAATTACATTATGGCGGAGG
>JAMWET010000964.1:0-40000 GCA_024036415.1 Prochilodus magdalenae
TATGGACAATATCACTGAGACACTTTAAACAACAGGAATAGATATAAATATACCTATTTATTTTAATAGCTCTGCTCGCTCTTAGACTATCCTTGTCTATAAATGTACATATCAGAATTTCTACAGACCCCTCCTGTCTTTGTATATTTTGTATTTGTGTATATTTTGTGTATTTTGTATTTATTTAATTTATCTCTTTAATATCTCTTTATTTAATGTTTAGTATGTATATAGTGTTGTCCTGCTGTAGAATGTCTGCCTGAGTCTCACCACAAGCATTTCAATGCATAAGTGTCCTGACATGTGCAAATGACAAATAAACCTGAAACTTGAAACTACTAAAGTTAGCATGCTAACAAGCTAGTCCCAGGCGGTCCTGCAATACCAATCTGCACAAGAGGCAACACTGAGACAAACCTGTCCAACATGAAAGGATGAAGAAGTAGCACTGCTGGCCTGATGATTTGCTTGTTAGATCCCAGTTTTTGAGTCCCAGTTAGATCTTTAGCTCAGGTAGACAATGAACGGAAGAGTTAACACAACGATGACTGAAACTCTCGGTGAGTGACTATTATAACCAGCATCACAAAAAACTAGAGTTAGCACTGCTGCTGCTTTCCACCACTGGAGGCGCTCTTGGAGAGTAACAGGATGAAGTCTGGTACAGTTTGAACTGACAGAAGTGGTGATTCTAGAGTCTGTATGTCATATTTTATTCCAAACATAAATAGAAATATACCCTCAAGGGGGCACCACCGGCCTGGGGCCCCAAGCAGTGCCTTTGTCTGGTGCAAAGCGGCACCTCTGACTGGCAATGTTTCTTCTAGACTGGTGGGTAAAGAGCTGTTTATTCTAATACTGAGGGTGTGGAGGGACAGTGCTTTTCCTTGTTTCTTATGATAGGAGTGGACCCACAACCTTCTGCCCCCTACAGTTTGGAGTACGATTTATTTTGATTGTCTGAAGAGGAAAAACTTATGCTCAGTGTTGTTGTAAAAGGAATCACCATGTCCTGTGTATTTAGTATTTGGAAACAAAGGAAACGACTCCTATACCACTTTTTATATTTAGCCACTCTTAAAAACATGGAGAAGAAAAACACTAATGCTGTTTTCTCTGTATTACTACCTCTTTTCTGCTCATTTCTAGTGGCTGTAATAGTTAATATATGCATAATTATAATATATCATATATTATAGTATATAATTATAGCATTTACAATATACAACTATTATTATTCACATATGTTATAATTCACATTACATCTTTATTTATGAAATATTTATTTACATTACATATTAATACTGTTTTTTTATATTTCTCTTGGTGGTGTGGAGTATAACTTAGGAGGGCACAGCGTTCAATCAGGTAACCCTTTAAAAGTCCTCATTATTGTTTAATTTATTACATATTAAAAAGGCATTATTCTGTTTAATAAACTCTACTCATTTAATAGCACCTTTACGCAATGAAGTCTTATAATATGCAAAGAACATATTGGTTTTATGTGCCAGGAATGGTTATAACTGATTCCTACATGACCTTTTTCTGACCTCTGCTTATCCTTTAGAATTAGACAGTGCCTGTTGTCCCTGCGCCTTTAAGACTGATATATGTGAACGAGTCTATGTTGACTGTCCTGTATTACGCCTCATTTAAAAAGCACCCTGAGAGCTGAAATACTTCTTAGAACTTGCACTGTGATGGGCGGAGCTAAACTGCTGTTGTATTGGCTTTCACTCACAAGGGCAACCCTGGCACTAGAGCCATAAGGCTTGTATTAATGTTGTTGTGGACCTTATTAATGACGATGGTCACCTTGCACTTTACAACAAACCTCACAAACCCATCTTATAAATCCTGCAGTGGCCAAGTTCTCTGTTCTCTACTTCAAAGGATGACTGTGCAAATGTTTGTATTATTCTGTAATATGCAGTAAATAATACGGGGTTATGCAGTTATGTACATCTTCACATGTTTGTCTATTCTGGGCTCTTTTCAAATGTTATTGTATTTTACTTTATGTTATATATTTTTAATAGTATTTATTTATTTTAAATATATTATTTATATTTATTTAAAAAATATAAATTAATTAAATTTAATTAATATTAATTAATATTAATAATAATATTAAATAAATATTTTAAAATTTAATTTAATTTAATTTAATTTTGTATGTCTTATTTTCCCTTGAGTCAAAACCTGCTGAGAGACACCAAACATATCTTAGCTCATCAACCACATATAGAACAAAGGGCAGTTCAGTTAAAGTTTGGTAAACCTGATTTTTGGCTGAACCATCCCTTTAAGGGGTTAAAAGAGCCGATTCCCTGCACAGGAAGAGCCCATGCGGATGAAAACGTGAGCTGGTGAGGTATCCGTTGGCATGCAGACTCAGGCTGGACTGAGGAGGACAGACAGTAGCTCGGGGCCTGCAGGAGTCCTATCCACAGTCACACGGCGACAGCGCCTTTTGTTTTGACACGTCAATGTGGACACTGGCACATGATGCATGATATGGCTGATTTGCCATTCTGGATGTCTGACTGTGTTTTTGTCGAGCGCTACCAGCCACTCGCTGAGAGGAGCAGACTTGGTGTATTTCACACGGAAAGCTCGCTGTGGCCAGTGATTACATCCACCAACACCAAACAAGACACTCAGATGGTCCTAACAGTCCAACACATCACCATATCAAACACTTAAGGGTGGAGAGGTCGACCATATAAACCTACGGCCTCAATATGTGATCGGCAGATACTCCTTCAGTTTGGCTGATGGTGAAAGCGGGACCCGTCACTGAAGATGACCTTCAGCCATTCTGAGTCACTCCATGACAGTCTGGCGATGCTGACGTGGTGTTAGGGGCAGTCGTTGTAACGGTCTGTGTGCATGCAGTCCTGTGTCCTGCAGTCATCTGCCAGTGGTGCTGGCGCTAACAGGACGTCCTCAATCGTGGCTGCGATTCAGGTACAGCGATAAGGCCGTCCTTGCCTATGTCACATGTGCTGCCAAGTGTGAAACTTGACTCATTCGCATGTCTCACAATATCAAACCTACACACCTAGTCTCATTCCTGTTGATTCCTCCTGGGCGCAACTATTTGTGCAACTACTCTTATTGGTGATGAATGCATGTAGCATTTAGCCATGATGACCTGTTTAACCGCACCCATTTCACACAGCAATGTTTTGGTCTGTTAAACGATGCACACCGTGTTTGGTATCTTGATTCAGAGCCATTTAGAGCCAAATATAGAACCATTTAAAGCTTAAGTGGCTCTTCAGATAGATGGAGCACATGTTATATATGTGGGTGGATCAGACACAGCAGTGCTGCTGGAGTTGTACACATCTCAGTGTCACTGCTGGACTGAGAATAAGGCACCACCCAAAACTATTCAACCAGGAGCGTACTGTGGGCAGCGTCCTGTGGGCAGTGTCCTGTGGGCAGCGTCCTGTGGGCAGTGTCCTGTGGGGAGTGTCCTGTGGGCAGCGTCCTGTGGGCAGCGTCCTGTGGGCAGTGTCCTGTGGGGAGTGTCCTGTGGGCAGTGTCCTGTGGGCTGCGTCCTGTGGGCAGTGTACTGTGGGCATTGTCCTGTGGGCATTGTCCTGTGACCAGTGATGAAGGACTAGAGGATGACCAACACTGCACTGTGCAGCAGCAGATGAGCTATCATCTCTGACTGTACATCTACAAGGTGGACCAGTAAGGTAGGAGTGTCTAGTAGAGTGGACAGTGAGTGGACACAGTGTCTAAACACTCCAGCAGCACTGCTGTGTCTGATCCACACACACCAGCACCACACACACTAACACACCACCACCACCACGTCAGTGTCACTGCAGTGCTGAGAATGATCCACCACCCAGATCATAACTGCTGTGGGGGTTCTGTATGGGTCCTGACCATTGAGGAACAGAGTAACAGAGTACCCAGAGATGGACTACAGTCTGTAATAGTAGAACTACAAGGTGCTCCTGTATTGTGAGTGAAGCTGATAACATGGACACTGAGTACAGATACAGAGAACCCAATGAAGTGGCCGGTGGGTGTGTATATACAGGAAGTATATGACCACTGAGGTCTGTAGTATAAAGAAGAGCAGTGCATGGTGCCAGAACTAAGACAAAGATATGAGAGGTACTGTCATCACTCGCCCTCCAACCATCCTTCATCCTTTTAGCCACTGGCTGTCGTCTTCCTCCTGCTAAACCGGCTACAACAAAAGAAGATGGCCTCCCTAATAACACTAAAATATGAGATTACACAAAAAGAGCTGTGTCCACTATAAATAGCGTCATGTTTTGCACCAGTTCTGTCCCGTCTTTGGACGCTAGGAAGAGTCTATCGACAAAACACCTCAATGTGCTATCTTCACACTCTCCAGAACGAATAATACTTCCTTTCAGGACGCCGCGTTTCTCCTCGGCTGCTGATGATGGAAATAACGGCGGGGCACAGGCAGTGATAAAGAATGTGATGGAAATTCACACAAAGGGAAGTTATTAGTGCAGTGTGGCCGAGAAAGTGGAGGGACTGCTCGCTGTTTTGACTGGGTGCGTGTCGGGGCCTGTGGGCTTTTAGCTGGTGGAGAAAGCCGGACCGGACGTTGGCTGGGATTTTTTTGGGGAGCAGGATAATCAGATCTGCCTGTCGCTGTCCGATAGTGAAGTGGGCTCTTTCTCTTTCTCTCTTTCTCTCTCTCTCTTACACACACACACAGTTGTAATCTCACGGTTTGCCGGGTAATTAAAGGCTTAGGAAGAAAGAATGTGTATCCATAGAATGCAGAGGGCCATTCCTGTTACAGGAATACTTCAGCCAAAATTCCCATGGACGCAATTTCCCCCTCACCCCCAAAATGTAGCTGATTTGCCAGGATATGTTTGGTGTCCTTCAGCCCGATTAAGGCTGGATTGAGTTTACATGGGTTACTGGGGTAGCTGCTTCTTTGAAAGGTGCTACTCTGCAATTTTAGCCGGCTGTTTTCCTCTCTCCTCCTCTGAGAAAATTAGGGGCCAAATTATATACTGTTTTTCACCGAACTCAGCGGTGGTCTGACCATTTTAGTCCAGTCCAGATGCCAAGTCTGTGATTTAGATTGTCTTGCACTGGAAATAAAATAGGTTTAAATAGGTCCTCTATTAAACACATTTACAGTGTTTGGTGGACGTTCTAACCAGAGCCACAGGTTGATGATGGTAGTGTTAGGAGTCTTGCCCATGGACCTTAAAAAGCGTAGGGTGCTTGCCCAGGTAGGGAATTGAACCCCCAGTCTAGAGCATGGGAGCTGGAGGTGCCCACAACACTAGATCCAGCAGAAACACTTCCAGAATGGTTAAATGAGGAATGAAGTCTCTCAATCATTTCCATGGTCTGAGCAACAGAACTTCTGTCTCCGTCCTCTCTACAGGAGATCAATCAAACAAGCAAGATCTTACGAGGGACCACTGCAGAGACAGCTACAGTTAGTTATAAAACATGCCCAGACAGGAGTGACTGAACACCCAGGCCTACCTGGCCTGAAGCCTCTGGATTTAAATTTTTTTGAGTTTCATTTATTCAAAATGTCAGTTCTGATTCTGATTGGTGGCTGTACCGGATGCCTTTGACTGGAACGTTAGAACCAGAGCTCAAAACATAATTTGTTTAATATGAGTTTGGTCAACATCATTTGTTAAACATTTGTCTCTGTGTTACAGGATGCTGTTAAGACTTTGTTTGTTTTCTTGAAAGTCGCTAAAACACCATAAGACAACTAGAGGTGTGCAGATATGATACCCAACCTGAAATTATGTAGCTAATTTGTCTGGGTACGTTTGGTGCCCTGGATTCAGTTAACATGGCGTACTGGGGTAGCTGCTTTTTTTACGGTGCTACTCAGCAATTTTCGATCCAGAGCAGCCATCAGATCATCTGTTTTCCTCTCTCCTCTTCTGAGAAAATTACGGGCGAAATGATACACTGTTTTTCTCCAAACTCAGCAGTGATCTGACATTTTCGGCCCAGTTCAGATCCCATGTTTGTAATTTAGATCATCTTGCATCGGAAAAAAGCACTTCTAGCACCTTCTATTACTCCAGCCAATTAAAACACACATTTAGATGTACAGTACAAACCAGATGCTCTTATCCAGAGGTAGATGAGAGTAGCGTTAGGAGTCTTGGCTAACACCCATATGACAACTAGAGATGGGCAGATATGATACTCCATATTGGTATCAGCATGAAACGGGTAAATACTCAAGGCTATGGTATTAGTAAGGGTTTTTACATGCACTTAATAAACTAAACAGAATCAATGTTCTGCAGTCATCTGATTATTCAACTGGCCATGTAAACAGATAAAAGGTCTAGAAATCTGATTATGAAATCTGATATAAAAAGCTCTGTAATCAGAGCTCACTAATCGGTGCATGTAAGCACCTTACTCTGATTTCTTTCAGATTTCTCAGTCTGGAGAAAACACCAGGAAATAAGCAAGCTGTGTTTAACAGAGCAACCACAAGATATTAACAAAACACTTTTGGGGTGACCCTGAGACCAACTATATACTTCACAAAATGAACAATTATTACATATGTTTATATTTCCTGCTAAAAAAAACATGGTATTTACATTACGTGTAGGCCACGTCTTCTTTTGTAAGTTTACTGACCGATTTTACTAGACAAATTACTCAAATGCAGTGAAAGGATTACCAACACGATCTGATTCTCTGCAGTTAAACTCATTCAGTGTCGCTATCAGACATGGCACGGTGGTGTGGAGCTGCCCCTAAACATGACAAGGATAGAGAGAAGCTAATTTGTAACAGGAGTGACTCCTTAGGTGTTCATTATCCATCCTTAGTTAACAGACAGCGTCAGGAGTCACATAAGCAAGTCTATTTGCTTGAGGCAGATTTGCAATCGTTTAAACATGAGGTGTGCACAATGCTAACTGCTGGTTAAAGGCACGACATCGTTCGTCTACATTAGGTGCGTACCCCAGTGTAAAACTAAAGAAGCAGACTTCAAACACCGAACATGTCTTGGCTGATCGACTGCTTGTGGTTAAAAAGGGAGATCGTGCACAACTGTAGACTTACAGACATAAAGCATCCTGCTTCCAGTAACATGAAAGGACATCACAAAGGAGAGAACTCCCCCCGACTCTGCCCCCGGAACACATATGAGCGCATCGAGCCAAAGCCTTTTTTGTGCATGAACATCTCCCACTGCTGCTGAAGCACGTGCTCGTGCTGATACTAACAGCAGCGCTCGCCTGCTGTCCAGGTTTTAAAAAATACCCCTCTCCTCTCCAAGGTCTTCTCACGAGGGGTTTACTGTCGCCTCTGGTGCCCCCCACATCCCAGCACACAAACACAAACATGTGCATACACACACCGCAACACCTCATATCCCGGCCCTGTTGTTATGTAAAAATGTGTTGGCTTATGCAATTGAGCCCTTACATAATGGAGTGTTATGAATTACATTTATTGATTTTTTAGTATGGTAACGGATGTGAATGATGTGCTGCACTGCAGATATTTAAATGTTTTAAGCAGCCTTCAAAGAAAGGGGAGGCTGTCAGGCCGGGGCGAGAGAACGCAGCGATATTCAGCTGCAGGAATTAGCTACGATAATCTCGTCCCACTAAATTTAGACGCAGATGTGGAGTCATTAAAATACATCAGAGAGAGACAACGAGAGAGAAAGAGAACAAACACGGGGAAGGGAACACGGCGTCTCCGAGGTGTTTCCTGGATGTCTGCAAACAGGTCGCTTCGGCGAGGAGGCTGAGTTACGAGTCACTTTAGCAGAGGACATGTGCAGGTATCTATTCTATTCTATTCTGTTCTATTCGATTCTATTCGATTCTATTCTATTCTATTCTATTCTATTCTATTCTATTCAATCCAATCCAATTCCATCCCATCCCATCCTATTCTATTCTATTCTATTCTATTCTATTCAATTCAATTCAATCCAATCCCATTCCATTCCATTCCATTCCATTCCATTCCATTCCATCCCATCCCATCCCATCCCATCCTATTCTATTCTATTCTATTCTATTCTATTCTATTCTATTCAATCCAATCCCATTCCAT
The DNA here is from genome assembly GCA_024036415.1 of Prochilodus magdalenae. NCBI lineage: Eukaryota > Metazoa > Chordata > Actinopteri > Characiformes > Prochilodontidae > Prochilodus > Prochilodus magdalenae. The sequence continues at coordinate 8,104 of JAMWET010000964.1, forward strand.
TCCATTCCATTCCATTCCATTCTATTCTATTCTATTCTATTCTATTCAATCCAATCCAATTCCATTCCATTCCATTCCATTCCATTCCATCCTATTCTATTCTATTCTATTCTATTCTATTCTATTCTATTCTATTCTATTCTATTCTATTCAATCCAATCCAATCCAATCCAATCCAATCCAATTCCATTCCATTCCATCTAATCCTATTCTATTCTATTCAATCCAATCCAATCCAATCCAATCCAATTCCATTCCATTCCATCCAATCCTATTCTATTCTATTCTATTCTATTCTATTCAATACAATCCCATCCAATCCCATCCTATTCTATTCTATTCTATTCTATTCTATTCTATTCTATTCTATTCTATTCTATTCTATTCTATCCAATCAAATCCAAATTAATTCAATTCAATTCAATTCAATACAATTCAATTCAATTCAATTCAATTCAATTCAATTCAATTCAATTCAATTCAATTCAATCCAATTCACAGCTTGCTTGTTTACTTTTGCACTGAAGCCACTGTAGATAATAAGTAATGTAACCATATGTGCATTCATTATACTCATGCAAATCTGCATATCTGCATCCCCAAATCATCACCCCTTATCTCAAACAACTGTGAGTTAAATCTCAAACTGTCTTTTTAGGAAGGTCTGGACCAGATTGCACCACATTGGCAAAAACAGTAATGGTGCCTGTCTTGAATTTGATTCCTATTTAATAATAACAGGATTCATACGGGGTCCAAAACCACACTAATACATGAATTCAGTGTGAGCTGAGTGATGACTTGGGGTGGGGGTGGCGGGGGAGTCTGTTCTACCACAGTTTTTGTCCCAAAGCAACTTCAGCAAGGAGGCAGAGATACAAGTCACTTTAGAGAGGACCTCAGTACCTGGAGGTATTCATTCAGTTCAGTTCAGTTCAGTTTAGTTCTTACACTTGCTCACTCTTGCTCAGGTGGTCTGTCAGCACAACTCAACTCCACTTAATGCCAATACTTCTGGGTTGCGGGGGGTGCTGGAGCCCATCTCAACGCTCATTGGGCAGAAGACAGGAAACACTCTGAACAGGTCCATCACAGGGTTCAATTCATTTCACTTCACCTCAACTTTGCATACCTAATTACTAGCGTCCATCTTGAAGCCTGGATTTGATTTCCTGAGTGTAGTGACCTCATAGCAGCACACAGGTAGACGGCAATGTTAAGCCATACAAACCTTGGCATGGTGACAGCGCCACTGGTGAAGGCTAATGATGATGATCAGAGGACAGATTTTTATTTAAGGTGGAGAGAGGCAGAAGTACGTGCTGTACTCAGTGAACAAAAAAAAAAAAAGATGGGAAAACACTGAACTCCTAACGGAGCGATCCGCTCTCTGCTGTGCTCGGCGGAATGTTGCCACACACAATGGCAGAATTTTCCATTGCGCCTCCTTAGAAATCAATGAAATGTAGAGTTTACTGTCATCCATCTACCACGAACATGTGGAGCCAACGTCAGCTGTCTTGGTTGGATATGCTGTCTCCTGATACTCACTGTACACGGTGGAGTGATGTATTCTCAGGAGTTCAGGTTATCAGGTTAGTAGTCGTAAAAGTCCTCCCCAAAATGTGCTTCCCCACGTGACAAATGACATAGTCAAAAATCAAAATGGGTTTCCATTCAAATCCAGTATTTCAATGAGGAACCTCAGGGTCCTGTGACCAAGGGGCCTCATGCAGGACTGCAGTAACCCCTAACTTGCAAAATACATCAGCTCTCAGAATCGACTGAAATGAGCCTGTATAGTGGGGGTTCATTTTGCATGGGGAGGTGGGGCACCTGAATGAACCAAGTCAGTCATTTTGACCGACTGTGTGCTCCAACATTAGTACGGATTTAGGTGACAACAACCACCTCAGGTCATATTAGTCCCGTGCCAATCAACAGGTAGGTACCACAGCGCCCAGGCCAGAACAAACCGGCTAATGAACAGTTTTTACCCACAGGCCATCAGGTTCCTGAACAAGCTGAGAGCCTTCCACCAATACTACTGCACTTTATTATTATCATTAAGAGATCATATCACTGCTATGAACAACATCACTCAGTCACTTTATGAGAACAGACATATATATATATATATTTTTTTTTTTTTTTGTTTGTTTTTTTTTTTTTTTTTGCATATTAATGCTGCCCTGCTGTAGAGTATTAACCTGAGCCTCACCACAAGCATTTCAATGCATAAATGTCCGGACATGCTTTGCAAATGACAAATAAACCTGAATAAACCTAAACCTAACTACTCCATCATTTTCTGTGGAGGTGGTGGTGGTTCTCAAGTATGGGGGCGTTCGAGGAGGCATTTCAATGTGCATGGCACAGATACCTCGAGTCATAGCACTCACATCCAGAAGATGAGCCAAAGGCCTCCTCGGAAGTGCCACCCTTCTGGTAGCTTTGGGTAAATCATTGTATGGCATGGCCTGTCGTGAACATGTAGCCTGCTTCCAACTAAAGCATTAAGTGGATTATAAGACTCATTACATTTACATTTATGGCATTTAGCTGACGCTCTTATCAAGAACGACTAACAAGGTTAATCATATTACAGGTGTGCCAGTGTAGTGTTAGGAGTCTTGCCCCAGGACTCTTATTGGTGTAGCACAGCGTAGTCACCCAGACCAGGATTCGAACCCCAGTCTCCCACATGCAGTGGTGGCTCCCTGGCGGGCAGTGGTATTATACCACATATAATACCACTGAGCTACACCAACCACTTCTCTACTTGATCAGTGGTCACATGCTGGTGGTTGGTGGACTAAACCAAGTAGCCATTCCCATCTCAGGCAAGACTTATTAACCTGTGTGAATGATTTTTACAGACGTCCTTACTTACTTCACATCCCAACCAACTCAACCAACTCAACTAACCACATCCGGATAGGGCGAAGTACTGGCCAACCACCCCTCACATAGTTGGGCTGAAAGTTGTCTGATACTGATACATATCCAACTGATCCTTCCATCCCTAACCGAGAGAAACCAAGACCCAGAGGACAAAACTTTCTCAGAACATGAGGAGGAACCACCGAGACAAACCCACGACCCAACAGGAGAACTCATCTTTCACTGGGCTGCGGCTGAGAGCCAAGTTATGATGCAAGTAGTACAAGAGTGTAAGTGAGATTAACAGAAGTGAACAGGAAACTGGGACCAGCGGAGTGAAGATAAAACAGAGATTAATATTCCAGCCTGGACCTGCAGGCGGCTTCTGCTATTATTGAACTGAAATCCAATTTTTTGGTCCAGAATTGAGATCCCAATTCTCACTTACCAATTTTGTGAAGAAGAACACTCATGTTTATTAAATTCTTATTTTGCATAATTTGCAATGTACGCAGCATGTTATTATCATCTTTAAACCCGGAAAAAAAAGCCTCACGTTGGCAGAGGAACCTTTTTTCGGTACCAGCACAACATTTTGATTACACAGATTAGACAAATTTGTTCCCTCCTCTTCATGCACAAGCGGGTGTCTGATTATTCATTTTGGAATTCACTCATGGTTTATCCTAAGTTGTTTGTCTCTCTTCCGCCTGTAGACTCACATTTCATAGCGGGCTTGAGGGCACACTGCACAAAGTCTGTGGCCACTGGCGGGGGGTCACGCTGGGCCAGAGTGCAGTGTTGTTCTATTGGTCACAGTGAATAAAGGAAACAGCAGCAGCACTGTTATTATTACTTCATGTAATAGTGGCTCGAGTGCAAAGGCTGCTAAATCAACCCCATTCAGGTCAAGTGTTTTATCCTTGATTTAAACAGCACTGGGAAACCCAGATCCCAGTTTCAAGGGGATTCATTCTGCAGCCTCCTGTTAGTGCTGTAAGTAGGTGTGTAGCTGTTAAACACTGCTGATGAACTGCTGGAGAAAAACGCACCTCAGTCCGTACAGCACCGTGCCGTCAGGATGGAGGCGGATCATCCGGTTCTTGACAGTGACGCCGTGGACGAAGGACTTCTTGTCGTTAAGGAAGTAAGTGTCGGGCACCCACAGCTGGTCGGCTACACGGTTGTCCAGTGTCAGGTTCAGAGGGATCTCGGAATAGGAGAGGCGCTTGTCTCGCCAAGCTTGCTGGAAGTACATGGTCAGGGTGTAGTCCTGGAAAACAGATGGGAAGCATTAGGAACAATGGTGGTCATCTTGAATTTCCCTCTGGGATCAATAAAGTATCTATCTATCTATCTATCTATCTATCTATCTATCTATCAGGAACAGACTATAGGGCAGCTCATTATTACACATATAGAGCAACATAAAGACCGTGACCATGTGGAGAGGGGCTGGCTGTGAAAGGGACCTATCTACTGAACGAGTTGACGTTGTTAGTGTTGCATGCGTTGCATCCTGTGCTGGGCTGTGCAGCACTAGTGAAGTGTTAGTACATACTCTCAGTGTTAGGTATATGGCTTAAAGTCACCGGCCTGCTCTTCTAGGCTGTTTCAGGAGAGGTTCTCCACTCTTGCTGGGTTCTATTAAAGAGCTTTCACTTCTACACTAACGCCACAATGTTTTTCACCTTCTCCTGTACAGATGCCTGTCACACTTTCTGGTTTCCTTTCCAGCTCTGATCTCCCGAACTCCATCTCCCATAACCCACCCAATTGACGTCAGTGTCACATGTCCGCCATCTTCCCCAGAGTTCTAACCACACATAGCACACTGTTTGGTTTTTTCTCCTGGTTTTTCCCTTTTGTGTTTGGTTGCTGGTTGAATTGCTTATTTGGACTGTGCTTGACCACCACCCTGTACAATAAACCCGGACTTGCTTTTAGCTCAACGCTTGTGGAATTAAGTTTGTTAATCATAGCAGTGCCGTACTTGGGCAGCTTTCTGGGTAGACGCGATAAACACCACATACCCCACTCTAATGAATGTATGGATATGACTGTATTTTGACATCCTCTTTATTATGGCAGCTGTTTACACTTTACACTGACATGTGTTTTCAGCGACTGCATCAGATTTCACTTAAAGGCCAGGTGTAAATTCTTTCAGGATGCAGAGGTCCAATCACTCACAGCGTGTTCAGAGTAAATCCAGATACAATCCCGCAAAGTGTAAACAACCCCTTAGAGTACTCTAACGCAAGCCAATGGAATTTGGGGATTTTAACATTCAGCAGGCTGAATCACGCTTTTGTCTTGGTGGAGAGGACCAATGAATCCGTGTGTGGAGGCATGGTGGTCAGCGCCAAGAGGAACAGTATGGCGTCACGCATCCAGAAGGTCTGGTGTCACTCCCCTTCCACCCCTACCACAAAATCTGCAGGAACTGTGTGAGAATATTCAAACTGCATAGGATGGATTATCACAGGACACCATTAGGAACCTCTACAGCTCCATGCACAGACGTCTGGAATGTTGCATTAGCCAATATTAAATTTATCTTCATTTATTGTTCCTGGTAAAGTTCCTGGTATAGTGAGCTTCTCTAGTTTTGCAGTGGAACCATGAGGCTGAATGAACGCTGTATAATCACCGGTTCCTGTGAACAGCATTCCAACACCACACGCTTGTACAGTGATTTATAAATGAGAAGATTTTCAGGTCTGAGGTTGGATCTGAATGTGGCTTATGTATTTGTGTGTGTGTATGTGTATGTGTATGTGTGTGTGTGTGTGTGTGTGTTGGGAAGGGGGGTGTTTAAGGACCCTCTAATTCCTCTGTCTTTAATTCTCCGGATGTGACCTGAAAGCGGACCGTTAAAGGCGGCGATCGTCTCCTGCCAAAAATACCGCAGTGATGAGCTCCTGTAGGGGGTGAGAGGACAAAAGAGATCTGCACTGCACGAACCTCCTCTGGACCCCAGCTGGCCCTCATGTGCACATCCGCGAAACACAGAGAAAGCCACTTCAGCATGAACAGGCACAAGCCCACCCACACGCACGGCACGCATTCAACATACATGCCCAACACACGTGAAACAAGGACAAACCGTACATACGCACAACACGTACAGGGGCAAAGCTAGAGGGCAAATAAACCAGGCGACCGCTTGGGACCACTAAATCGAAGGGGACTAGGGACTGGGTGATGCTCTCCACGTGAAAAACGTTTAACGCTAGACAGTAAAACTGCTAGCCACATTTTCAGTGCAACTCAGCTTTCATTATGACTGGGGAACAAAGTGAACTGTAATGAGACAAAGAGTCATCAGATAACACCGTACAAGTCGTCATTAACAGCGATGATGAAGCGCATTTTAGACATTTACAATGATCTACACTGAGTTTGCATTTGTGTTTAACACAGTATACATAAACACACAGGCCAAAACACAGTGATGCCAGCAGACTGATATTAAATAAACTACCATGACCTCCGGGTTTGCTTTACCTCCCACAAATAACACAGATCTGGCCCGACTTGAATTTGAAATCAGCATGAAGCTGTATGCCAACATTTGAGTTAAATAATCATCCCCTGCTATACAGGGAACAAACTTAAAGCAGCAGTCTGTAAAATTTGGGGGCGGGGTCTATTACCACGAATGTTTCTATTAGTGTATAATTAACCTGAGGCTACTAATCATTGTGTATTCGTTAGCTTAGGCTGAGCCCTTCACATTTACATGGTAGCAGGTCGTCTTCCAGCAGAGCCTGCCATGCAGAACTGCGATGTTGCTACAGTAGCCCAGAATATACAAACCACACACTGGCTGTAGAGAGAGGCTTTCACATTTTACACTACAGCAGCAGCTTGAATTTAGTGGTGCTGAAGGATCTGATGGAAGCTGTAGAACTGGTACTGTGGCACGTATCAGTGACTCTGTAAAAAAAAAAAAAATCTATGTAGGATATTTTGATTTTAGAAAATTTTACAGTTCCACCTTAAATGGTGTAGTAGCTACACTATTAAGTCGAGTGACATCCCATTCTTAACCAATAGGGTTTAATATGATGTCAGCCCACATTTTGCAGCTATAACAGCTTCAGCTCTCCTGAGAAGGCTTTCCACAAGGTTTAGGAATGTGTTTCTGGGAATTTCTGACCAATCTTCCAGAAGCGCATTTGTGAGATCAGATACTGGTGTTGGACGAGAAGGCCTGGCTCGCAATCTCCACTCTAATTCATCCCAGAGGTGTTCTATTGGGTTGAGGTCAGGACTTTGTGTGGACCAGTCTAGTTCATCCACACCACACTCGCTCATCCATTTCTTTATGGACCTTGCTTTGTGCACTGGTGCACAGTTATGTTGGAACAGGAAGGGGCTGTCCCCAAACCGTTCCCACAAATTTGGATGCATGAAACTGTCCAAAATCGTGTGGTCTGCTGAGGCATGGGAATTCCTTTCAGTCACTGGGCCGATCGCAGCTTCATAAGAACAACCCCACACCATAATCCCTGCTGTGGAGTCCAGTGGCGGCATGCTTTACTTTGCATTGTGCTTGGTGATGTAAGGCTTGGATGCAGCTGCTCGGCCATGGATACCCATTCCAGGAAGCTCTCTACACACTGTTCCTGAGCTAACCTGAGGGCCACATGATATTTGGAGGTCTTTAGCAACTGACTCTGCAGAAAGTTGGCGACCTCTGCACACTACGTGCCTCAGCATCCACTGACCCCGCTCTGTCATTGTACGTGGCCTACCACTTCATTTCTTCGTTCGTCATTCCTAATCGCTTCCTCTTTGTTATAGTACCACGTAGAGTGGACTGTGGAATACTTAGTAGGAGGAAATTTCATGATTGGACTTGTTGCACAGGTGGCATCCTATCACGGTACCATGCTGGAGTTCACTGAGCTCCTGAGAGCGACCCATTCTCTCACTAATGTGTGTAGGTGCATTGAAATGTGCAGAACTTGCCCCACACCTTTGCATTTGACTGTAACTATTGGCAGTGCAGGAGGAAAGTCGCACTTGGGCCTGTAGAAATAGGGCAGGGTGATTGACAACCTTAATCCCAGGACTAGTTACCAAATGTTAATAATATACTTCAATAACTGGCCTATATGACAGCATGATCCAGCCACACATAACACCTGCTCTGTGGTGGTCCTGTGGGGGTCCTGACCATCGGAGAACAGGGAAGCAAAGTATGCAGAAAGAGGTTTTATTAATAACAAACAACAGCACATGGGTCTTTGGCATAAGGAGAGAACTCTACACCATCAAATAATAAGCAAAGAGAATTTCTGATGCAGTAGAGCTAATTAACAGAAGGATGTATATACCAGATATAGAGTTATGTAATAACTGAAGTTTGGGGGAGGAGCATGCTTGGAATCCATCTTTCCTCTGATCTAATGCCCTATAAATACATATCCGTTCCCATTTTCGCAATCCCCACCACCAACCAATGTCCAGCCTGTTCCTCAGTCCTATAAGTAGTCCCTCCACAGCCACAAAGAGAGGGGGGGGGTCTCATCTTATAGTTATAGAAAGAAGCTGCTCAGAACTCCAGCCCAAGTGTTCAGAGTTCTCCCCACTCCTTCAACTGGAACTACCACCACAGGATCCATCAAAACTGGCAGAAGTTAACTACACACAAGGGTTCTCCAGAGTATCGAAAATGGGCTCGTTGACTTCAAACAATAGTGGAACTCTATACTAGAAACTGAACCATAAACAACACAACCCCTATCAATCTGAAGAACCATTTCACCATCCAAGGAGCCATTTAAGCATGCAACTGGTTCTTTGGGGATTCATGGCTATAGAACCACATATTCAGCTTTTAAATCATACACAATCATTTATTCTTTAGTAGAGAGAATGGCTCTGTGTAAAACCATGAACACCCAAAGAACCATTCGCATTCTCAATCAATCAATCAATCAATCAATTAATCCCTGTTCCAATTAAAGGAATCCTTCAGAAAATGGTTCAATATAGCACCAAAAGGGGTTATATCACTGTCACAAGTCAAAGTAACATTTTCAAGTAGTGTATAGAACCCTTTTCCTAAAAGCGTAGATAAGAATCAAAGACTTCGTTAAACATTCAGCTGGTTCTTTACTAAAGAACCCTTGAAGAACCCTCCCTTTTTTAAAAAAGGTAACTGCAGTGTGTTGCAGTTGCTGGTCAAATTGTTCTTCTCAATCATGAAAGCCCAATAGTTTATGGTTCTTTAAGGAACCCTTTGGAAAATGGTTCAGTATAGCACCAAAAAGGGTTCTACCACCCAAACACTTTCAGGAGTGTACTTGCTGAAAAGTATTCCCACAGGATACTAGGTATCCTCTAGGTATCCTGATTTTCCTTTGATATATTAAAAAAGCCATATCTCTATATATCGAATGGTTTGGGTGTGTGGGGATGGGGTTGGGGGGCATGCTATACACACAGCAAAAAAAAACAACCCACTTGAACCCTCTCACGACCCAACCCAAGGATTCCAACCACAAAGGTAAAACATCAACCATATAACCATATAACCATTCCATATAAGGGAAAAGACTGGACTTCCACGTACTACGTAAGCAGTGCTCATATACGGGAACTCAGTGCTGTGTCAGTCATTCTGAATTCATCTCTGTTGTGATGCCATGGACACATTTACACATGACAGCATACTCAGTTTTACAGCACTTTAGCCCCGCCCATTCACTGCATGCAGTGTGTAGCAGTTACTGGAGTGGAAGGTAAAAGCTGGATAACGACATTAGTTCTGTATGAGTGGGGCGAGGGGTTAGGAGTGCTGGACAGACTGCTGTCAATCAAACAAACTGCTCATTAGCCACACCCACACATTTCTTAGCTCGGTCTGATCAGCAGGTTTTAGGAGTTATATCATACTTCTGTCCTGGTTTTTAATGAAAGCATTTCTGAAGTATAACATAACACTCAGCTTTAGTATCCTGCAAACATTATCATCAATATTGGACACTGGGGCCTTAAATTATTTCCCTGAGAATTTAACTAAATGCGTCATTTTGCTTCATACTTTTTAGCAGGGACCCTATTAGAACAGAGAGAATTTACACAGTACTGTGTAGAGGTTTTAGGCACCTGAGGAAATTGGATCTATATAGATATTTGTCTGATCAGCGAGCATTTACTTGAATTAATAAACAAATATATCCATAAACATACCAGTTCACATGCATATATATGCATTAACATATATATATATATACAGGGGTTGGACAATGAAACTGAAACACCTGGTTTTAGACCACAGTCATTTATTAGTATGGTGTAGGTCCTTTTGCGGCCAATACAGCGTCAGTTGGTCTTGGGAATGACATATACTGCGTCCTGCACAGTGGTCAGAGGGATTTTAAGCCATTCTTCTTGCAGGATAGTGGCCAGGTCACTACGTGATGCTGGTGGAGGTTTGTCCTTCTTGGTGGTATGCTGACATTACCCTGGATACCGTGGCTCTTGATACATCACAAAGACTTGCTGTCTTGGTCACAGATACGCCAGCAAGACGTGCACCAACAATCTGTCCTCTTTTGAACTCTGGTATGTCCCATAATGTTGTGTGCATTGCAGTATTTTGAGCAGAACTGTGCTCTTACCTGCTAACTGAACCTTCACACTCTGCTCTTACTGGTGCAATGTGCAATTAATGAAGATTGGCCACCAGGCTGGTCCAATTTAGCCATGAGACCTCCCACACTAAAATGACAGGTGTTTCAGTTTCATTGTCCAACCCCTGTATATATATATATATATATATATATATACATATATATATATATATATATATATATATATATATATATATATATATACACACACACACACAGATATATATAGAGGAGTCTCTCTATTTATCTATGTATATCTATCTATCTATCTATCTATCTATCTATCTATCTATATATATATATATATATATATATATATATATATATATATATATATATATATACACAGTATACAGAAAAAGAGAGAGAGTTTACAAGCGTAAACAGACTTATTGTGAAGATAAATGGCTTTAAATAATGGGATTAGGTGACACAGTATCATATTTCATATGTTATGCATTAAAAGGTTGTGTAAAATGATTTATGCTCATTTTTTGGTGCACAAAACCAAACAAACATTATAAATGGACTACTGTGGGACATGGGGACTTAAATGTCAATACGTAAGTATGTGAATGCTTAATGAAAAACCCACACACACCACACGCTTGGAGACGTCCACAGCTTTCCCTTTATAGATGCCGGTTGAGTCAAGCTCACGGAGACGGCAGAGAACACTTGCTCTCATCACTTCGCAGAGAGTGATAGGAGTGTATCCACCTCCGCGCACAGCACTCAAACTCATCTCCCCTGGGGCCGGGCAGCTGCAGCCCGGGGGCAACACGCTCTCTCCTGCCTCCACTCACTCTCTCTACAGGATCCACACACCTCCCTCCCCCACATTTGGAACATACAGCTTGGAATATGCTGTTCTACCATCAGCTGAAACTGAGAGGAGCTGCTTGGCCAGTCCATGAATTCTCAACCATCTGCTATGTAGATTCCAGAATGGTTGAAAAACGAAAGGTCCTGTTTCATGGAAAAACTAATTATACTGGAGTTTAGATTTGTGGCATCATATTTCAAAATCTATCATCGCTTCCCCAGTCCATACATGGAAACTACGCTGCAACGGCTGTCAGGTTTTAATACACTGGTGTTGTGATGTAATGAAAAGGCGAGACATCTACACATATCCATACATATCAGGCTAACAGCTGTCATGGAGCACTTTCACCCTAAACACCAGCTTTAAAATCAGGGTGATGGTACACTGACTTATCCTCATCATCAGAAGAATAGCTGCACCAACCGTTGCACCCAGAAGGAGTCATGCGACAGGAATGAAACCTGGTGGGTAGATTTGACACTGTGAGACATGCAAATGACTCAAGTTTCACAGCTGCGCCTGTGACATAAGCAAGGACGGACCATATCGCTGTACCTGACTGACCCAACAGCCATGGCTGCAGACATTCATTGAGCAGTGATGTCCTTCATGAGTCATCCCGTTACTGGCAGCGCCATTGGCAGATGGCTGCCCAGTGCAGACCATTACTACTAACACCACATTAACGTCACTAAAGACTGGTGTGGTGCCAGACTGTCATGGAGTGACTCAGAAAGGCAGCGGGTCATCTTCAGTGATGAGCCCCGCTTTTGTCTTGGTGGAGACGACCAGCGAATCCATATGTGGAGGCACCGTGGTCAGCGCCAAAATGATCAGATGAGCCTTTAGTGCCCCTTACTCCATCATCACAGGATACCATTAGCAACCTAGCAAACATGGTAGCCTGATGCCATACTAAGAGACACTACTTCTGTATGTGTAGCTCAACAAATATTGATCATATCAGTCTACATGTATCATCATTTATAGATCATGGTCACCTTTATCTTCCTTCCCAACACCACTGCAGTCCCACACTTCCTTCTGGGTGCAGCTATTCTTTTGTTGACGAGTGTATAATAGGGAGAATTCCCTTTTTGTAATTGCTACTCTAGTCTTGGAATTCCTGCTATAGTGCTATGGAACTTTGTCGAAGTGGGTTCTAGATCTGTCTCGAGAACTGTGTAACATTTTAGAGCACCAGACTGCACAACAACAACTAGGGGTCTTCAGCTAGTTATGAGAAGAAGCTAGCTCAGTATTCCCAGCATGGACATCATGGCAAAGGCTGTAAAGCGACAGAGATGCTGTCTGATGATGTTGAAGGAAGTGAGGAAGAGAAAAAGGACAGTGACAGAACAAGACACTGGACAAGAGTACATCTCAGACTGGCTGTTACTCATTGGTGAAAGCTAAAAGAGATAAAGGAATGCACGACAGATGCTGAGCTGGCCTTCCATCCTCCTCATATTAACAGTGTACTATCTGGCCTACTTGCTTTGTGCTGTCTCGCTGGCTTGATGCTTTTCTGTCTTGCTGCTTGTCGTTATCTACTTACTAGATGTTGAATATGAGCCGAACCAGCCCATTTCAATAGAGGTTTAGCCGCTAGCTAGAATTCTTAAGGTGATACTAGTAAACCTGACCAATAACACACTCTGACATTGGTACCATCCTTCCACACGTATACAGCTGTCCAGCGTGGTCTGTATTGTACAAGCTACATTTACATTTGCCCCATTTAGCTGATTCTCTTATCCAGAGCGACTTACAAGGCTAATCATATTACAGGTAGGCCAGTGTAGTGTTAGGAGTCTGGCCCAAGGACTTTGGCATAGCACAGCATAGTCACCCAGACCAGGATTCAAACCCCAGTCTCCCACATGTGGTGGTGGCTCCCAGGCAGGTAGTGGTGTTATCCGCTAAGCTACACCAACCATGCTACAGGAAGCTTATACAGCGCTACAGCGTGTACAATCACCACACATTCGTCCCAAACTGTGTGGAACTACTCTCAAGTAGTCTTGCTTATGTGGTGTTATGCAATGCCTGAATGTGACCGTACAGGGTGGGGGACCACCCTCCTTCCCACTTCAGTCGCATGCAAGGACGATAAACAAATTCATACCTGTATATACCTGTATATACGGTAATTGGTTTATATTGATCTATTAAACATGCAGTCTGCACTTTTTCCTGTCAGATGCATTTTAAAGCTGCCCCCTGCTGCCTTGAGCCTCATAAACGACCCTATCCACAATCAAGAAAACCAGAGAGGGCCGTCTTCAGCTCGTGCCTGCCTCCAAATCAAACCCATTATGTAACTTGCCAATATTATTCACTTAACACACAACCTTGTGTGCTGGTTAGCCTTTATGGTATAGCAAGAGAGAGCATTGTGTACAGTGTGCTCCAGTACAGCCAGTGAGATTTTACAGGGTTGTAATGCTGTAGCAGGTTTAGCTCAGCTCATGTTTCATGTTTCCCCAGTTTACCCAGAATCCGGTTTAGATGCAGCCAGCCTGTGAATAAAATGACAGCCACTCTTGTTTCCCAAATTGTGTTCTGTTCATTAACAGGATAATGAATAATTCCAGATGGTTTGCCATCGCAGCTGCGAACCGAAAGGCTTGCTTAGGTTTGATGTAGCAGAGATTGCTGTCACCCAGCAGGTCAAATATTATCTTATTGGAGTTACCCAATGTGTCCATTTTCTGTATTTGTAGGAGCGTAAATAATAAGTTTAATTAACAGTAAGCTGTAGCATAAAGGGAGATGATGCTATTTAGCAATTACTGCTCAGTAGAATAATAGCTACTGTGAATAAGCATGCTGTCATCACACATAACCGGGCAATTTCAACAAATCAGACTGTCACTACAGTAAATGGCTGTGCAACTAAAAACTGCAGCACCAGCCAACTTAAAGTCTGAGTTTAGTCTGATCTGTTGTCCACTTTTGAGGAACATATGGGCGTATACACTCATCGCCAAAACAACATTTGCCTCCAGATGGAAGTGTGGGATTGCAGTGCTGTTGGGAAGGAAGATAAAGGTTGCCAGGAACAAAACATGATGATCCATTTAGACTGATATGGGGAATATTTACTGAGCTACACATACAGAAGTAGCATCTCTCAGTATGGTGTTGGGCTGCCATGTTTGACAATGCAACATGCCAACTCTTGCGTGGAGTTGTAGAGGTTCCTAATGGTGTCCTGTGATAATCCATCCCACACAGCTTGAATATTCCCACACAGTTCCTGTAGATTGTTCAGTAGGGGTGGAGGTGGAGTGACACCAGGCCTTCTGGACATGTGACAACAAACGCTGACCACGGTGCCTCCACACACAGATTAATTCATTGTCTCCACCAAGACAATAGCGGGACTCGTCACTGAAGATGACCCGCTGCCATTCTGAGTCACTCCATGACCGTCTGGCACCACACCATTGCAGTCTCATCATCAAGGTCTGCGTGCATGTTGTCCTGCTTCATGCAGTCGTCTACCAATGGTGCTGGCACCAACAGAATGACTCATGGAGGAGATCACTGCTCGCAGAATGACTGCAGTTGTGGCTGTTGGGTCGGTCAAGTACAGGAATAAGGCCCGTCCTTGCTTACGTCACATGCTCAGCTGAGCGTGAACCTTGAATCATTTGCATGTCTCACAATGTCAAACCTATCCACCAAGTTTCATTGCTGTGGGTTGACTCCTTCTGGGTGGAGCTATTAGTGCACCTATTCTTTAGATGATGAGTGTATATTCATATATATTAGATATACAGGGGTTGGACAATGAAACTGAAACACCTGTCATTTTAGTGTGGGGGTCTCATGGCTAAATTGGACCAGCCTGGTGGCCAATCTTCATTAATTGCACATTGCACCAGTAAGAGCAGAGTGTGAAGGTTCAGTTAGCAGGTAAGAGCACAGTTCTGCTCAACATACTGCAATGCACACAAGCATATGGGGTGACATACCAGAGTTCAAAAGAGGACAGACTGTTGGTGCACGTCTTGCTGGTGCATCTGTGACCAAGACAGCAAGTCTTTGTGATGTATCAAGAGCCACGGTATCCAGGGTAATGTCAGCATACCACCAAGAAGGACGAACCTCCACCAGCATCACGTAGTGACCTGGCCACTATCCTGCAAGAAGAATGGCTTAAACTCCCTCTGACCACTGTGCAGGACGCAGTATATGTCATTCCCAAGACCAACTGACGCTGTATTGGCCGCAAAAGGAGGCTCTACACCATACTAATAAATGATTGTGGTCTAAAACCAGGTGTTTCAGTTTCATTGTCCAACCCCTGTATGTCAAGCATTCAAGCATGCAACTCCAAAATACATGTTTTTGGACATTTTCATACATCGTCACATATATTTCATAAATGTATTTTTTCAGCACTGAGTCGGGAGAAAGTCGTGCAAGCTGTATGTAAATGAGATTTTTCCGCAGAACTGTTCCTTTAGCAGAGGATGAAAAACAACAGAATTCCATGCCATGCGTATGCGTATGCGCATTTCTGATGACTTTTAATACTTCTACATGCACGCCTTTCCGCCTCCGTTCATTTTTACAACCCGGGGTTCACCAGGGAGCAAATATATAACAGAAACAGTGAGAAAATTACACATGCCATATGCCACGCAACCGTTATTAACTACAGAATAAAAACACAGAGATAAATAAACCTGCCAAGCTGGAGAATAAAACAGAAGCAGGGAACGGCGCCGAAGAGCAGCGCTGCTTCTTCAGCGTTTGGGGAAACACAGGCTGAATATAGTTGTTGTTCTGTGTGTTTTGTTTGGGAGTGCAGATGCCACGCTGGCGAACACCTGGGTCTGGAACTTGCCTCCTGGCTTTGGTGCAGAATGGCTGAATAATTACTCTGGTCACAGATGGTAGCAGATGCCTCTTTGGGCTCTGTTTACTCTCCTTTGACATCAATGGATTCCAAACAGGGGTGCAAACACACAAAGTCTGCGGGCTTACGCGTAAACGAGGGGATTTGGCCTCTGGTTTTCCCCACTCGCCTTCTTGACCAGTAGAGTTATGCAAGGAGTCGGACATGAGCGCAGAAATTTAGACCATCTGCTGCCATCAGCAGGGCGTCTTTCTTTCAAGACAGAGCCTTCGTAACACTGGCACTCACCTCGTACATCCACATACCGGCCACTTTATTAGAAACACCTACCTCGTACATCCACTTACCGGCCACTTTATTAGAAACACCTACCTCGTACATCCACTTACCGGCCACTTTATTAGAAACACCTACCTCGTACATCCACTTACCGGCCACTTTATTAGAAACACCTACCTAGTACTTCCACACTGCTGGCCATTTATTAGAAGCACCGCACCTTAGCCAACAGCTCACACCACTACCTTAGAAACACAGGACCTAGTATCTCCACTTACCGGCCACTTTATTAGAAACACACCTAGTATCTCCACTCTGGTAAGATCCTACTTAGTACGGCCACTTTATTATTGGAAACACCCCACCTTGTACATCCACTCACTGGGCCACTTTATTAGAAAACACCCAACCTTGCAGTACACTCTGGCCACTTTATTAGTAAAACACCCACCTTGTACTTCCTTCATTAGCCACTTTATTAGAAACACCCACCTTTGCACTTCCACTCACTGGCCACTTTATTAGAAACACCCACACCACACTTTAGAAAAACACCATACCTCTTACTTCCACTCACTGGCCACTTTATTAGAAATACCCACCCTGTACTCCACCTTACCGGCCACTTTATTAGAAACACCCTACCTCGTACCATCCACACTGGCCACATTATTAGAAACACCTAGTACTTCCACTTACGCACTGGTATCTGAAAAACACCTACCTAGTACTTCCACTCACTGGCCACTTTATTAGAAACACCTACCTAGTACTTCTACTCACAGGCCACTTTATTAGAAACACCCACCTTGCACACCCACTCACCGGCCACTTTATTAGAAACACCTACCTCGTACATCCACTCACTGACCACTTTATTAGAAACACCCACCTTGCACACCCACTCACCGGCCACTTTATTAGAAACACCTACCTCGTACATCCACTCACTGACCACTTTATTAGAAACACCTAGCTTGTACTTCCACTCACTGGCCACTTTATTAGAAACACCCACCTTGCACTTACACTTACTGGCCACTTTATTACAAACACCCACCTCGTACATCCACTTGCTTACCGGCCACTTTATTAGAAACACCGACCTTGTACTTCCACTCACCGGCCACTTTATTAGAAACACCCACCTTGCACTTCCACTCACTCGCCACTTTATTAGAAACACAGACCTAGTATCTCCACTCACTGGCCACTTTATTAGAAACACCCACCTTCACAATTAGAAACCCCTATTGTGTAATTGCACTCACTGGTCACTACTTTTAAACAGCTCCCTTTAATAGCCCAATCATAATCAGATTTCTGCAGTCTGATTAATTTAATTCAACTTTTTTGTCATAATACCAATACAGGGTGGTACAGTATAACGAAACACGGTCCGGCTCCTTCTCCAGTGCAGTTACAGAATATACAGTATGTGTACATTGTAACGGTCACTTTAAGGCAGGTGCAGTGCGCATGTGCAGGGTGGAGAGCCGGAGCGAATAATGGAGAGTGTGGAGGAAAGCGCGGGAGAGAATGTGCGTGTGGTGAACTGTACTAGGTTGTAGCCTGGGTTCTCCAAATGGTGTTATCTGGGAACTTGTGACGAGTGAAGTCTCGGTGCTCTCATTGTTCATTAAACTGGCTACCAAACCTCGTCACGACGTGTTCCCTGCGTGTCTCTTCATGGAAGCTAAGTATCCACCTCTCTGCGAGAGCACCCACCTAACACCATACTTCCATTTGTTACAACGTATATATATATATATATATATATATATATATATATATATATATATATATATATATATATATATAGAGAGAGAGAGAGAGAGAGAGAGAGAGAGAGATAGTGTAGTGCATAGACAAAAACACAAAAACAATATGTGCAAACAGAAAATTTCCGATTAAGAGAACCTTTGACCTTTCTTTCCGATTCCTCAGTCTGAGCATGTGCAAAAACTGACTGCAACTCCAAACAAGCAAGCGGTGTTTAAATGACAACCTTGAGGTAACAACAAAACACGTTTTCTATGAGTCTGTTGGCTGTTTGCAAAGCACAAACGCAGTTACCCATGTGCATGTAAGCACGGTGAGCGGATCACTGACAGAATATGTTGTTCTGCATTTATCAGATTGAATGCACTCACTGTACTAAACGATATCAAACCAATGTGATCATGCCCCCTTAACACGCACGCCCACAAAGTGCAGCTACGAGGCAGATTTTTCTAATAAAGTGTCCAGCCAGAGTATATTGACGCCTCTGCACCAAATACCCCCACTGTGAAAATGCCAGGGCATGAGGGGCAGCCGACATTCCGGAACAGCATCCCAATGCTTCTAGTGCCGACTGCTCGTCCGACCCTCCAGATCAATATCTCAAACTGAGAATGTAACAGAATGACAGCGTAATTTGTCAGGACAGTCCCGCTGAAGACTGACACACTGCACGTGTTTACGGTGTCAGAAACCAAATCCAACAGCAATTACGCTCGCTGAACACGCGCCACCGAAACGCAGAACGGCATGCCATCTCCCCTTCAAAACATTTACTCTTCCAAAACCTCAAATAAGTCATTATTTATTCTCATCTCTGCATGACGCCAGCCAATTAAAGAAATGAAATAAATAAATCAGGGAGTTTTTGGAGTATTTGATCTTCGAATGTGATAATTGAGGACTCGCTGGTATCATAGCATGCAGATATGACTTAACTGCCCCCCCATCCTCTCCCAGTTGAGCTATACACACTGAGCGGCTGCTGCAGCGGACTGGCAGGCTTCATTAATTTGTCACGACAGGGACACTGTCCGAATGACTGGTTAAGTATGTGCCTATAAATATCAGAGGTTGTAAAGGAGAGGGGTGGGGGGTTTTCGCCCCTAAGGTGTGGCTGCATTAGCCCCCAATGCAGCCCCATGGGAGCTTTGGGTTTTACAGCTGCTTTAACACACTTCTGATAAAATGGCCTAATTGCCCAAATAGAGATGGCACATTAACAGGCTAGCAACAGAAATGCCATCTCATTATCTCGGATAGTTTTAAAGCTTAAACGTGACAGTGTGCTAAGACGTGTTGGAGCATGAATAACTGCCGTAAAGATGGGCTAATTATCTTTGTTTTTTGTTTTTTTTGTTGTTTTTTTTGCTTTGTCAGAAAGAAACTAGAAATGGCAGGTATTTGAAAAAGCCTCTTGGAGAAGTAACTACTAAATGAAACTCTCCAGGTCATGTTAAAAAACATGGAAAGTCCAGGACTAGTCTTTCCCTGGGCCTTATGAACCCAGCCTGCACATATCAGAAGCGCATATCATGCAATAGCGAATCTCTGCATTTCAGGAGTAGGCTACAACTTCACAACATTCCGTCCACTCTCCAATCCATTGGGAAGAGTACTATGTAAAGCAGTGGCATTCCTGGTTTGATGATGTAATGTGATGTAAGGTCTTTCATTAACATCTGCCTAGCCTGGCTACAGTAGTTTAGCTGGTGTATTAGGTGTTTAAGGTGGTAGTGACTTAAGGTTCCTGCAGATGGCGCTGCATGAGGATGATGGGTCCATAAATACCAATGGGGTGTGGGTGACGGGATCCGTAGGTAGGGTAGAGGTAGAGTCTGCAGGAAACTCTCCTCAGAATTGTGCCAGGGAAGGCATCCACCAAATCTGGCCCAGCTCTTTGATGCAAGAGTGTCTGAACATTGATGTGGCCTTCATCCAGCAACTTGTCCAGTCCGTGCCGAATCCAGTCACAGCTGTGGAGGTGTTACACGCTATCGGGGGTGACTATCGGGGGTTGAGCTTATAGAGTATCTGGTATAATTTGGGCCTGTTCATTCAATAGAGCATTTGTGGAATCAGAGACTGACGGGTTAGTAGACCTGCCTCACAACCGACATTCCAATTCATCCCAAAGGTTTTCAATGGGGTTAAGGTCAGGCCACTGAAGTTCCTCTAAACAAAGCCCATCGAGACCAAGTCTTAATGGGCTGGGAACAGGACGCTATTCCTCCTCCACCAAACTTTACAGTTGGCACTATGCGTTTCGGTAGGTAGTCTTTTTCTGGCAACCGCCAAACCCAGATTCATCAGACTATCAGACCGTGATGATAAAGCATGACTCATCACTCCTGAGATATTTTCATTACTCCAGGGCCCAGTGACAGTGTGGGCTTACACCACTCAGCTAACTTTGGCATTGCACATAGTAAGCTTAGGCTTGTGTGCAGCTGCTCAGCCATGGAATCCCATTTCATAAAGCTAACTCACAGTTCCTGTTCTGATAGTGGTTCCAGAGGCAGTTAGCACTCTGCGGCTCCTTTTGGTGAATCTACATGGTCTATGTCGCTTGCTTCTAGCAGGGTTTAGGATTACTCACTGAGCACTTCAGAACGACCCACCCTACTTCTACTACCGTCTATGGAGGCTGCATGGCCTTGTGCTTGATTAAACAGAGTCACATTATTATGTCCACCAGCTAACATCCAGAGTAACCACCGCATGTAGCTCGGAGAGAGGCCTATAGACCTGCTATAGTCCATAGACGGGTTGGGAGTGACTCAGTAGGGTCCTGGTAAGTTGTCCCGTATGTCTGGAGCCATGCTAACTGCAGGGCATCCTACAGCTGCTGGAAGTTGCGTAGAATGAACATAGTGATCGAGGTGGTATCACAGATGCTCAATTGGGTTCAAGGCTGGGGAATTTGGGGGCCAGGGTGGCACATGGATATCTTGGTCATGCTCCTTTCGTAAACACAGATGTCGGGCGAGTTTCTGAGCTGTTGTGGATATTTTGCCGGATTGGTGTACTCAGGCCTGCCAGGAGTCACCATCCACTCACCACGGGAAAGCATCATTCATGTATGGGTGCACGTGAGGTATATTGCTGTGCTATGGATTCATACCCAAACCAGATGAGAAGACCTTTCACATGGATGAGTGGGACATGGCTTCCTTTACAAGCTACATGCTGCTGCCATCGAAAGTAGGATGTAGTCATGATTGCAAATACGAGCGAGTGTGTGCATACCTGCTAGTAGCAGATGCAGCTGGAACATCTGAACTTAATAATTAGGAGGTGTGTCCGCATACATTTGGTCATGTACGGTACTATAACAGCGTCCCTGACCTTTTCTCTTCCATAAACCTGGAGGAAGACTGTTTCAGGGTGTGTTGTTTGACCCTCAGAAGCATGGACCAAGCTCTGCACAAACACAGCCAGTGTCCTGAATAACTCTAAATCACCTCCTGCACTGTTTTCACATGCAAATAAACCCACGTAAACTGGCTTACAACAGAGGAGCGAAGCTGCTACGGATACCGTACAGTGCCACATAAAGCTCGCATAGACATGGAGACTCATATATACATATCATCACTGTACACAAAAAGAAGTGGGAGTGCAAAGGTCACGCAGAGGACAAAGTTGTGAGAAAAAAAACGAGAGAATCAATATCTAAACGCTCAGAAATGCATCTGAGAGAGAGATGAGCCATCGCAAACCTCACGTTTTCTGAGCGGAGGGGTGTTGTCATAGCAACAATAAGTAAAAATAACACAAGACTTTTTTTTCATCTGGAATAGAGCAAACCCAGCGTCTGATAAAAGCACAAGACGAGCTCATACCGATCGCCAATTAACGGCTATTTTCTCCAGAATTATTCCCCACAGATATACGCCCCTCCAGCGTCGCGTTTTTTTTTCTTCCTCGCTCTGGGACCCTGCTGAGCTCTAGGTTAGGCACAGTCAACAACCTTCATTGCGCATCAGTAAGGAATTAATGCTCGTCAAGATAATGATCATTATAAAGGCAACGTTTCCGCCCCGGTAATTATTTTACTCTCCCGAACTGGACAATTCTAGTTCCGACCTTTCTTTTCTTTCGATGTTGTTTTTACTCGTGAGTGCCCATTCCTGGTAGCTCTGTTTTGTTTAACTTTATTTTTCATTATGTTTTTTCCTGTCTGTATCCTTTCTCTCCCTTTTTGTGGTGTGGTTTTTCTCCTTTTTCTGTGTCCCTAGTTTAAAAGGTTCTGCTTTATTTTTAATTTTCCACGGAGGCTTCTCTATTTGTCTTTGTCGTCTCTCTTGTTTTTTTCTTCTGTTCCTTTTTTCTTCTTTTTTCCCAACTTTTCTCCCTGAGGCCAGAGGGCAAAAACTTGGTAGAGCAATCCCAAGCTCTGCGAAGCACACCCCAGTAACTGCGAATAACATGATTTCGATTTTAGACTAATTACGCTTTCAGAGGAGCCTGTTCAGCACATCACCACAGCGAGGAGAGGCGAGGAGAGCATCTCCAAGCTCTGCAAATCCCCAGAGCACCAGCCAAAGTTCTCCAACCCATCTGGGGTTTGTGTGTTAGACCTAGCGAGAGTGCTGAGAGACTTTACAGTGCATTTCACCGCAGTTCTGTGTCCTAGAACCTTGTCCCTGTTCACACGGCTCTAGAGTGCTCATCCCATTCTCACTGTTCTGGAATGCTCACCCCTTCTGTTCCACTCTAGAATGCACCCCCCCATTCACACTGTTCTAAAATGTTCTCCACCCATTTGAATCATTCTAGAACGTTCTCTGCTGACCTCCATTCACACTGTTCTAAAATGTTCTCCACCCATTTGAATCATTCTAGAACGTTCTCTGCTCTCCCCCATTCACACTGTTCTAAAATGTTCTCCACCCATTCAAATCATTCTAGAACGCTCTCTGCTCTCCTCCATTCACACTTTTCTAAAATGTTCTCCACCCATTCAAATCATTCTAGAACGCTCTCTGCACTCCATTCACACTGTTCTAAAATGTTCTCCACCCATTCCAATTATTCTAGAACGCTCTCTGCTCTCCTCCATTTGCACTAGTCTAACATGTTCTCCACCCATTCACATCACTAGAATACTGCCGGCTTACTGAAACCATTCTTGACACCGTTCTAGAATGCTCTAAAGCCATTTATATTGCTCTAGAATGCTCCCCACCTATTTGTTCTAGAATGTTTTCTGCTAATTTACACAATTCTAGAATGTTCTCCACCGATTGTGTATGGTTCTATAAGGAGTCTTTATTTAAATAGCTCTATATAGCACCAAAAGGGTTTTGCTGTTGTTACAAGCTGGACACCTTAACAACAACCATAACCAACAACATCATTCTCTATCACCCTGAACAAACTTTGAAGAACTAGAATGTTCTTCACCCATTCACATCATTCTAGAATGTTCTCCAAATGTTGAAAAAGTCTGAAAAGTCTGCCCTATTCATTTTTCCAGAATGTTTACATTGTTCACATTGTTCCAGAATGTTTTCCACCCACTTGCACTGTTCTAAAAAGCTCTCCATCATTCATACTCTTCGGGAACGGTCTAAATCATTTACACTTTTCTACCCTATATGCACATCCTGAAATGTTCTCCCTTTATTCACACTATTCTAGAATGTTCTACCCACATTACACTATACTAGAACGTTTGCCATCATTCAGGTTGTACCAGAATGTTCTTCACCCAGCCACACAGTTCCAGAATGTTAGGCCCATTCACACTGTTGTAGAACGCTGTCTCCAATTCATATTGTTCTCCAATGTCCTCCTACTTTCACACAAGTCTCGAACCTCCTCCTCTCATTCACGTTGTTCTAGAACGTTCTGCTTCATAGTGACCCTTTTATATCGTTCTACCCCAGCTCAAACTGACCCACACTCTTAAAAAAAATTGGCTCTTCAGTGAAACTGATAATTCTAGATTGTTGAGTTCTTTACAGAACTGTTTCATTCTTAAAGGGTTCTGCACATGGTGAAACTTTAATTTAGATTGACAGATAAGATGTTGTGTATGATTTTATCTAGAACCATTTTAATTCTGTATGTAAATGGTACTATATAGCACCAAAAAGGGTTCTGCTACTGTTATAAGCTGGACACCCTTTCAATAGCCATAACCAACAACACATTCTCCATCACTCTGAAGAACCTTTGAAGAACCATCTAGATTGCTCCCTCCATTTAGTGTGATGCACTAGGTTTGTTGGTTCTTATTCTAGAACAGAACACGAGCAACACTAGATTACTTGCGTTTGTTGGAGAATGTTGGATCTTTAGAAGCTCAAACTGGGAGTTTGGACTTTTCCCAAACCACTCCCTACCATAACTCTAGTGTTGGGCTTCCAATTTTATGAATATATAATTTTTAGATTATTATTTAAATTGAAATCCAGAAACATATATTAATGGTAACAGTAAAGCCTGAAATTGGGATGGTTGTAGACTGAGTCTGATTAAGGAACGGTATAACAGAGCTGCTATTCGATCTGCTGGAGACCTGGAGGAACTGTTCAGGGTGGGTCCGCCTGCTGCCAGAAGGCTGGACTTCAGCCCAGCTCAGGATCCATGGTGAGGAGATCGATTAGGAAATTATCATAACGTCCCATTTGCGTTTCCAAACTCCTATGAGTCAGCAGAGCGAGAGAGAGAGACACAGACAGGGAGAGAGCGGCCCCGACTTTGCCTCCTCCAAAAATAAACCTCCATTTTAATGTCAAGACTCGACAGCGGAGGGAACACAGGATGGCCCAAGGATTCACATCGCCCGGCGCCATGGCTGACCTTTGGTCACGCAGGGCTACCTTTGCCAAAAACGAACAGCACGCTGACTCGTGTTCACATCAAAAGGGGAGAGAGAAAAGAAGAGAAAAGGAGAGAAAAGACAGTGATAGAGAGACATAGAGAGACACAGAGAGAGAGAGTGCTATGCTATAAACCCAGTATCCAGAGGGAGAGTATCAGAGGCAGCAGGGCCTGCAGCTCTCGCTCCACCTGCGGTATTTGTTCTGCTCTTAATTGGGAGACCATCCAGCTGTCTAGAGCTAAAGAGCTACACTGGACTAATGAGTTCCTCACATGATCCAGGGAGGGAGAGAGGGAGAGAGAGACTGTAAAATAGATTCAGAGCGAGAGAGGTAGGAGGAGAGGAAAACAGAGAGAGAGTGAGAGACATTGGAGAAAAAATTGAGAGAAGGAGAGAGAGAATATAAAAGAGAATGGAAAATGAAACCGTGAGTTAGTGAGTGAGTGAAAAAATAGAAAGAGAAAGATAGAGAGAGAGGAGAAAAAGTGAGAGACAGAGAGAGGGTATGTGAAAAAAAGAGAAGAAAGGAGAATGAAACTGAGTGAGTGAGTGAGTGAGTGAGTGAGTGAGTGAGTGAGTGAGAAAAAGAGAGAGAGACACAGGAAAATTAAAAGACAGAGAAAGTGTGTGAAAGAGACAATGTGGGACAGATAGAAGGAGAATAAAAGGATTAGAGATATAGAAAGAGAAAAAAATGACAGATAGAAGAAAGAGAGCCAGAGCACATAAGACAGAAAGACAATAAAACACTGTGAGAGAGAGAGAGAAACAGACAGAGAGAAAAAGACAGAGTGAGAGAGACAGAAAGAGAATGACAGAGTAAGAGTCCTAGAGACAAGACAGGGAGAATGGGAATAAAGTGTGGGTGAGAGAGTGAGAGAAAGAGAGACAAAGAGACAGAGAGAGATAGAGAGAGAGATATAAAATGAGATAGGAGATAGAGAGGAGAGATAATGATAGAGAGACTGAACGTTTGACCATCATCATCTTTTTGACATCGAAACAAAGCTCCGCTTTGTCAGTTTATGTTCCTTTTAGCTCTGTGCTGGAGAGATCAATCACTTGTTCAGAGGGTTGAAGCTTTACTCTCTGTCAGAACCCTGTCACTCTTCGGACCTCCACTCTTATTCGATCTTTAACTCTGACTATTGATTTAAACTCCTTATAATCTTTTAACTCTACTGGATCGTTCACTCTATTAGATCTTTAACTCTTGCTGGATCTCAGCTCTTATTAGATCTTGGACTTCTTACTGTGGATCGCAGGGGTTAATAGATCTTTAACTCTTACTGGTCTCAACTCTTTACTAGATCTTTAACTCTTACTGGTGATCTCAACTCTTATTAAAGATCTTTACTCTTACTGGATCTCAACTCTTATTAGATCTTTAACTCTTACTGGATCTCAGCTCTTATTAGATCTTTAACTCTTACTGGATCTCAACTCTTATTAGATCTGTAACTCTTACTGGATCTCAACTCTTATTAGATCTGTAACTCTTAGTGGATCTCAACTCTTATTAGATCTTTAACTCTTACTGGATCTCAACTCTTATTAGATCTGTAACTCTTATTAGATCTTTAACTCTTACTGATCTCAACTCTTATTAGGATCTGTGGACTCTTACTGGATCTCAACTCTTATGTAGATCTTTAACTCTTACTGGATCTCAACGCTTTATAAGATCTAACTATTAGAATCTTATTAGACTCTTTGACTGGAATCTCAACTCTTCTTAGATCTGTAACTCTTACCTGGATCTCGAACTCTTATTAGATCTTTAACTCTTAGTGGATCTCAACTCTTATTAGATCTGGATCTCAACTCTTATTTCTGATCTTTAACTCTCAACTCTGGATCTTAGCTCTTACTGGATCTCAACTCTTATTAGATCTTTAACTCTTACTGGATCTTAACTCCTATTAGATCTTTAACTCTTACTGGATCTCAACTCTTATTAGATCTTTAACTCTTACTGGATCTTAACTCCTATTAGATCTTTAACTCTTACTGGATCTCAACTCCTATTACTCCTTAACTCTTACTGGATCTCAGACCTCTATTAGATCTTAACTCTTACTGGATCTCAACTCTTATTAGATCTTTAACTCTTACTGGATCTCAACTCTTATTAGATCTTTAACTCTTTTACTATGGATCAAAACATCTTAACTCTTTAACTTCTTACTGGAATCTCAACTCTTATTAGATTCTGTAACTCTTACTGGATCTCAACTCTTATTAGATCTTTAATTCTTACTAATCTAAACTCTTATTAGATCTTTAACTCTTACTGGATCTCAACTCTTATTAGATCTTTAACTCTTACTGGATCTCAACTCTTATTAGATCTTTAACTCTTACTGGATCTCAACTCTTATTAGATCTTTAACTCTTACTGGATCTCAGCTCTTATTAGATCTTTAACTCTTACTGGATCTCAACTCTTATTAGATCTTTAACTCTTACTGGAGATCTTAACTTATATTAGATTCTTTAATCTACTGGATCTTAACTCTATTTATCTTTTACTCTTACTGTTAATCTCAGCTCTTATTAGATCTTTAACTCTTACTGGATCTCAACTCTTATTAGATCTTTAACTCTTACTGGATCTCAGCTCTTATTAGATCTTTAACTCTTACTGGATCTTAACTCCTATTAGATCTTTAACTCTTACTGGATCTCAACTCTTATTAGATCTTTAACTCTTATTGGATCTCAACTCCTATTAGATCTTTAACTCTTACTGGATCTCAACTCTTATTAGATCTTTAACTCTTACTGGATCTCAACTCTTATTAGATCTTTAACTCTTACTGGATCTCAACTCTTATTAGATCTTTAACTCTTACTGGATCTCAACTCTTATTAGATCTTTAACTCTTACTGGATCTCAACTCTTATTAGATCTTTAACTCTTACTGGATCTTAACTCTTATTAGATATTTAACTATAACTGGATCTCAGCTCTTATTAGATCTTTAACTCTTACTGGATCTTAACTCCTATTAGATCTTTAACTCTTACTGGATCTCAACTCTTATTAGATCTTAAACTCTTACTGGATCTCAACTCTTATTAGATCTTTAACTATTACTGGATCTTAACTCTTATTAGATCTTTAACTCTTATTGGATCTCAACTCCTATTAGATCTTTAACTCTTACTGGATCTCAACTCTTATTAGATCTTTAACTCTTACTGGATCTCAACTCTCATTAGATCTTTAACTCTTACTGGATCTTAACTCCTATTAGATCTTTAACTCTTTACCGGATCCTAAACTCTTATTAGATCTTTAACTCTTACTGGATCTCAACTCTTATTAGATCTTTAACTCTTACTGGATCTCAACTCTTATTAGATCTTTAACTCTTACTGGATCTCAACTCTTATTAGATCTTTAACTCTTACTGGATCTCAACTCTTATTAGATCTTTAACTCTTACTGGATCTCAGCTCTTATTAGATCTTTAACTCTTACTGGATTGCTAACTCTTAGTGAATCTTTAACTCTTACTGGATCTATAACTCTTAAAAAAGACTTATGTTTAGTCATCATATTATGGATTATTATTATTATTATTATTATTGTTGTTGTTGTTTGTTGTTGTTGTTGTTGTTGTTTTGTTATTATTATTATTATTATTAATATCATCATTTTTTATTAATTATTATTATTATCATTAGTATTATTATTGCTGTTGGTTTTGTTAAAGGTAAAGAAATGTATGCATTTTCTGGATTAACTGATACTTTAAAGGTGCATTTTGTAAGATTTTTAGCCTGCTTCTGTAAAATGTTATAAATGATCAAAACTAGAGTTAACATCGGAGCTGCTTTCCACTTGAGCAAGAGATAAAGCATGATACTGAACTTGCAATGTTTCTTCTACACAGCTGTTAATGCTGAAGAGGAGGGATTGTGTGTTTCCTTGTTTCTGCCCGTAGAAGTGGACACCACAGCTCCCAGGTAATATGTTGCTCCCTGTTGTTGCATCATCTGCCCCTTTAAGATGTTTTATGGGCAGAGGCTGAAAAATAAAGGACAGAAGAACGCTGTCTAAAAACCTCACCTGGGGCTTTAATGTTATTGGCTATTGTGAGGCCAAAGATATTTTCCATGAAACTGAAAGAGCTAAAGGGGGGTTCACAGGGTCCATCCAGGTCAGCTCTGCGTTAGAGGACAAATCACAGCAAACTAGACCCATAAATGTAGTATCACAAAACATTCCTGACTGATCATGGAACACTGTAGGAAGCTGGAGTAGATCTGCACATGCTTTTTTTATTTCATACCTGTACAGTTCTATTTATATTCACAATCCTGTTCATATTGCACTATTTATACCTGTAGTTATTGCTTACACTGTTACAACTTGCTCCGCATATGCTGCTCTGTGCAATCTTGCATTTCACTCATTACTGTATATATATATAGTAAATTATATTCTATTTTATATACCACCCCCTTATCTCACATTCTGTGTACACCTACATTCTATATATTTACTTATATACCACCACATGTACAATAATCTCATATTGTTAGTCATTCTGTTTTGTACTTTATGTAAATAATAATGTATTTTGCACTTCTGGTTGGATGCTAACTGCATTTCATTTGCTTTGTACCTATACTCTGCACAACGACAATAAAGTTGAATCTAATCTAATCTAATCTAATCTAATCTAAATCTGTTGAACAGGCTGATGTATTGAAAACATGGCCTTTATTAAACTAGCCTATAGATTTAAGTATATATACTTTACTTTGCCATTGTTTTCTATGGCTTCTCTGGCCTTACATGCTTTTATTAGTAATATTTTACAGCTATAATCTTCTGAATTTTTGCTTTGTTTATTTTCATTTTACTTTACCTTTATTTTATTCATTTTTATATTATGAATTCAGTTTTTTATGTTTATTTGATTTTCATTTTTACTGATAAAATTGTCATTTTATTATCTTTAGTTTTATTACTATTATTATTATTACATTAAATTAACTATTTATACTTATTTACTAATTATAAATAAATAATTGATGACAATTTTGTACAAATTGACTCCCTGAACTGTCTTTATTTTGCCAGTTTCTTAAATTTAGGATCTTATCTGAATTGCACTGCCTCTACTACTATCTCTATTACTACTACTGCCTCTACTACTACTACCTCTATAACTACTACCTCTACTACCTGTAATACTACTACTGCCTCTACTAGTACTACCTCTATTACTACAACTACTGTTACATCTACTACCTCTATTACTACTACTGCCTCTACTACTTCTACCTCTATAACTACTACTACCTCTACTACCTGTAATACTACTACTGCCTCTACTAGTACTATCTCTATTACTACCACTACTGTTACATCTACTACCTCTATTACTACTAGTGCCTCTACTACCTCTACCTCTATAACTACTACTACCTTTATCACTACTACTACCTCTACTACCTGTAATACTACTACTGCCTCTACTGCTACAACTACTATTACATCTACTACCTCTATTACTACTACTGCCTCTACTACTACTACCTCTATAACTACTACTACCTTTATCACTACTACTACCTCTACTACCTGTAATACTACTACTGCCTCTACTAGTACTACCTCTATTACTACAACTACTGTTACATCTACTACCTCTATTACTACTACTGCCTCTACTACTTCTACCTCTATAACTACTACTACCTTTATCACTACTACTACCTCTATTACCTGTAATACTACTACTGCCTCTACTAGTACTACCTCTAGTACTACAACTACTGTTACATCTACTACTTCTACCTCTATAACTACTACTACCTTTATCACTACTACTACCTCTATTACCTGTAATACTACTGCCTCTACTAGTACTACCTCTATTACTACAACTACTGTTACATCTACTACCTCTATTACTACTACTGCCTCTACTACTTCTACCTCTATAACTACTACTACCTTTATCACTACTACTACCTCTAATACCTGTAATACTACTACTGCCTCTACTACTACTACCTCTATTACTACTACTGCCTCTACTACTACTGCCTCTACCTCTACTACTAGTAGAGGTTAAAATAAAAACTATAACGCTACAGTATTAAACAGCTTCCTGCTGGTATGTTGTTGCAGCCCCTTTAAGACTACCACTATCACTCTTTAATCCAGCCACCAAACCAGCTGAACCCTCACAGGTACACAAATATACACCGTTAACAACAAACCAACTACTTTTCAGGATTTGCACGACACTCAGTATGAATTACTCGACCTTAAAACACTCAAAGATGCAATGCTATGTTTCAATAACGTTTCTGTGGGACGTTTTCTTCTGGCTCCCAGAATGTTCTATGTAAGGTATTCTCTTATCTATAAGGAAGGCAAGACATTCTGGCATCTCAGGACTCAGTAACATCCATACACCACTGTCTGAATGTTCCTCTGAGAATCTTCTTTTGCTATCGTGCGGTATAATCTGAGGCCCTGACAGCACCATCAAAACATCCTCTGGACGCTGCAGTGAACCATTATGTCTTTGTTACCATTCAACCAACATTCTCTGAACATCAGGGTTAGCGTTGGTACCTTATTAGAACATAACGGTGGGGGGGGGGGAGCGTGTGGTCAAACAGGAGCTTTGGATTAACCAATGATAACCAATGACTATTAAGAGTCCTATTAGAGAAAAATAAATCTGACCGTCAGAATGAGGCTCAGTCACTGTTACCAGTGAGAACCAGTA
>JAMWET010000964.1:45000-62146 GCA_024036415.1 Prochilodus magdalenae
TATGTCTTGGAGCAACAACAAAAACAAACAGTGCCTATGCCATCCTTATAAGAGCCCTAGAACACCCTTATGCCAAGAGACCAATTTGAGATCATGGACAGAAGACAAACACTGTCTAAGCCTTCTTATGGCAACTTTGGTACACCCTTATGACAGTCTTATTACAAGACACCACATTCGGGTCAGCTATTTTGATCCATCATTGTGGACAGAGGCTGGAGAACACTGTGTCTTAGAACAGCAACAACAACTGCTGAAGCCCAAAGCTTCCTTATGAGCAAAGATGCTTAAGACATGTTTATGACAGGTTTTAAGACAGGTTTATGACAACTGTAGGACATGTCTATTAATACGTTGCCATTTAAATTTTAATCTATTTTGACCATCATGAACAGAAGACAAAAAAAAAACACTGTGCCTTGAAACCCAAGCTTATGGCACCCTTATGACAACCTTATTACATCCTTTTGACATTCTTGTGTCAGCCTTCACACATTCGTTTGATATTCCAAAGGCAGGATCAGCTAAGCTATGTATATCCATAAATTAGGATGGTAGTCGAAGAACACCATAACAAAAACACTGTTTCGATGTATATGCCATCGTTATTACAACCTTATGACATTGCTAGGACAAGAGACCATGCTATTTAGGTCCATCATCTCAGTCAAGGATCGCTGCTGGTGCTTAAGACATCTTTATGACAACCTTAGGACATCCAGGCCATATTTCAATCAGCTATTTTGACCATCATGGACAGAAGAACACTGTGCTTTGGAACCCAACCTTATGATAACCTTAGAACATCCTTTTGACCTTCTTGTGTCAACCTTAGAACTTCCTTTCCTATGGCAGGATGACATTCCTATGGCAGGATCAGCTTTGTTTATCTATCATCTTGGACAGAGGCTGAAGAACAACTGCCGAAGCCTTATTCCATCCTTATGACATGCTTATGACACCTTTGTGACAAGAGGCCATTTTTACACTAACTATTGGACAGAGGATGGAGAACAGTATGTTGTGGCTAGAAGCCCGGTGCCATCATTATGATAGCCTCAGGACATCTTTATGACACTGTTACGACAATAGCTACTTTAGCCTATCATTTTGAGGATGGAGAGCACTGTGGTTTGGATCGAAACCCCAGGGTTGATGTTTATGCCATCCTTATCACAACCTCAAGACCTCCTTAGGACACAGGTCTGTACTTTGCATCTGCTATGTCCTAAGACATCTTTATGACAAGCTTAGGACACCCATGACATTTTTAGATCAGCTATTCTGAACATTGAGGACACTGGGAGCTCAGTGTTTTGGTACAAACCAAAAATAAACGTTGGGGCTGGACTAGTCCGCCTCTATAGACCTTTACAGACAGGAAAAGAGAAAAAAGAGCGCGAGGGGGAGAAACACAGTGCTGAGCGGTACATACCATGTTCACTTCGGACACCATGTCTATGCTGGCAATGTCTATGTTCATCCCCACCGCCACCGGAGCCCCTAAAAACGAGAGAAGAAAAACAGCCAGATATTAACCCAAAAATAGCCAAACCAAGGCAACGCGGTCAGGCTAGAGCAAAGCCAGCCTTGGTCAAGAGAGCCCGGCTCATTAGACTCTGGCTAAACCCCAGCACCCCACATTCACGTGGCACTGCGCATGAAAACTGTTGATTTTGCTACAAACCCCAATTCGGCTGGAGGTGGGTGAACACATACGGCGTTCCGCTTGTTTTCCCCACCCGCTTTCCGGCCCAAACCCCGCCCCTTTCTGGGCTACGATTGGCTCGCGCTCCCCACACTCACAAGCAGGCCGCCGCTCTTGCGAAGCGCTTCACAGCTGAGGGCGTTCTAGAACGATGTGTCCCGCCCCTCCTGCGCTCTGATTGGCCGGTAGTTCGCACTCCCGCGAAGCCGGCCGTTCTAGAACGCGAAGCGCTTAAAACCTAATAGCGTTCTAGAACGATTTGTACCCGCCCCTGCTGCGCTGCGATTGGCTGGCAGTTCGCACGTTCTAGACCCAGCGTCCCCTCCAGCTCGGCCGCAGGTTAATGCTATCTAGAACGCCAATCTAGAACGAGAGACTGCGTGTAGGAGGCAGGACGCTACCGGCCAATGTCAGCGCAGGGGGCGTGGCCTGTCCCCGACACGGGTGGGAAAAGAGAGCATAACGCGTGAATCCACAAACTGTGAATCCACTGGCAACTGTTAAACGCAGCCTCCCCAGAGCAGGATACGAGCTGATTAGCTACGTGACTGCTGAGGGGTCGCGACCACTCAACAGACGCGAATCAGGCAAAGTTAAACAAGGCTCGATGAGCAAGTTCTACCCCGTATGAAGACATCCTGCGGGGGGGCTGCATGCATGCACCCCTCATGCGTGACTGTCATGAATGAATAAGGTTTGCATAAGTCATTGGGTATGTACCGCACGTCTGAGATGGATGGAGAGCACAGAAAAAGATTACCTCCGAAATCCGGCCTCAGTCGAATGTCGTATCCCTTCATGAGTCTATCCACCGTGTCTTTGACCACTGGCATGTTGCTGGGGTCTCTGTTGCTGTAATAAGGATGAGAAGAAGAAAGCAGCGTTACACATGAGGCGAGGTGAACGCGAGTGCTCTAAATTCCCCACGCAGGCAGCAAACATGACATTTTCCCGGTCCGCATCCAGACGGCACCGCGTCCGTTTACCTTTGCGCGCACACGGCGGTCATGATCAGAGGACACAGCAGGAAGATGCACTGTGTTTTCCTCATCCTCTCCATTGCAACAGTTCTGCTGAAGGGGGGACTCGGACCTGGCGAAGGCAGCGCACGTCCAACTTAGTCCAGCGCAGTGGAGGCAATGAGGCGCGCATGCGCACACTGCGACTCCAGATCAAAGAGCAGCGACTGATGATGATGATGGTGGTGGTGGTGGTGGTGGTGGTGGTGGTGGATGAGCAGTTTGCATTGCGGAGGAGATATTAAAGGGACGAGTGGGTGAAGAACGTAAAGACACCCAGTGCAGCAAAGGAAACGTGAGCAGCCTCAGATGAGGAGGAGGAGGATGAAGAGGCTCCTTAATAACTCTGGAAATAACTTCAGCACAGAGATCAACAGAGGCTTTCCACGGATCAATAATAATAACAATAATAATAATAAAAAAAGCTATTAAATATAAATAACAACATTAATAACTATTATTAATAGTAATAGGGTTCTTATTCAGGCACAGTTTATGCATGTCTGTCACGTTATTAGTCTCCATAAGTCATTAGGCTTTGTATGTAATAATGCTATTAATTATTATTTAGAAGTTTTGGTACCATTAAATGAATATTAACATTTATTTATTAAGACACCTGCCGTAAAACAATATAATTTAATATTATTTATTTATTTATTTATTATTATTATTGTTGTTGCTGTTATTTTTTTTATTATTATTATGTTTTACCTACTGTTTATTATTTGTGTATTATTATTATTATTATTATTATTATATTTTAACTACTGTTTATTATTTGTTTATTATTTTTATTATATTTTAACTACTGTTTATTATTTGTTTATTATTATTAATATTGTTGTTATTATTATTATTATTATATTTTAACTACTGTTTATTATTTGTGTATTATTATTATTAATAATAATATTATTATTATATTATACTATTAGATTATTATTTATTATTATTATATAATATTAATTAATAATATTTAGTACATACCTAGTAATCAATAATGTATCATCTATTTTTTTAAACTAATTACATATTATTATTATTATTATTATTATTATTATTACTGTTATTATTATTATTATTATCTATACCTAAAACAATAATAAAACTAATAATAGTATTGAAGCTGTAGTTGATAGCTGTAGTAAAAGCCTCTGTTGTTTTATGGCCTTTGTGGTTACTGAGTGAGTCCTTAATGATTAGCAGCCAGTGACTTCTAACAGTGACAAGGTGATCATGCTCACCTCCTGCATTATGTCATTATTAATGATGTGTCATGCTTGTGTCATTATGACACTCATAACTGGAGCTTTGTTTACTTTGTGTGACAGAGACAGGAGCATGTTTCATTTACAAGCAGTTACATCAAAAATTTACAGTGTGTCACCAAGACTTACAGGAGCCACAGACGGAAGCTACTCACACCAGCACCACTAAAGCAGAATCATGTGAGGAGTGCAGGAGCACGCTTAAAGTTCTGTGTGACCCGCCGTGTCCCCAGTCGGTCACCTGGGGTATGTGTGTGTGGGTGCGCTTGGTCCAGTGTGCTATACGGTATGTGTGTTTATAGGTTCCGCTCCTTAAAGAAGGCTTTCATTGTGTATCCAGAACTTCAGACATTCAGAGTGGCTTGATGTGAAGTGATTCATTTGTAGGGAAACTCACAGACACTGATTTCTTTACAGGGCTGGAACCAGGGGTCCTGATCTCTACAACACAATAAACAGCCATTTTATGTACAGTACTATCTAGAACCAGCCGTGAACCTACACTGGCACCCGGCTGTTTATCAGCAATGTCGATGATGCTAAAATAGGGCCTAATATGAGAAGTACTAGTCCTGCATGTATTTCCCCACACTGACTTCATTACCATGTGCTTTAGGCCATAACTCTATCACTGACCTACCGCAGAACAATCCCCCAGGCAGCACATCCATAACCGTGCCATGTCATCACTTCCTGTGAGTAAGCTTTTGGACCCATTAAACACTGTAGACGTCTGGTTCCCATCACCACCACTGTGAGCAACTCTGACTTTGTGTGTTTCTCAAGAACGAATCACTGGACATCAAACCTCTCTGAACGACTTTGCTTGGACCGTAATCACTCAGCTATGCAGAGGTTTTGAAAAACTGGTGGAGGTGCCCTTTAAAGGAGCCATGTGTAAGATGACGCAAGCATTCCGATACATATTCCGAACAGCAGGGGGCAGCATACCACCAGTAAATGCCCAGCCCCTCCTCCTCCTTCTTCAGTTCTTACCAGAAATGCTATCCAGCCAACAGCGTCCTGAGGGCAGTGCCCTGAAGGCAGCATCCTGTGACCACTGATGAAGGACTAGAGGATGGCCAACACTGCACTGTGCAGCAGCAGATGAGCTATCGTCTCTGACTGTACATCTACAAGGTGGACCAGCGAGGTAGGAGAGTCTAGTAGAGTGGACAGTGAGTGGACCCAGTGTTTAACACTCCAGCAGCACTGACCACGTCAGAGTCACTGCAGTGCTGAGAATGATCCACCATCCACATAGTACCTGCTCTGTGGTGGTCCTGTGGGGGTCCTGACCATTGAAGAACAGGGTGAAAGGGGGCTAACAGACTAACCGCAGTCTGTAATCGTATAACTGCAAAGTGCTCCTGTATGGTAAGCACGGCTAATCCAGTTCCATAGTTAATACCCAATGAGATGAATGAGCCTCCAGTTGGAGACGAAGCTCCTCCATCAACAGTCCTCACTGCTGGTGCTGGGAAAGCACCTCGGGAATCACAGGCCAGCTGAACTAGGAGATGCAAGTATCAAAATTCACTTCTCCGATTATTCTCGTGGTCTCGTTTTGTTATTTGCCTCTTCCACCCACCTCCCTACGACCCCCCACCCTCCTCAGAAGAAGGAGGATTCTTTGAAGCTGCTGGAGAATATAAGCCCCCACCACTGCTCCTCAGCCAGTGCAGTGAAGACTGGGTCTCTGTAGAGGGCACACATCTAAAAGCATTGGTTCAACGTTGCATCACCGGTTAGAGCTGCAGATTATATCATCAACTTTTTTCTATTCCGAGTGTGTTTCTCTTTCACTCTCTCTCTCTCTCTCTCCTCTTGCTTTCACACGCACACGTATACATGTCCGTGTAATAAGCGGTGCGGGTTTACGATCTGCTGCGTGCACGGCTTTAGTCAGAGCAGACAGCAGTGAGGGACACGGGCCTGAACGACAAAGCCAAGCGGATGGAAAAAGAGGCGCATATGGTTGACAGAAAAAACACAGGAGTGGGAACACATGCTTGTCAAGCAGTGTCAGACAGGCCTGTGTACCATCACAGCTCAGGAGTGAGTGAGAGAGAGAGGAAGAGAGAGCGAAGGGGAGAGGAAGAGAGGCAGAGAAAGACATGAAGACCGTGGAGAGAGAGAGAGTGAAAACAAGGACACATGGTGTCACTCATGTGATGCACTGCTCTTATGAACGACCAAAGTCACGATGCTGAGTGGTAATGCTGCCCCCTTGTGGAGAATGTCCACACTGCTAAACGTGAGTGAGTGAGTGAACAAAGAGAGTTTGATAAGATTGCTTCACATCTCAGATGAGAGAGAAAGAGCGGAGAGAGGCCACACAAACAGAGGCATGAAAAGAGAGAGAATGAGAACAAGGGGGAGAGCGAGAGAGAGAGAGAGAGAGAGAGAGAGAGTGAGAGTGCAGAGAAAGAAAGCAAAACAGAAAGAGAGATACAAGAAAACAGAGAACAGAGAAAGAGAAATGGTGAGAGCGAAAGAAAAAAGAACAAGCAAGAGCAAGCAAGGGAGGAAGAGACTAAATGAGTGGTGCCAGAGAGAGGGAGCTAAATAAACAGACAGAGAAAAAAACAGAGAGTAAAGGAGAGGAGGGAGGGAGCAAGACAAAAGAAAAAAAAAGAGAGAGAGAGAGAAAGGAAGGAAATATCAAAAAATGAAAGAGAGAGAACAGGAACAAAATAAATGAAGGGAGCAAAAGAGGGAACAAGATAGATAGAGAGCCAAATGAAATTTTAAAAACGAGAACAAAAGAAAGGGACAAAAAACAGAAGCACAGGAAAATAGAAAGAGAGAATAAGGGAGAAAGAGACACTGAAAGGAGAGGTACAGAGGGAACGTACTAAATAAACAGATACAGATCATATGAGGTCGGTGGTCGTGCTGGTACTGGTGTAATATTTATCATCAGCATAAAATATTTAGAATATTTTTATATTAATTTTGTATTATGACCTCCAGTCAAACCCATGAAGCTCATTTCATTCCTCTGGGCCACAATAGACATGTACCCATGAACATCTTCTCAAAGGCTAATACGTATCTGCTCCCCCCTCCATGCAAACTGGGCAGTCCTAAACTCGGGTAGTGCTTCCATCAGCATTTCCAACCAATCACAGCTCAGATGTATCTGGCCCCACCCACACAGAACGTTAAACTTAGCAAGCTATTGCTAACCAACATCAACAGCTAGCAAGTTTGACCTCCTGTCTGTAGCCGCCAGTCAGCAGTCAGCTCGTTCATTCCCGTGTTAGTGTTTGTTCCTCAGACTGTCAGCTCCTTCATCCATCCCTCCATATATCCATCCATGACTTTCTTGGTCCAGTCAGCATCATGTAGAAGCTGGATAAGGATGTTAGTTCTGTATTAAGAGTAGAGCAGGCTATTCTATTGGGGATTCAATGTAGCGTAACAGAATGTACACTCTTCCTCTGCTAGGTGTGGGAGTGCGGTGCTGTTGGGGAGGAAGATAAAGGTGACCAGGATCAATAACTGATGATACATTTAGACTGATATGATCAATATTTATTGAGCTACACCTACAGAAGTAGTGTCTCTCAGTACAGCGTTGGGCGGCCATGTTTGCTAACACGACACGCCAAACATCTCCGCATGGAGCTGTAGAGGTTCCTAATGGTGTCCTGCGATAATCCATCCCATGCAGCTTGAACACAGTCCCCCAGTTCCTGCAGATGGTGCGATAGGGGTGGAGGTGGAGTGATACCAGGCCAATGTGCATCCCTCCACACAGATTCATTGTTCGTCACTACCAACTCGTCACTGAAGATGGCCGGCTGCCATTCTGGGTCACGCCATGACAGTCTGGCACGACACCATTGCAGTCTTTGGGGATGTTGACGTGGTGTTACAGGTAGTCATGGTAGCGGTCTGTGTGCATGTAGTCGTGTGTTGTGCGGTCTTCTGCTAATGGAGCTTGTCTATAGGCTAATACAGTATGTGAGTGATGCAGTTCTAAGACTGTGGGCCCATATACAGTTCAGGCTCTCGCAGTTAATTGGGTCAACAGACAGACATGATCAACAATTCAGGTGCCTTGGCAGGACAGTACTTTAACACAGTCATGCCAATAAGCTTGATCAATTCTGAAATGGAGTTTCATGGGCAGAAAAGAAAGCAGCAGATGCTTTTTCCTCAGCAGCGCGTGAGCCGGCTGAGCCGAACCGTGCGCCAGAAGAACTCAGTCGATCTCCCTGTAGAGATAAAAACACACACACAAAGACACAAAACACGAGATGAGCAAAGATTACACCTCTCCGAGCCAGCGTGGCTCTGCATCGTGACGTCAGTGATTAATGTTTGATGAAAATCATTTGTTCTGAGTGTGAAATCGTGGTCGGCGGGGCACAGAGAGGGAGCTCTGTGCTGCTCCGAGCCTCTCTCAAGCCAGCCTCAGACTTCCTATTGTGCACTTTTATTCGAGCGGCAAGAAGCCTCCAACAAAACTCCCATTTGCTGCTCTCACGTACGAGCACACCCAAGCACGGGGCTTTGGGTGCGATGACAGCATCAGCTCGGAGAGTATGTGATGCTTTTCGAGCACTATTCTGGACTCAGATAGCTACTTAAGCCCTGATCAGGTGCTGCTGCCACTGTTAGGAAGATGACATCAGAGCCCTTCAAGCAACAGCAACATGACAAGACTCGCATAGCTAAAACACACAGCTTTGTATTAGCTTAGCAGCTCAGCAGCTAACACCACTACCGACCAGAGAGCTACCAGCCCAGGTGGGAGATGTAGGGTTGCCACCTTTCAAAAAATAAAGGTCGGGGATGGGGTGGGGGGTTCATGTGTGTGACAGACGTGTGTATTGGACATTATAGAGATACGGAACAAATCACGTCCCGTATTGGTTTAATGAGGGACGATTCCGTATTTTGCGGGACAGGTGGCAACCCTAGGAAGACCGGGTTCGAATCCCAGTCTAGGTAGCAAATGCTGAGCTACACCAATAAGGGTCCTTGGGTAAGGCTCCTAACACTACACTGGCCTACCGGTAAAACGAATAACCTTGTAAATGCCTAAATGTAAATGTAAATATTAGAGCGGGGCTGATAGTATCATCAGCTGTATACATATATGTATCTTCACTCAACATCAAAACAACAGCTGCACCCAGAAGGAAGTGTGGGATTGCAGTGCTGTTGGGAAGGAAGATAAAGGTGACCAGGATCAATAACTGATGATACATTTAGACTGATATGATCAATATTTATTGAGCTACACATACAGAAGTAGTGTCCCTCAGTATGGTGCCAGCCCACCGTGTTTGCTAACCCAACATGCCAGGCATCTCAGCATGGAGTTGTAGAGGTTCCTAATGGTGTCCTGTGATAATCCATCCCATGCAGCTTCAATATTCCCACACATTTCCTGCAGATGGTGCGGTACGGATGGAGGTGGAGTGACAACAGACCTTCTGGGCGAGTGATGCGTGACAGCAAACTGTTCATCTTGGTGCTGAACACACATGGATTTGTTGGTCGTCTCCACCAAGACAAAAGCGAGACTCGTCACTGAAGATGACCTGCTGTCATTCAGAGTCACTCCATGACAGTCTGACACGACACCAGTGCAGTCTTTGGCAATGCTGAGCAGCCAAGCATGAAACCTGAATCATTGGCATGTCCCACAAGGTCAAACCTACATACCGAATATTATTCCTGTCTGTTAATTCAGAGTGTATTGATCTGTGCATTCATAACGACTGCTTATTGCTATAGGTCCATCAATAAACGGGAGTTAAGTACCTTGTAGATAAAAGGCAGTTCTTATAATGTAGCTGGGGTGAAATGAGCATTAGCACTGCCCTTTAAATCCATGTGGTCACATGATGCCCTCAGGATATATTAATTCCACAAAATCAAAAAGCGCATGATCTGATCATATAGTATGTGTATACACACTGCAGGATTTACATAGGCAAATGGTCTGACTGGTAAAGGACTGCGGTGACTAATTTAAACAGCCATGTGGGAAGACTTATCCAGTGGCCAAGGAGGAGGTTACTGTTTTAGACGGGTCAAAGCAAAGACCTGAAATGACTGGAACTGAACTGAGAACTTCCCAGCACCTTATTAAAAACCTGGACAACCAGGAACTTCACAAAATGAATGTGGTCGGGAAAAACTGAAAAGGAATGGACAGTAAACTCACCGTCATGTTTGATAGTGAAAGTAAAAGCCAGAACTCACAAAGCTGGGACTAGACCGCTGTGTGGGCATAAGGGGAAAAGGCTTCAATGTGATAGTGAGCATAACGACTGGACTCTGGAAGAGTGGGAAAGGTCAGGCCGTCTTATAGAGTCCAAACTGACTCTATTACAGAGCCATGGGTGCAATAAGGTATAATAGGAAATGCATCAAGCAATGCACCCATTAAAATGAAGTCACCTGACCACATCAATGGACCAGGTCATTCCATCA
Source organism: Prochilodus magdalenae (assembly GCA_024036415.1). Taxonomy (NCBI): domain Eukaryota; kingdom Metazoa; phylum Chordata; class Actinopteri; order Characiformes; family Prochilodontidae; genus Prochilodus; species Prochilodus magdalenae. The sequence goes on from JAMWET010000964.1 coordinate 55,458, forward strand.
ATGAATTCTTCCCTAATAATATTTCCCTCATATCTGATTCTCCCATTGTTAATTCAAGATCCCCATGACCTAATAGTCTCAAGAGTAAAGTAGGAAACTCCCCTTGTGCTAGCATATCTTGAAGGTCAGGAAAACCATTCTGAGGTAGATCACTCCAAAGGTTTGCTAGCTGGTGAACTGCAGAAGGAGGGCATATGGCTACTGCTGCAACCTGGAAACCAAGGATCCTTTCTTATATTGGAACCACACGGTCTTCAAATCATCATGGGAAGAATGGATTACTCAAACTGCCTCGGGAGGTAAGGAGGACGACAAGCTAAAGGCTCAAATTAGCAAGATCAGCAACCGATATATCAGTGATGCGCTAGCGTATCTATACAGACGTCCGTGGACTTGGGATGCTGCATATTCCTGATTATATATCATCATTTTCTGGGCCATATTAACATTCTTACCAATAGCTGCTAATCTATTGCCAAGTTCAACAACACCACCACAATTCCAAGCAATCCAAATTTTTTCCTGGCCCCTGGGAAATATATCATTTCAAGGTAATTGAGAAGAGAACGTGAGCATTAATTGGAGTGCTGAATAAAACCACTGACGTCTTGCTGTACATCTCTATAGTGGATTAGCAGGACAGCTCTAAATTGCACTCATTCAAATATAGTGGTGGTCCATCAGGGGAGGCAAGGCTGCTTCTGCTTCTCCTGTTGTGAAGCTTGTAACAATGGAAGAACACTTTTGGTTGCTCATATGTAGAACCATATACACTCATCAAAACACTAGTTGCACAAATAGTTGCACAAAGAAACAAATTCAACCGATCATGCTCGAGTGTGGGTGCCCAGTAAGCAAGGACGGGCGTCATCATTGTACCTGATAGACCCAACAGCTATGATTGCGGACCTTCACGCTCTTCATGACAGATTTATCACAGGAGACTAGGAACCTCTACAACTCCATGCTGAGACATCCTACATGACATGGCCGCCTGACGTACTGAGAGAGGCATATTGAAAGACAGACTTCTGTATGTGTAGCTCAATAAATATTGATCATATCAGTCTAAATGTATCACCATTTATTGATCCTGGTCACCTTTATCTTCCTTCCCAACAGCACTGCAATCCCACACTTCCTTCTGAGTGCAGCTATTATTTTGAACACCTATTTGAAAAGCTACATCACCATTTAAGCATGCCAATTTTGTTTGGCGTAGTCATGGATCTATGTAGAACCCTTGTCTCTAGTAAAGAATGCTTGAAGACCCATCTTTTCCCAAGGAGAGGCTGACACTGCCTTTATCTAAGACATGCAAACTGGCCAGTCAGAAGCAACAGACAAATTAAGCAAGGTCAGAATAAAATTAGCCTGGTACTACATTTGTAAGCAAAAGCAGGGTTACAAGTGTCAACCAGTTGACTCTGAGTATCACTTCACTGCATGTTTGCATCAATAAACTGTCTCTGCTAATTCAGGCTAAGCTAACATGGTTCTATCCATGGATCAACTGGAGTAACTGATGCCTGTAAAACACAACTCATGACTGTGAACACAGGGCTACATTTAGAGGAAATAAAATAATAGCATACACAAAGAATGAAGTACAAAAGCACATGTACCAATGGCGTATGTTGGGCCTAGCTTGGTGCTAACATGGCTATAACAGGACTAACCCAAGATAAGATAAGATACCATTTTGTGCAAATGTGATTTTCACACAGAGGAATTTGACGTCCGCATTTAACCCATCCGTGAAGTGAAACACCCACATGCACACTCACTAGTGAACACACACACTAGGGGGCAGTGAGCACACTTACCCGGAGCAGTGGGCAGCCCTATCCACGGCGCCCGGGGAGCAGTTGGGGGTTAGGTGCCTTGCTCAAGGGCACCTCAGTCGTTACTGTCAGTTCAGGGAATCGGACTGGCAACCCTCCGGTCACAAGGCTGGTTCTCTAACGTCCAGCCCACGACTGCGCCGCTAACCCCGGGAGGCTAGCGGAATTGTTAGCATTGTTATAGCAGTGCTAACTGAAAAACGGGCTACTTATAATCTAAATTAAAAGACACGAGCATTGTGACAACTTTACCTAATTGGAAATATCACCATGAACTAAATCAAAAGATTCAAACTGACTGGAAAAAATTTGGAATGAGTCAACTGGCCGCACCCTCAGCTCCTCTGGTTTTGTCTAGTCAGTCCCGGGGCTGTTCTATAGTCAGAAATTATTCATGTATTTACAGCTGAGCCAAAAAAAAAAAAAAACAAGGCAGGGAAAGCGTGCTGCTATTGTTTTAAGGAACGTGTGAGCAGATCAGTGTGTGTGCTGTGTGGGGGTGAAATAGCCTCAGCTGTTTACTGCACAAAAGGGAACAGATCAAAGAGTACTGCACTCATAGCACCTCCACATTTAGAGGGTTTGATCACAGGTAAGGCTCTTGGTATTTTGGTATTGGTTATGTATGCAGTCTTTGAAAGTAGAGACCTTACTCTGAGATAAGTAACACAGAAAGCCAGGATTCCTCAGCAACATGCTCAGCCCTCACCTAGCTGGAGGCAGTGCCTAGCTGGACTGGTACAGAGCGTGTATGAGAATTCGGTTACCAGCAATCACATACTTTCCAGAACTTTATGCTTGTAGTCTCTCTCTCTTTCACTCTTAGACCTTTTAAAGGAACAGCCTGCCATAAAAATTTAATGTGTACAATATTGTACAATTAATCGATCAGCCAAGACATGGTTGATGCATGAAGTTAACTTTGCATTTTGTTATTGAGCTGTAAAGCTAACGAGGCTAACGAGTAATAGAAGCTTATAGCCACCAGTTAGCATTCTGTATTCTGCATGTCTAGATCCCCACTTCCCTCAAACCACATCAGTTTATTAAAACAGGGCCAAAGTATGCAGCTTTGGGTTCCCAAGTGAAATGGGAGGTGTCAGGAGAACGCCAGTTTATTTCCTGGTGATGCCACCCAGGGGCGTAGCAGCAAATTCTGGGCCCTGTACACTCTTAATGTCAGTGGGCCCCTATCCCTACTCGGGCCCTGGGTAGTCAGGTCCACTTTTCCCCCCACTACCACACCCATGATGCCACCACCAATCTATGGATGGGAATCCAGCACAGTACAACTAGCCTTGCTCTGTCTAGGTGGGTAGGTAAATCAAATCTTGGCCTAAACTTGAAAATACATTTCAGCACATATCAGTAGACCAATGGACATTAGACTTAACTAAGAACACGTCTGAGCTGATCATATATATTGTGTTAAAGGCTGAATTATTGCTTTAAAGGAGCAGTGTGTAAGGTTTAGTGACATCTAGTGGTGAGGTTGCAGATTGCAGCCAACCTAATACCTTTCACCCCACCCTTTCCAAGTGTATAGCAGAAGCTACAGTGGCCGTCAGGTTGCTATGCCCTCGGCCAGGTTCTAGCTAAAATAATGAAACAACAAATTGCATTTAGATTAGTAGGCTAAATGACCTGTCCAGCAGAAAACAGGCAACTACTGCATCATTCTGAACACAGCGATTTTCATCTGGCAGAGGCCACGTCAGTGTTGATCCTTGCTTTCAGCCATTGCCTGTCCCAATTTAATTTTGCTCCTACAATTTTTGTCTGCTTTGGTGTTGAGGATTTATCCTTTCTTGCTTTTCCTTGTGCCAAGTAATAAAGATGATCTGTCATTTGTCAAAAATGTGGGTCTTAAACTCTTTACAATGCAAAGTTTCTGCCCTGGCAGCCGCTACTGATTCATCTCCTTTCAGAGATACAGCACTTCCAAATTCAATCTGCTGCTTCAATATAAAATCCCACTCTTTAAAACCAGTGTCTGGTTTGTCCATACAGAGCTACTGTAGGAACATGGTGTTGCAATATGCCAGTCTCTGCTGTAAGGAGACTTTCTCTCCATGTTGATTTGTAGTTACAGGTAATTAAACACTAATGAAAAACATCAACTTCTGCTAATAGCTTCCCCTAAACAGTTTACATAGAACCTTGAAACACATAGACAAGCCAGACTCTCCCAATTGGTGACTGGTTACGGCAGCTATATTCATACATGCATACAGACACACACCTGACTTTCTCCATGGTGTCCTTGCTGAGGTAGATGTACCAGTAGATGATGTTGAAAATAGCAAACGCCAGCGGGAAGAGGATGCGGGCGTACCGGTCAATAGGACTGGTGCCGGCCAGCGTCACATTGGGAGGGATTGCAGAGCCCTGCTGCAGGAAGATGGGTAGACGCGTTTTGGGGGCTTCAGAGATCGAGCTCATCCTCTTCCTCACTCGTCCTCCAACACTTGGGTCAGAAACGGTCTAGAGAAGAAAGCATTGAGGATACATGTTCAAGTGTAGTATAGAAATGTCTGAGTGTCTCCAAACTTTGACACACCAAGGCACACCTTACTTTCTTCTGAAATTTGACATCTCTTACATTGAATTTAAGTATGTACCTGCAGCTGTTTGCCAGTTGCTTGGGTGGAAGGTGTCACCTAAGCAATCGCTTGCTCTCCAGACTATTGTTAAAAGCAGATACTGAAACTTTTTTGGCCCAAAGGTAAATTTAAAATCACTCACTGACTAAACATGCTTGCACACAGAAGAATTTGTCCTCTGCATTTAACCCATGCATGCAATAAAACACTCACAGACACACACACTCACACTAGGGGACAGTAAGCACATTTGCCCTAAGCAGGGGGCAAGCCCTAACCATAGCTCTCAGTGTTCCGTTCTCAAGGGCAGTCAGTCAGTCATGTGCTTTCAGTTTAAAGGACTGAACCAGCAACATTCTGCTCATAAGGCCTGTCCCCAAACTCCAGCTCACACCCGCAAACTGACCACAGATCCTCAATTATATTAAAAACTGATCGTTGTCCCCAAACTTTTGACAGGAACCATCAGCATCAGCTGCCTGAACAAGCATGGCAGCTAAAAGAGGGCGACTCCAAAGAAGACAGAGGACAGAAAGTGCCTGAGACTCGGTAACAACTTTCCTGTGTGCGAAAGCTGCTTACGCACAGCGTTTTCTCTGCATTACAGGTGACGCTTAAAGCTCAGAAAGTGCTGAAACAACTCCACAGCAAGCCCAAGATTACCACTGAGTCGACTAACAGAGAACATGGCACAACATACACACACACACACACAGACACACTGTTGCACTTTCTAGAGGGCGCAGCTTGAAGCACTTTTGTTGCCAAATGCAGCAAGGCCTTACACTTTAGACCCTGGCTGTCTCATTTCCTATCATTTTACTGCACTGTCTCTGTCTCTACAGTCCTCAGCGGCACAAATCAGCATGAGCTTCTTTTCTTGTACGTGTGGATCTGATGGAAGGCAGCAACGAACCACTTGATTCCTGAAAGCCATGAACAGAACCATGGTTAAGCTCCACCTCTACTCCTCTAACAGCTCTGCTACAGACTGTCTGCAGTAACAACACTCTGTAAAAACAACTGTAGGATGAGTTTGTGGTTGTGACATCACAACCACAATGAATTCAAGCTGCTTTTCGATGCAGAGTTTATATGTATGGCTCTTATGGAGAAAGGGAGCAACAGTACGTTTGACATGCTAACCCTACCTGTGATGGTGGGTGGACTGATCAGATGCTCGCAGTGGTTAAGTGAGTTGTGTCAAAAGACAGGAACTAACAGGAAAGCTAACACCAAAGGACCCAAAACAGAGAATCAAAAACCATAAACTAAGCCACCATGCAAACAGAACCAAAAGGGCAAGCCAAAAGAGAGAAACAGAAGACAAGTGAGGGGCCAACCAGGACAATAAAAGGTTCAGTAGAAAGCAGAAAGCTGAACAAGCATGAGTAAATGAGACACAGGTGAATTGCGTCAGTACTCAGGTGAATGGGAAAATGGTTTGGTGTTTTGCATGCATGTATTGAGGTCGTGGAGAAGTGCCTTATGGGAATCGTAGTTTTCAGTGACAGAGACAGAGGGAGGACCCAGAAATATTTAAGAAAGCTGTTTCAATTACGCCGTGGGCATGTAGCCACTGCCACAGTGAAACACCTGCAGAATTAGAGCCTTCTGTGCACTACAGTGTTCTCTATCACTGTTTAAATAAGATGCCCAAGGCTTCCCTTAGACATGCCTGGTCCCTCCAGATCCCAAAACTAAACAGCTATGGTGGAACCTGTGAAACTCTTCACCATCACTTCTTTACGTGTGTCCGAGCATGTTGCTGTAAACCTACGTCGTTGTGTTTTGGTTGTTAGCCCTTTGTCCAAGTAGCCTTAGCCAACTTCTCAACTGCAGCCATTTCCAGCTAGCATTAAGAATCAGCAGCTAGCTCGGCTGCTGCGTGACGGACTCGGGAATCAGAGAGTCAGCCCGGGTACAGTTAAGGCTTGGCAAGAATGAAATGAAGGAAGAATAAATAAATTAGGCGGTGAGTGTAAAACAAGAGTTAAGTAGTATTAGATCTTGCTAACCCGCCGGTGGACCTCCCAGAAGACACTGAGCAGAACACCAGCGGGCTAGCATTGCTGTTAGCGGGCCAACAGTGATCCACAGGCTATCAGGGTGGATTATTAATGTGGGTAATCAGGGTAACACGGACGTGCAGCTTCTCTTCCTGATCAACTTCTTCACACAGCTTTATTAAAATGTGTGACTCTAAAAGAAAAAATGGAAAACTGAAGATTTTATGGCAGAA
>JAMWET010000965.1:0-21331 GCA_024036415.1 Prochilodus magdalenae
ATTGTACAGTGTGGCTCATTTCAGCTGACTTGCACAACTCAAAGTGGATCACACAGTGTAAGCAGTGCCACAAAAGAGAAGTGGCTACAAACACTAGTAATCATGTTAGTTACAGTCTTTCCCACGCACTTACTGCACCAAGCTTTCTTACTGTACTACAGTCATATTATAGAAACTACAAGGTTGTTAAATTTACATGCATGTTTAGTAGCTATAATTACAAGAAGCAATAATCAAATCTGTTTTACAGTCTTCCTCACTGACCAGCTCAATGCTAATCCTGGGTAGCAGGCTAGGCTAGCTTAAAATGGCTAAAAATACAATGACCAAGAATCATCAAATGTTTCATGTTAACCTCTTCCCCTCCAGTTCCATATAAGTATGACCCAGAGAAATACACAGTACTTTTAGGAAATGATAGGGACCATTACTGAGTAATATTTAAATAATAATGATAATAATAATAACCACATTCCGCATATTTTACAGTAGCAAGGTTCAGTGGTACAGAGACTGAGCGCTGAACTAGCCCGTCTGCAGTGAAAACCCATCACCCATTGAAGATCTTGTGTGAATTTTACACTTACACAGTGTTGTGAGAGCAACACAGTGGTAAACCTGCAAAGAGATGTAACACAATGGTAACCTGCTCCAACTTTTTCCAAATGTACCCCATTTTCAAATTTTGCTGGCAAAACATTCTTTTTTTTAACATTTATCAATTTCAACATTCAACAGTTTACACCATCTGGGTATACTGCACACTGCATACTACTTTTAGGCAGATTTAGAAAGCGAGTAATGTGTAGTATGCCATTTTGAATACAGTTACTGTTTTATGTGTGGATTTGGATTCATGATTACGAGCTATAATATAATGGCTGCAAATGACGATAGGCTTCTGCTAACCAGCTAAAAGACTACAAGCTGGTATGCTTGCTGAGGCTGATTTCTCAGCAGAACGCACTGTGTAGTTTTCAGCTTTTGTAATTCTTAGAACTAAAGTTACCACAAAGAAAATATCATGGTAGGTATGTTCCGCATCGTAAGCGAAAGCATTAGCTCTGCAATTCTGAACTGCAGTCATTGGCAGGTGAGCCATTTCTAAAATTAACCTGACATTCTTTACGCCGGTTTTATTTGACCTTTATTCCTATAAAATGGACTAGTGTATGAATATGCCATATGATTAGACTTGCATTGCTGTACCTATTTGATGTTCAATGCCCAGTTGTTTACCATTCAATATAAAGAAAGTTGCCTTGACTATCAAAACCTTACAGAGAATACAAAATACAGTTATATGCATACCGTCGCTGTCCAAAGAAAACCAGGTATCTCCAAAATGGCAACTTTACAGGAGAGGCCAAAAACCTAATTTAATTTGAATGGAAGTCAATGGAACCAGACAAAGCAGTTTTGGGCTATTTCTGTTGGACCATTTGTCATGAAATCTCCACACAGTGTAAATAGCAGCTCATGTGATCAAAAGAGGTATAAAAGTACAAATCAACAAAAATGGAGATACATGTTTTTCTTTAGACAGCGACGATATGTCTCTCTATTGGGGAGATCATCAGCTTCTCTGCACAGGTGAATTTGACTTTTGAATTTGACTCTTTTCAGACATGAGAGTTTAACAGGACAGATGTCCAGGGTCAGTAAATAGCGCAGCAATGCCATGAAATTAAATACAGTACTTCACAGCTATGTATAGTCTTATACAAAGGTTTGTACAAATTCAATGTTTTACCCAATCTCTTCAGGCAATTGTATATTTTAAAACACAATTGCTGTTTATTTGCTGAATTTGACATACAGAAAAGAATTTATGAAAAAACAACATACTTATTTTTAATTTTAGTTTTAATTAAAGTAAAGTGTATTTTCTACATAGTAACTAATAAGATTATCTTCTTCCTGGGTGTTGGTGGAAATGGTCTGGTGATTTGGATTGCTGGCTTTAAGGTGAAGAAGTCGGTTGTCACCACCTGGTACCTGAGCCTGGTCGTGTCCGACTTCATTTTCTGCTCCACCCTAGTCTTCAGTGTGGTATGTATGGCAAAATAAGTGTAGAGTGGAGTTTGGGTGCTTTATGTGCAAGCTGACTTCCTTCTTCTTTTTCCTCAACATGTACAGCAGCGTCTTACTCTTTGTCATCAGTGTGGACCGCTGTGTGGTGGTTATGTTTCCTGTGTGGGCTCAGAACAAGCGCACCATGAAAAAGGCCTCTGTGATAGTCATGCTAACTTGGATCACTGCAGCAGCACTTAGTTCACCAGCGGCTGTTTTCTAAGACCTTTATTACTATTATTATGGAAACGAGCCAATAAATGTTTCCTTTTGCATTTATAAAAACAGGAAAAAAATTATACTGACACATAAAGCCGGTTTGTTTTATCCTATGAAGTCATTTTCATTTGTTGTGTTGTCATCATATGAAAAATGTCCAACCAGATGGTGAGGTCCAAAGAGCCAATCAAGATCATGACGACACTGTTACTGCCTTTTTACCTTTTTTTTTATATATATATATATTTTTTTTTACAGTTTTTACATATTTCTTAACCTTTTCAGGACAAACAGTAAATCAGACATTATATTTGTATTAAGTCTTATTCTCGCCAATGTCAACAGAAACAGGAAAAGAAATTAAGGAGAACTGTTACACTCCTCGAAGATTGTCGAAGATTGATAACATGCAGGAGGAGGAGGAGGGTATGGCCATTTTATCTGGCTGCACCCCATTATAAATTATTGGACAAAAACATGAAACACACACACACACACACACACACACACACACATATATATATATATATATATATATATATACTGTATATATTCAGTTCAATTATTATACATCAGCAGAGGCCTAACAGACCACAAAAGGCCTGGGTTTGTTTTCCAAAGGTGATCATCTGTGTCCTGAGTGTATGAATATGTGAAGCTTGTAAAATGAGGTACTCAAATATTTTTCAAGTCTGCAGTTGTATATCACTTCTTGTGAAAAAATACCTGCACCTAACTAAACCTGTAAACTAATAAATGTTGGTTAATTTGGAAATAAAAAATTGCAGCCATAAAATTTTTTCTTATGTACATGTAATTAAAAGGTCTGAAAGTTTTCAAAGGTTTCACATACTCTGCTCAAAAAAATAAAGGGAACACTTGGAAAACACATCAGATCTCAATGGAAAAAAAAAATCATGCAGAATATCTTTCCTCATATAGACTGGGTAATGTGTTAGGAATGAAAGGATGCCACATCGTTTGATGGAAATGAAAATGATCACCCTACAGAGAGTTGAATTCAAAGACGAAAAAATGATCAGCAGGCTCGTCCATTTAACCCAAATTCCATTGCAGCAACTCAAAATGGTACTCAGTAGTTTGTATGACCCCCACACACTTGTATGCAACGTGGGGGCATGCTCCTAATGAGTCGACGGATGGTGTCCTGCGGGATCTCCTCCCAGATCTGGACCAGGGCATCACTGAGCTCCTGGACAGTCTGAAGTGCAACCTGGTGGCGTCGTATGGACCGAAACATAATGTCCCAGAGGTGTTCTATTGGATTTAGGTCAGGCGAGCCGGTGGGCCAGTCAATGGCATCAATTCCTTCATTCGCCAAGAACTGCCTGCATACTCTCGCCACATGAGGCCGGGCATTGTTGTGCACCAGGAGGAATCCAGGACCCACTGCACCAGCGTAGGGTCTGACAAGGGGTCCAAGGATTTCATCCTGATACCTAATAGCAGTCAGGGGGCCGTTGTCTAGCCTGTAGAGGTCTGTGCGTCCTTCTAGGAATATGCCACCCCAGATATATATATATACATACATATATATACATATATATATATATAGCTCTGGGGGGGAAAATGAGACCACCTCTAACTTTTCTTTAATTTTACAATGTAAGCGTATGTGTTTGGCCAAAATGGCCAGTGTTGATTTATTCTATAAACTACTGGAAACATTTCTTCCAAATAAAATATTGTATTTTAGATCTTATGTAGAACATGACTTATGGTCAAAATCACTAAAAGGCCTCCAGAAGCCTGTTCCCAACTGTCCTCGCTGTGCATTTCACCTCAGCTGCTGCTCGCCATTCTTTTTGTAAGTCACTTCAGGTCATACGATGGTTAAGTGTCTCTCATCACGGTCAGTGGAGAGACATTTTCACCCTCTGCCCGTCTGTGTGTTACATAGTCAGTGTATGTAAACATGAGAACATGTACTAAGTATACTCGAATTAAAAACACAGCATCAGTCTACAACGCAGAGCATCAGTTCCTCCTTGCCGTCTTCCTGCTACTGTACCTGCAGCTTGTTTAAATCACTGGGCCAGTATGAGACACTCCCACTATAAGCCACACCTTTGCTGCCATCTAGTGGTGGGTGTGTTGTGTGCAGCATATTAGATTTGTTTGACTTGCAGTAGTGTAAACATCAACTACAGATCACAGTGTTCTGCAAAGTTCTTAAGTGTTTCATCTCATTTGTTGAATTGATTTCTCTTTATTTTTTTATTAAATGTTTTATTTATGCAAAACAAATACAATTCTAAAGGGCTCACAACCTTTAAGCACCTCTCTATGTGCCGTGTTTCTAAGTTAATCTTTTCTTAACAGGCTTTAAAGCATGGGCATAGGGTTCTCAAAACAACAGATTCTTCTAAGATTATTTGAATAGTTTATTTGACCCGTGTAGAAACTTACATGGAAGACTGAAAATACTCTTGGCTGCTTGCCACATAGTTTGTGGATGAGTAAATGGGTTGGACTTTTGTTTTCTGTTATTTTAAGTTCCGTTCTTGAAGGGATACACGACTTGTGTAGTTCAGTCACTAGTTCAGTCACTTCTGATACTGAAGGTAAGAATGTCTTTGTACCTTCTTGCTGCATTTATAGAGAAATTACTTTCCAGTCATTTTGTTATTATTTAACGTCACAGTCCAGTGTATAAGTAGATTACTGGTCTAGTATCCACCATTTTGCTCTGTTCTGGACCTGGAGTAGATTTTCCTGTACTACCAAGAAAGCTTGTGTGCTGAGAAGCCTGTATGTCTTAAACTAAATGTGTGTCGGGACATTTTATGGACCTTTTAAATTCTTCTGATAAAGTGTCTGGTTCGTGTTTACTTTACAGAATCAAGAACCATCATGACTTCAACTCCAGAGACAGGAACAGATTATCCAGACTATCCTGACTATCCTGAGTATTATCCTGACAACCAAACCTCAGCCCCGATTGTGAGACCAGCAGCTTGCAGGGATGCGATGTGTTTATTCCTTGCAGTAATTAATGTGGTCATCTTCATTCTGGGGGTTGCTGGAAATGGTCTGGTCTAGACACGCCTATAAAGGACGCTCCTTCCATGGCGTCATACCGATTCGTTTCTGGGTTCTTGATACCGTTTCTGATCATTGTCGTCTGTTATATGGTCATTATACAAAAGCTGAGGATAAATCAGTCAGCAAGCTCTAAAAAGCCCTTCAGGATCATGACAGCTCTGATTGTTACTTTCCTCATCTGCTGGCTACCGTATCACACTGTTGCTCTGATGGAACTGAACCACCACAAATATGTGTTCTCCCTATCGGACAGGTATTAGCTGTTAGCTTTGCCAGTGCCAACAGCTGTGTGAACCCGTTTCTTTATGCGTTCCTGGGTAAGGACAATAAAGGCAGATGTTGTGCACTTCTGTCCAAAATTTAAAAAAGCATTTGAGGAGGATGATGGTCATCACGCACTAAGAGTTGGATATCACCACTGCTGAGGAAGGTGAAACTACAAATAGTGCTCGCTAACACTTAATATAAATCCCCTTTACTAATGCATGTTGTGCTTTCAGTACTGATCACTGTTAGATAAACAGTTTGGCCTTTGGTGGCTGAATTATGGCCTGCAAATCGTGCAGTGAGTTTGGCTGTTTGGTAACCATGCAAAGCAATTTAGATATAACTGCCTTCATAATCCAGATCAGAATCAGAATCAGAATCTCTTTATTTCACCAAGTATGTTACACATACAAGGAATTTGTCTTGGTAAGAGCAACACGTATGACAAGTAACAAAGACAAGTAACAAAAACACAGAACACAGATTATTTACAGTATTAAACTAAAGAAAAATTACACTAAACAATAAATAGTGTAACGTGGCGAGCAGGGAGCTATAAGTTATATAAGATTAAATAAGACTAATGTAGCCAACTACGCCACTCTGGGAATTGCACCCAGAGAATTTTTAAAGTAGGAACACAGGTTCGTGGGTACCACAACGGCTCAAGGATTTCTCAACAAAAAGTTATTTAAACCAGATCAAATTAAAAATAAAAAAAAGAAACAAAAACGAAAGACAAGGCAGCCACAAAAATAAACATTTAATATCAACAGAAACAATAATGACACCAGAATAGTCAAACTAAAAATAGAAATTTACTAATACTATAATTAACAATAAAATTAATAAAACCGTTCGACTGCTAGTTGATTCAAACCAAAAAACCTGTAGGGCAGAGACTCACCACGGGAGGCAGACTAGCTAAAACAATACAAAATCACCCGTACAAAGAAAAACAAACCAAAATACACAAATTCCCAAAAATAAAGTGAACACAACCACGAAATAAATCTCTCCCCCTGGAGCACTCAGCACCTACAATACAATTAACCAAAACACAAATTACAACAAAGCAGCCAAAAGAACAACAAAAAAAACAACATTAAACTACAAGCTACTCACTTAATAGTGAGAGAGCACGACGGCCCAATGGCTACTAAAACAATCCACAACGCTTTAAACGCGTGCGCCGTCAGTTCCAAGTTTCGGTGAGGCAAAACGGCAGCTTATTCGCCCAGATACAGGCCACTTAAAGCGTTTATGCAGTGGGTAAGTCAGTCAGCGCCGTATTCACTGGTCCCACCGATGCGGCATGAATAAAACGCCGCAAAGAAGCTTCCCGATTGGTCAAGCGCCGACAGCCCCACAGGTGAGTAAACTGAATGCTGAAGCGCCCTAGGCTCAGGCAAGAACGTTTGAACGGAGGCCAGTGGCGATAAACACTCAGAGCAGAGCAGTGACCCGGAAGGGGAGGGGGGGACCAAAGGCAGAGACCGTGGAGCATTCCCAAGACCCTTTTATAGGGGCGCCATGTCACTCCAGTAAGATCCCCAGCACATTAAGCGGCAAGATTAAACTACTCATAGCAATAATAATAATAATAATAATAATAATAGTAATCTGCCACAATCGGGTAGGGGATAAATTAAAAAAGTAAAAAGTACTAAAGGTCATAAAAAGCTGAAGAAGCTGCGAGATGTGAAACAGATTTAGTTGAAAAATAGAAAGTTAGAGATGACCTGAATATTTACAGAAGGAACATCTGTACAGATGTGCAAATAACCTACAACATGTTTCAGTTTTATTCTGATTTCCTTTAAAATAAATATCTAAGTTTTAGTTTCTATGTAAGCACTCTAATTCCTTTTATGTATGTAATATGCTAAATAAATAAACATGCCTGGAAGAAGTTAAATCCAGTGTCCACACCGTTTTGTCCCACATACCATACAAACACCAAACTACATGTAAAGGGTATAATGTGTGATTTATATTAATTGGCCTTAATATAATTCATTCTTAATACCCTATGATAATATGTAATGTAATGTTTTGACATTTTGGTACAACATATTTATATATAATAACTGCCACTTTTATAATATTCATATCTCGATTTTGTGTGCCCCATGTCATCTGTGATTTTTGTAAATGAAAGTGGCCATAATCATACTAAATAGAGTGGTTTGTGATGAGTATGTAAAGAGACACGCTATGGAGTTGTATATGAAGTTGCATATAATCTAAAACTTGTCAAATTTGTAAAGAAAAGAAAATTCTGGTAGCATTTACTTGTCATATAATGCAATACCTGAGTAGCCGAGAGTCTCTCTTAAAACAAGGCTGTCCAATGCCACTGCAATTAGCCATGTCCTAATAACAGGACCTGCAAACCTGACTGTAGCTGTATGAGTTTAGATTCATCATTATCATGTATGTAATGTGCCCTGAAACACACACGTATGAGTCCAGTGAAACAACAATGTTAGGCATATCATGCTTAAACATGTGCACCTATAATGAGACTGTTTGGTTCCATTAACGTAAAGGTAATAACTGTCTCTTCACAGTGCTTCATATATAAGTCTGTAGTGCTTTATATATAAGTGGATGTTCAGTAAGTTTAAATGACCAGTTCTGTAAATATGAATGTGCTGTATAATCTAGAAGAAATAACTCGCTCTTATTTACTTCCATTTATAGCCTGATATAAAAGCATCCAGACCAGGACATTTTACACTCTGCATAGATATGGCAGCAAGGGACAGTTCCACAATGGTTACTGGCTTGCCTTAGGCAGTTCTAGATCAAGCAGAGACATCTCACGTGTGTCAAAGAAACTGTATAGACACTCATCTGCAGCCAGAAGGAAGTGTTGAATTGCAATGCTATCTGACAGAATATAAAGTATACCAGAAATAATAAATGATGATAGATTTAGACTGATATGGGCAATATTTATTGAGCTACACATACAGAAGTAGTGTCTCTCAGTATGGCGATGGGCCGCTACGTTTGCTAATACAGCATGCCACACATTTTGCCATAGACTTGTAGAGGTTCCTAATGGTGACCTGCGATAATCCGTCCCATGCAGCTTCAATATTCTCAGACAGTAGCTGCTGTTTTTGTAGCAGGGGTGAAGGTGGTGTGACACTAGGCCTTCCAGACATTTGACGCATGACAGTAAACTGCTCACCTTGGTGCTGACTATGGTGCCTCCATAAGGATTTGTTGGTTGAAGCCACGGGCAAACTCGTTTTTTGCTTCTACGCTCATGCTATAGGAACTAATGCACATTAGTTGGTTAATTCCTTTTGGTACTTTTTTGATGATGAATGTATGTACATACTATAATTACAAAAATAAGATACTTAACAGGAATAGTGTTTTTTTTTTTTTCATTTTACATACAAAATATAGACATTTTTTATTGATTATTTTTGTCAGAAATCTTCTTTTACTGAAATTCTTATTTTGTTCTGCATGCTGCAAAAGTATATTAGTAAAATATCCAGTCCCACTTTATATGGTCTGAGTGCCAGCTGGGATTGGCCTACCTGCAGTCCAGAACTCTCTCCCAGTGAAAACCCAGTGTCTAATTAAACATAAATTACAAGGTCCTATATGACAGAAAGACTCTATAGAGCTGTAATTAGGATGTCTTTTTTTTTGTTGTTGTTGTCACACGTCACACGTCCAGAAAGTCTGGTGCCACTTAAGCTTCACCCCTACCGCACAATGTGAAGAAACTGTTGTGTGAGTATTAGGAAAGCTGAATTTCCTGTTCAGACACTGTGTAGGTAGTTCACACTATTTCATGTGTGATTACATAATCTTACATAATATAAAAATATTATCGGTAAAGAGTAGGTAATGATATGCTTATTTTTACAGTAAAAAAATGTAATCATTAATTCCTAGTGGTTGTAATTGAGAGTTTTAAAAGGGAATTATGTAGTGGTAAAATAATTATCATTATATTTATTATATATACCTTTATTTTACCATTCCATAAAGGCCTTGTTTACACACACTACAACTTCTGATGTATTATTTAGTTAGAACTGGGAAAAGGGCATTTAGTTAATGATAAAATACAGTTTGTTACCATAAAATTATTATATCATTACCTACTTATTACCGATCTGTAAAATTAAGTGCTTCTAAATACCCTGTTAAAATGATCAACATACTGTTGTGTATTTAAACTAAAGATGATACACCTCCATTATATATGGTCTACTGCTGTAATGCATATGCACAAACACAGTACCAGTATTGACACTACAAATATGATGAATATGAGAGCATGAATTTGCTACCAGAATCCATGGGTTAGGTTATTATTAGCTACACGCTTCCATCTAGAGTGACCAACCCCCAACACACCCACAGACCCACACATTACTCCACATCCTGACAAAGACTAAGATATAAAACATTCCCACACACAGACACACACACACACACACACACACACAACAACCTACACCGTCCCTTTTCTCTGGTATATGGTGGAGTACGGGAAGTGAAGCAACCCTGAGCTACTCTGTCCAACCATGACTTACACAATCCACTGGTCAACATGGCAAGATCAACTGTACAGCATGATTCATTTCAGCTGACTTGCACAACTCAAACTGGATCACACAGTGAAATACACAGTTCTTTAGGACCTAATAGGGACCATTACTGAGTAATATTTGAATACTACTACTACTACTACTACTAATAATAATAATAATAATAACCACATTCTGCACATTCTACAGCAGCAAGGTTCAGTGGTACAAGAGACTGAGTGCTAAACTAGCCCGTCTGCAGTGCATTACCTATTGAAAATCCTGAATTCTACGCTTACAGAGTGTTGGAAGCGTAACGCAATGATAAACCTGAAAGGAGATGTAACACAATGGTAACCTGCCTGTTGTGAATTCTTCATGTTTGAGTTGCTGCTGGGTTGATTGGTGTTGCTCCGTACCTCACGGACACTTATGTGTAGAGGGGGACGCTTATTTTGACGCGTAGGGCCTTGTTGCTATAGTAGCGGACGCAGTTAGCAGTCAGAGAGGATGTAAGTTTCAGCTCCTCATTTAAAACTCTTTATTTGTGATATGCATTGGGTTTGGGTGATTCAGTTGACTAAACAGTGTATTTAAGTTCTTGCATGTTCTCATATGTGGTTATTTGGAGCGGAAATACCTGTAGCGGCCAAGACCAATATTAACCAGTTTGCTGAGAAAATCCTCAACAAAAGGTCCTTCGAGCCGGATTCTTGTCTACTGCAGAATATGTCATCAGAAAAGGAAACAGACAGTCACCCTCATATTGAGGATCATGCTAGACCCTCAAGGCGAGGTCGCGTTCCCCGTTATCTGGAAGATTATATCATTGACTATAACGAACCTGAACTTGCCCTTTCCTCCCACTCTACCGAGAGCGAGCCAGAGGAGCAGAAAGGAGCAACAGCTGCGGGGGAGTAGTGGTCAAACAGGCATGACTTCCCGTGAGAGAGGACGAACGGTGGCGCAGAGCCCTAACGCCACAGACCTACTAAATGTGGGGTCCCTGAGAGAACCGATCGAATCGATCTCCGATTCCCAGAGGGAAGGGACCGCACAAATAGCTCAGCTCACCAACAAACTAAACCAATATGAACAGCGTAAACTCTGTCGCCAAAAGCTGATGGAGCACATTACATCATTCTTGATGAGTGAAGAAGCAGATGATGATCAACCAAGTGTATTAGGAGCTACTCATATGCAAAATGAATCGCCTGTAATGCGGCCTAATACACGCCCAAGCTCCTCCTTTTCACTTCAAAATGATTATCCACCTCCACCAGTGAAACCAATTCACAGCGAGGACCATTACATAGGGAGACAAAACACAGAACATTAGGTGAGGAGAGAACCGACCCCCCCGGCTAAGGTGCAACAATCAACGTCAGCATTCATGCCAATCCAGTCCACTCCTTTGAATCCTTTACAGTCCCTGTATTCCTCAGTTTCTTCTGGCATGATAACCTCAGTGTCTCCCTCCCATCAAGACCATGCAAAGCCACAGCCTTACAGGCTACATCCTGCTTATGAAGCTCCTAACCCAACTATGCAGCGTCAAGTACAACAGCTGCTTGTTGCTCCAGCTCCTATTAAAAAGTGCTCTAGTGGACCTAGCTATTCTCCTCAAAGGCGCCATTCTCAGCTACCACCTGCTACAAGCTATGTTCCACTCCATCATACTTTTGGCAATCAGTGGACAGCTCCACCTCAAACCCAGTTCTTTGCTTCTGCTCGAGCTGGCCCAACTTTAATACCTCACCCCTCACAAGTGCCACATAATGCACCACCAGATCTGCACCCCGCTCAACAATCACTGTACAGTGTGCCAAAACCCAAAATTCCGGACTTCTGCTCTGATAGCGAGAAAGAATTTGCTAATCTCAAACTGGCGTTAGATAACTTGCTTGAACCTCACCCAGAGCTGTCTGAGAAGTACAAATATCACATATTGCTGGAACACCTTAAGCTCCCCGAAGCTCAGATGATCGATCAGTCCTGCCATCAATATCCATACTCGGCAACAATGCATGCCCTCCAGCTGCAGTATGGCCAGCCTCATCAGCTAGCTCAGAGTGAGATAGCAACGATTCTCACCACACCTGACGTTAAAGCTAATGATGCTTCCAGTTTCCAGAACTTTGCCTTACGTGTACACCTTCTAGTCAGTATGCTGCTTTCTCTAGAAGGACCACAGGGTACAGAGCTCAACTGCTGCTCCCATGTAGATCGCCTCCTTAGCAAGCTGCCTAAGTACCTGAGAGACGGATTCATTGAGTTCCTACAGCTTCATGGGAAGCTTAATTCTGCAACTCTCAACCCTTACAATCTGCAGGACTTGGATGGATGGCTACATCTCAAAGCCCAACAGCAACGACTTTCAAGTCGGATGGTGCAGCGTTATCAACAAGAAAAGCTCTTGACCAGTGGAAAGGAGAAGACTGTGCCTAAATCTAAAAGTCAGAGTACAGCAGTCTATCATGGTACCAAACCTGCAAGGTCTACCATTCGTAATACCTCCACTCAGTTCAAGATGAATAAACACCCAAGTGTGCATTGTCTCTTTTGTGATAGTAAAGAACACTATATCAGTCGTTGCAATAGAGTCAAAGAGCTGTCACTGGAGGAGCTGACCAAATGGATAAAGGAGGGAAGACGATGTTGGAAGTGCGCTCGTTCGCATGCCCCAGACACCTGTAACCTCAAGAAGCCATGTAGTGACTGTGGTGGCATTCATCTCTCAGTCCTCCATAGACTAGCTCAAAAACACCAGAGCAACCACCAGCTGGACACCTCAGAAAGTCGAGTCTACCTGACACCTTCTGTAGCTTCAGTCAAGGTACTTTTAAAGGTTGTACCGGTCCTGCTGCATAATAAGTCCAGAACCACGGAGACCTTCGCCATCCTGGATGATGGTGCACAGCGGACCATGATCTTGCCTGCAGCAGTACAACAGCTACAGTTAGAAGGTAAGCCTGAGACACTTGCCCTCCGCACTGTACGATCCGATATCACCAACCTAACTGGGTCAAAGGTCACCTTTCAGATCTCTCCAAGAACTAATCCTAGGAAGCGTTTTAGAGTGCAAGGAGCCTTTACTGCCTCTGGCCTTGACCTGATGGAGCAGAGCTACCCAGTTCAGACCCTCCAGAAAAGGTACAAACACCTTAGAGGAATCCCATTACAGTCCTTCCATAATGCACAGCCACTAGTGTTGATTGGGTCAGATAATGTACATCTCATCACAGCGACAGAGCCAGTGCGGCAAGGAAACAAAGGGGGCCCAATCGCAATCCACACTGGGCCCTACAAGGGACCGAAACTTGTGTTCGAGATTCATCATCAGTGCACCAGTGCCTTCTGCTCTCAACAGTCCACTCTGATGACCTTCTCTATCGGCAAATTGGAAAGGCTGTGGCAACTTGATGTCCTACCTTATCGAAATGAGAAGCTGGTGGTTCGTTCACGAGAGGATCAAGAAGCCATTCAACTTCTTGAGAACAAAACCAAGCGAGTCAGCATTAATGGAGTTCTGCGCTATGCGACTCCACTCTTGTGGAAATCTGGCACACCTAAGCTCAGTGGTTCCATTCAGTCTGTCATGGCAAATCTGAGGAGTACAGAGAGGAGGCTCAAGAGAGATTCTGATCTCTCTGAGCACTCGTCTACACAGCTGAAATAAACAAGCTTGTTCAGGCGGGACATATCAGTAAACTACAGCCTGATGAAGTTAAAGAATCCGAGGAGCAGTGGTACCTTCCCCACCATCTGGTGCATCATAACAGCAAACCAAGACTGGTCTTCAACTGCTCCTTCAGATATCAGGGCATCTCTCTGAATGAACAACTCTTGCCAGGGCCTGTGCTGGGCTCTTCACTGGTAGGTGTCCTCCTGAGATTCAGAGAACATTGCATAACTGTTAGTGGAGACATAAGGGGGATGTTTCACCAGGTCCGTCTGCTGGCTGAAGACAGACCTCTTCTGCGCTTCATCTGGAGGGACCTGCGGTGTGAGGACCCACCGGATGTGTACCAATGGGAGGTACTGCCATTTGGCATGACGAGTAGTCCATGCTGTGCCATATTTGCTCTACAGCAGCACACCCACAACCACCAAGACCACCATCCAGATACTCTGCAGTTAGTACTGCAGTGCTTCTACGTGGACAACTACTTGGAGAGCTTTCCTACCATGAATGCAGCCAAGGAAATGGTAGACAAACTGCGCAGCCTGTTACTGGAAGGAGGGTTTGATCTCAGACAGTGGGCTAGTAACCAACCCGACGTGATGGCTCATCTACCGATGGAAGCAAGATCCTTAACTACAGAGCAGTGGCTAGGTCTGAACCAAGTTGACCCGATGGAACCCACATTGGGTCTGAGATGGAACTGTGCAGCTGACACACTGGGCTATCACCACCGACCCATTGAAAATACAGTCCTGACTATGCGGAGAGCCTACCAAGTACTAGCCAGCCAGTACGACCCATTAGGGTTCATACTACCATTCACCACCCGTGCCAAAGTACCAATTCAACAGTTATGGTCCAAACAAAGAGAGTGGGATGATCCTGATCTGCCTCCTGTCTTGAAGGAGGCTTGGGAGAGTTGGGAGAGTGAGCTGCAGCAGCTCAGCGCCGTATCTCTTCCGCAATGCTACTCAGCTGAAGCTGCAGAGGAAGAAGACCTTGAGTATGACCTTTATGTGTTCTGTGATGCTTCTGAAAATGCTTATGGTGCAGTAGCCTATTTAACAGTGCACAGTGGGAAAACCATCCACACCTCCTTTGTGATGGCTAGGTCAAGAGTTGCGCCTAAGAGACAACAGTCGATACCAAGGCTGGAGCTTTGTGCTGCCTTAGCCGGAGCTCAGTTGGCTAAGCTTGTACAGACTGAAGTTACACTCGCTATCCGCCAGACAGTTCTTTGGTCAGACTCTATGACAGTCTTAGAATGGCTCCAGTCAGACTCATGCAGGTTCAAGGTGTTTGTGGGCACTCGAGTCTCTGAGATACAGGAATTAACAGACCGGAATGCTTGGCGGTATGTGGACACTCATAACAATCCTGCTGACGACATAACAAGGGGAAAACAACTACTAACTCTGGCTCATCCTAGTCGATGGAGCCAAGGACCTCCCTTCCTTAAACAAAGCATGGAGCACTGGCCAAAGAAACCTGAATCTGCGACTCCGGAGAGCTTATCTGAAGTGAAAGGTATCTCTCTCTGTTGCCTTACGATAACAGGGAGGAACCCCATTTCTCCAGATGCAACTGAATTTAGAACGTGGAAAGAGTTAGTGGAAGCCACCCAAAAGGCATGCCATGGGGCAACTGTGGAGTCAATATCAACCCTTGACCAACCAATTAGTCATCAAAATGCAGAGGTGCTGATATTGAGGGAGTGTCAGCCAAGGACACTCCTCTCTTCTCCTCTCTCCTCAACCCTCCCTCTCCACCTCCTCCCTCTTCCCTCACCCCGGAGGACTTTATCAATTTCTTTGAAGAGAAAGTGAATAAAATCCGCCAGTCGTTTTCCCCTGTCCCCGCTCCTCCTTCCATCAGTCCTCATCCTCTTGCCACAAACTCCTTAACCTGTTTTGCTTCTCTTTCTTCAGATGAAATCCTACAGCTACTGGAATCCAGCAACCCCTGCCCACTGGATCCCATCCCATCCCCACTGCTCCGGTCAATCTCCCTGGAACTGCTACCCTTCATCTCCTCCCTTATAAACTCTTCCCTGTCTTCAGGGTATGTTCCACAGGCCTTCAAGACTGCCAGAGTGGTTCCCATCCTGAAGAAACCCTCACTGGACTCCTCTGACGTCAGCAGTTACAGACCGGTATCACTTCTTTCTTTTCTCTCCAAAATTCTTGAACGTGCTGTCTATAATCAACTCTCCTTCTTTCTCTCCCAGAACCAGCTTCAGGACATCAACCAGTCTGGCTTCAAACCTGCCCATTCCACGGAAACTGCTCTCATCGCAGTAACTGAGAGGCTTCAGACAGCGAGATCAGCCAAACTGTCCTCAGTTCTGATTCTACTCGACCTGTCTGCGGCCTTCGACACGGTGAACCACAAGATCCTCCTGTCGGTCCTCACCGATCTTGGAATCACCGGCACTGCATGGAAGTGGTTTGAGTCCTACCTGGAGGACCGCCACTATCAGGTAACATGGAATGGGTCCACGTCTGCTCCATGTAGGCTCTCCACCGGTGTCCCTCAAGGCTCGGTGTTGGGTCCTCTTCTCTTTTCTCTCTACACTCTTTCTCTTGGCAAAGTAATTACTTCTCACGGCTTTTCTTATCACTGCTATGCTGATGATACTCAACTCATGCTTTCCTTCCCATCATCTGATACACAGGTCTGCAACCGCATCTCAGCATGCCTGACCGACATCAGCTCATGGATGACAGCTCACCACCTTAAGCTCAATCCCAGCAAGACTGAGCTGCTGTTCATCCCGAGCACTACAGGTCCTCACTGTGATCTTGCTATCTCATTCGGGAACTCGTTGATCGCCCCGACTGAGGATGCAAGAAGTCTTGGAGTGATTCTGGATGGCAAGTTGCAGATTCTTTCTCTACAACATCCGGAGGATTCAACCCTTCCTTTCTCAGGAAGCCACCCAGCTGCTTGTCCAGTCTCTGGTCATTTCAAGGCTAGACTACTGCAACTCGCTCCTGGCTGGTCTTCCTCTGCGGGCCATCAGGCTCTTGCGACTTGTCCAGAACGCAGCAGCTCGTATCATCTTCAATCTTCCGAAGTTCACCCACGTCACTCCACTGCTGCGCTCCCTTCATTGGCTTCCTGTTGTTGCCCGCATCAGGTTCAAAACTCTGATGCTGGCCTACAAAGCCAAGAATGGACCAGCGCCTCCCTACCTTATGGCAATGGTGAAGAGTCGAGCTGTACCTCGAGCCCTTCGTGCTTCAAGTACAGCTCGTCTCGAACCACCATCCCTGAGGACTCATGGAAGACAAGCGTCCAGACTCTTCTCTGTCCTGGCTCCCAGATGGTGGAATGAACTCCCACTGGGCGTCAGAACAGCGGACTGTCTTCAAACGCAGACTGAAGACCCATCTCTTCATAAAGCACTTAAGTGAGTGAGCTCTAGCAGAGGTGTAAATTTTGTGTATCGTGTGGCAATTTAATAACCTTTTTGCATTGCACTTATAATGTCCTTCGTCAATGTGTATTGTGTTGCACTTATAATGACCTTTCTCTAGGTACCAGCACTGACCCCCTGTTCGGGCAGTGTCTGAGCTCGTGGTGAGTTTTAGGCTCTAAACTTCCTCTACTAGCTGGAATATTATCCAACAGAACACGGTTGTAAGTCGCTCTGGATAAGAGCGTCTGCTAAATGCCTTAAATGTAAATGTAAATGTCAGGCTCAAAGCTTTCCAGATGAGGTGGCTGCCCTCAGAGAGAAAAAACCTGTGCCAAACCACAGCAGGCTGAGCAATCTAGCTCCTGAATGGGATCCTGTAATGGACGTGATTCGAGTTGGGGGACGGCTGCGGAGATCACAGACTCTCACTCTGGGTGAAGCCCATCCCGTAGTTCTAGACCCACGTCACCCAGCGACACAGCTCCTCATCAAAGAGTTTGATGAACGTCTGTTACACCCGGGGGCAGAGCGAGTATATACAGAAATTCGAAGGCAGTACTGGATCTTGAGGGGGCGTCAAGCCATCAGACATCATCAGCTCCACTGCCCTACATGTCAGAGATGGAGAGCCCAGCCAAAGGTCCCACAAATGTCAGACTTGCCACCAGAGCGACTTCGTCTGCTTTGCCCTCCTTTCTTCTCCACTGGTGTTGATTGCTTTGGGCCGTATTTAGTCAAGATCGGCAGAAGGACTGAGAAGCGCTGGGGAGTTGTCTTTAAATGTCTCACTACACGAGCAGTTCATATTGAACTGCTCAGCTCTATGGATGCCGATACCTTCTTACTGGCCTTACGAAAATCCTCAACACTGCCCCTGCTCCAACTTTTTCCAAATGTATCAAATTTTGCTGGTAAAACATAATTTCTTTTTTCAACATTCAACAGTTTACACCATCCAGGTAAACTGCATACTACATTTAGGCAGATTACATTTTTACAAATGTTATTCCAGTTATCCGGAGAGAAAAAGCTGTAGCTTGGCATTCACTGACAAAAAATAACTACAGAAGTCCAGTTTAAAGACACCAATAACTATGATTTACTTCATCAGGTCATCTTTAAATCTTAAATGTACTTTATCTCTTGTAGATTGTCAGATTAGCCACCGAATAGATTAAATTATATTTCACCATCAACATACTAAATGTGACATTAACACAGTTATCTAATTTAACATTTGGGGGATCAACTCATTTAAAAGAATATAGTTACTAACTGACCACAGCGGGAGCAAGCTGTGTGGGGGTGTCAAATTTGTGCTCCATTGTGGGGACCATAACCTGTTCTTATATTCACATTGCGGGTACCTCACATCTTTGTTAAACCACTACTAGCCTCACAACGCTAGGCTAGTGGTAGTTCTGGTTAAGGTTTGGGTAAGTCTCCAAGAGCTCCAGGACAACTCTACAGTTTTTTGTGTTTTACTGTCTTATTTCGTAGTGTTTTTGTACAAACCGCCTTTGGGGTCATCCAATATGATCGACAAACTCTTCTGGACATCTGATCATCGCTGGAGACGGACTTTTTGAAGATATGGGCAATAGACAAGGTGTACAAGGTTTTTGATATGATGTTTGAGCTGGGGCATTATTTTTGTTTCCAGGATCAAGTAAATCTACCACTGCATAGCATGCATCTGGCATTGCTGGGTTCGTTTCTCAGCAGCAAAGAAAAGAGTATGGTCATCATTTTGGTAAATTCTGTTAAAGAGGAACTGGATTTTAATAAATGATTGTGACAGATAATGTTGGTTCCCCATCATAAGCAACTAAACCATCAGTGACTACACCATCAGCTCTCAAAAACTGGAGCAGCCTGTAGCAGGTAAGTCATTCTCTTTCGAATATTAACCATATTTAGCTTTTACTTATATAAATGAATTTGTGTATAAAGCGTGCTATGTAAATAGACTCGCCTCGCCTATATGATGCCCAATGGCCAATTACAGTAGTAGTAGTAACATTGGGTACATATACACACAGAAATATACATAAATTAAAGAAATGTTTATGTTGTATTTCTGCATTAAGGACACAGGTTGGACAACATCAGCTTCTATGTTCATCTCTGCACAGCTGAATTTGACTCATAGGTTTATCTGATTCAGTCATTAGACTTCAGCAGTACAGATTTCAGTAAATAGTGCAGTAATGCTGTAAAATTCACATTATATGACTGTATATGTGGGTATATACAGTCATATGCAAAAGTCCCCCAGCACCCCTGATCTAATCACATTCTTTGATGATTTTCTAAGTAAAATTTAAAGAATTGATAAAATAGATGTGAAATAAAAAGTGAATTCTGCAACACCTACAGCACATTGTATATTATATTATATGTTTATTATTATTTTAATATTGTATGTTTTCAATGGTTAACTACATAACTACAAAAAACCCACATTTGATTTACTTCCTTTCCTACATCCTGACTTCTAATTACTTCACTTGCTGTTTTCTTACCAGTACTCTACACAGCTGCACTTGTCTGCTAGTCTTTAACGGACAAAATCAAGAGGCATCATGAACTCAACCCCAGTGACAGGAATACAGAACTACACCACAAATCAAACTACAGATTCATCATCTTACTGAGATGCGTTGTGTATTTTCTATGTCGTAACAAATGTGGTCATCTTCATCCTGGGAGTTGCTGGAAATGGTCTGGTGATCTGGATTGCTGGCTTTAAGGTGAAGAAGTCGGTTATAACCACCTGGTACCTGAGCCTGGCCGTGTCTGACTTCATATACTGCTCTACCCTGCCCTTTGATGTGGTCTCTATGGTAAAAATGCAGTGGATCTTTGGGCGCTTTATCTGCAAGTTTTTTTCTTTCATCTTTTTCCTCAACGTGTACAGCAGCATCTTCCTCCTCACCATCATCAGTGTGGACCGCTGTGTGGTGGTTATGTTTCCTGTGTGGGCTCAGAACCAGCGCACTGTAAAAAAGGCCTCTGTGATAGTCATGGTAGCTTGGATCATCTCAGCAGCACTTAGTACACCACCACTTGTTTTCCAAGACATTCATTATTCTAAAAATAAGCTGGAAGACGTTTCTCAGTGCCATTACAATAATATTTCTGAATTTATTGCTGACACAGCAATTCTGTTTGTTTTTTCATTTGTGATCCCATTTCTGATCATGTTCATCTGTTATGTTGTCATCATGAGAAAGCTGTCCAATCAGAGGGTGATGTCCAGAAAGCCAGTCAAGATCATGACTGTGCTGATTGTTACTTTCTTGATCTGCTGGCTGCCACATCACACTGTTATTCTGATTAGTATATTCAGGATAAATTATACAGTGGTAATTATGTGGATACTTACTTTAATTCTCACCAATGTGAATAGCTGCCTGAACCCGTTTCTTTATGCGTTCATGGGAAAGGACATTAAGGAGCAATTTTACGCTCTTCAGTCAAAGATTGAGAATGCATTCAAGGAGGAGCAGGACCAGGACACTACCAGAGGGACACTTACCCTGACCTCTGGGGACAGAATACATTCAACAAACATTTAAAAAGACATTTTAACTCCTAATTTTATACCAAAACATATTAACTTTAGTTTATTCTTTGTTTATTGCCTCACTGAAACCCTTTATATGCTTCATTAATGAATAGTCAGCCATTTTGTCAGGAAAAAGACTCCAGATCGACGTTTGCAGATTTATTATTAGAACACAGGCTAAGCAACAATGACAAACCAGACAAAGAGTAAGAAGAAAGCGTAGTCAGGGACAGGCACAGTTCGGACACAGGAGAAAGCAGTCCGCGAAGGCAACCAAGTATAAAGGGAAAAGCTTAAGAGAGGTAGATAAAGCAGAGCAGAGTTCAGAGACCAGATAATAGACATTAACCGATAAAGGGGAAGAGCAAAAGGGGTAGTCAAGAACCAAAAGAGAGTCAGAACCAGAATACCATACAAGAAAGAAGAACGCTCAGAATTGCTACAAGGTAGGCAAAGCTTCG
>JAMWET010000966.1:0-12500 GCA_024036415.1 Prochilodus magdalenae
ATACATACTATCTATAATACGTTTACACAAGTCAGAAATCAGTGTCCTGTTTTAGCCTCTTTCATTGTAACCATAGAAACACACTAAGATAAAGTTTATCATTCATTTCTGTTATCACAATCAACCAATGCCCATTTGTGTCTCTAGTATGACTTTTACCAGGAAGTCCTTTAAACAGAACCATAACGCCAGCTGAGTGTGATTTACCATGACTGACAAAAATTGAATCACACGAACTGGATCATTATTGACTGCGGAGTGTGGTCTGAAGTGGCGGGATTACCCTTCTTACCCAAGCGATGCACAACGTCAATCGTCTCGTGAAGCCGCTCCACTGAAATGGGCACCACTCTTGTCAAAATGCCAATAACCACCTCTCTGATAGCCTCCCCATCTTTTTCAGCAAGGCTCAGATTCCACTTCCTGTTGTATCCAGCTTGTTCTGTCACAGATTCCTTCGCCGTTTGTTTTCCTCGTGAAGCTCTCTGACGTTTTTCTGCAAACCCTCTGTTTACCTTGTTCTCAGTAATAGCAGCAGTGTTCTCCTCAGTCCTTCTCTCAAACTTCAGCAGAGGTTCGGTCTGTGTATCCATCTTCTTCGTCAGTGAATTCACCGCCATCAGAATGGCCTCACGGATGCAATCATCTTGAGGGCTTTTGCTGCCTGTTTTATATTTTTTAGGATGGGGAGATTTGATTGGGCTGTGCTTGGTTGATTTTCTCAGCCTTGGCCATCTGCTCATCAATTTCAATGTCTGCAACTTCGCTTTCTCCATCGCCGCTCGCTCCAGGGAGAGCAGCCAGGCCATAGTCGTGGTCATCCATTGTAGCAAACTCCTGTATTTGGTAAAGTAATAGTAAAGTAGCGGAGTTCGTAAAAAACACCAGGCTTTAAGACTTCCAGTTCACCCGTGTGTAACAAAATGCACACAAAACTGTACTCAAGGACTGAAAGAAAAAACGAGTTTACACCAGAGCCTGCAAGGTGCGACTGCTCATTCCGCCATCTTGGATCCTCTGCAGCCCCTACTTCTGAATGTTTGAATAAACATGCAAACAAACAACCAAATGGTAACAGACAGTCAGACTGGTCCGCTTGGCGGGAAGCTTCTGCTTGGTGGAGAGTTGGGGGACTATTTGACCTCACAGCGCCCTGCAGCATGTATCCCTCCACCATGAATGGAGTTTAAGGCTGAGATCTTCTCCACACTATCATAAACAGCGTCTCAGACATCAGGCAGCGTATTCAGAACCACCTCCTGTAGGAACTTCCTGTGAGGGAGCTTTTAGAGGGGACGTCTGGTTACCTTCACCACCACTGGGAACAGTTCTGACTGTATCTAGAACACAGCATTTTACACCACTTAGGTTTTCAGCTGTGGTTTTAAAGCTATACTGTGTGAAGTGTTCTAGATAACGCCGAGTGCGGTGTGGGTTACTGAGAGAGGGTATAAACAGGTATAAGTGGAGAGTTTACACACAACGTCACCACGAGCAGCTTGGAAAAGTCAGATTGATTCGCTTGAGGGGCTGAAGCAGAACCGACGTTACTAAATGACGTTCTGTATGTTGTGTGGAATTAAACATTTTCACCAGAGGGGTCGCCAAAACCCCAAATCTGACACGGTGCAGCTTTAATGTAACCGCTATAAACATGCTGAGAACAGTCAGTCAGCTCCGGCAGTCAGCTCCGGCAGTCAGCTCCGGCAGTCAGCTCCGGCAGTCAGCTCCGGCAGTCAGCTCCGGCAGTCAGCTCCGGCAGTCAGCTCCATCAGTCAGCTCCGGCAGTCAGCTCCATCAGTCAGCTCCATCAGTCAGCTCCGGCAGTCAGCTCCATCAGTCAGCTCCGGCAGTCAGCTCCGGCAGTCAGCTCCGGCAGTCAGCTCCGGCAGTCAGCTCCATCAGTCAGCTCCGGCAGTCAGCTCCGGCAGTCAGCTCCGGCAGTCAGCTCCGGCAGTCAGCTCCGGCAGTCAGCTCCGGCAGTCAGCTCCGGCAGTCAGCTCCGTCAGTCAGCATGATGTAATCTGGTCTTTTGTTTCATTTCCCGAATCACTGCCTCCTGAAAGCCCCGCTCCTGTTGTTCTAGACGGATTTTGTTAAACTGTCGCTTTAAATGCCTGAAATGTTTGTTTGTTTGTTTACAGTCGTGCTAGTGGTGATGTTTGGTATCTGCTGGGCTCCGTTTCACACTGACCGTCTGATGTGGAGCTTCATTGACCAGTGGGCCGGCGGCCAGGTGGAGATGTTTCAGGCGTACGAGTACGTCCACGTGATTTCAGGTGTTTTCTTCTACCTGAGCTCCGCCGTGAACCCCATCCTCTACAACCTGATGTCCACCCGCTTCAGGGAGATGTTTAAAGAGGTGATGTGTCGCCACACGCGGCGTCCCCCACCCAGAAAGCAATCTCTGAGTGTGACCCGAGTGACCTTACGCAGTGTGGTCAGCGAGGTCGCCCCTGGCAACAGTGGAGTCACTGCAGACGGGGATTACGAGTTTTATGAATGCCACGAAAACGAGACAACGTTTGATTGAAGGAGAACCTTCAGGACGTTTGACTAAAGGTAAACCTTCAGGACGTTTGACCGGAGGAGAACCTTCAGGGAGTTGGACTATACACTGCCATTGACGTCTCTTACGGCTTGGCCTCTGAACTGAGAGATCAGAGAGACTACATGAATGGCCTGAGGAGAGGACTACACGTTCTCAGCTGGTAGCGCAGCAAGACACTCATGAACCCCCAACTTAATACTGACCCTGGAGAGGGGGGGGAACCACAACACCTGGATATGACAGGAAATGACACGGAGTAGGGTCGGTTGTTAAAGGACAGTGACTGTTTCTCTACATAGCGCCTCTGCAGACGCGTATGAATCGGCAGTCTTCTTATTCAGCACCACTAATAAACTCAGCTTCATATTTAATACATACATAACTTCATATTTACAGATATTACTTTATAGCGGCTGTGTCACAGAAAAAGGGGCGGAGCCATTACTCAAGTCAAGGTACCTGGATGTGCTGCTCTGACCCAGCTGCTGTCTGGTCACACTGTGACGGAGTTCTGTTTTCCTGGTTATAGAAGAGAAGCCTGGTTCATCATCACCGTGGCCTCCAGCCAGACCGTGGTAATAGCGGTGATTCAGTGTTCAGGGTCAATAAACAGTTACAGGCTGGAGCTCTCAGGAAATCCTCCAACATTCCTGCACTGCCTGGAAATAAGGAATATCAGAAAAATGAATTACAGTTCAGATCAGTTTACTCTGTAGTGTTATGGTGAACTGGTTCCTGTAAACCTGTCTTTGTGGAAGTACGGTGTATCAGTGGGGTTTGGCTGTGTCGTTGATGTTCTCCTGACTATCTAGATGTGCTTTAAACTTTCAGGGAACCTAAATATGCTCACCACCAAGCCCAGACTAACCACCAAACGAAAGCCCAACACATAGCTCACCACCAAGCCCAGACTAACCACCAAACGAAAGCCCAACACATAGCTCACCACCAAGCCCAGACTAACCACCAAACGAAAGCCCAACACATAGCTCACCACCAAGCCCAGACTAACCACCAAACGAAAGCCCAACACATAGCTCACCACCACGCCCAGACTAACCACCAAACGAAAGCCCAACACATAGCTCATCACCAAGCCCAGACACCAAACGAAAGCCCAACACATAGCTCAAACGCCCAGACTAACCACCAAAGCGAAAGCCCAACACATAGCTCACCACCAGCCCAGCCAAACAGCCCAACACATACTAACAGACACCAAACGAAAGCCCAACACCCAACACATAGCTCACCACCAAGCCCAGACTAACACCAAACCACCAAACGAAAGCCCAACACATAGCTCACCACCACCGCCCAGGCAAACCATCAGCCCAAACGAAAGCCCAACACATAAACGAAAGCCCAACAGCCCAGACCACCACCAAGCCTAACCACCAAACGAAAGCCCAACACATAGCTCACCACCACGCCCAGACTAACCACCAAACGAAAGCCCAACACATAGTTCACCACCAAGCCCAGGCTAACCACCAAACGAAAGCCCAACACATAGCTCACCAACACATAGCTCACACATAGCTCACCACCACGCCCAGGCAAACCACCAAACAAAAGCCCAACACATAGCTCACCACCACGCCCAGGCAAACCACCAAACACCAAACACAAGCCCACCACACACCACCAAACTCACCACCACGCCCACCACTAACCACCAAACGAAAGCCCAACACATAGCTCACCACCACGCCCAGACTAAACCACCAAACGAAAGCCCAACACATAGCTCACCCAGGCCACCACGCCCAGCTCACCACCAAGCCCACCACCAAACGAAAGCCAAACCATAACACATAGCAAACCACCACCATAGCTCACCACCACGCCCAGGCAAACCACCAAACGAAAGCCCAACACATAGCCCACCACCAAACGAAAGCCCAACACATAGCTCACCACCACACCCAGGCAAACCACCAAACGAAAGCCCAACACATAGCTCACCACCACGCCCAGACTAACCACCAAACGAAAGCCCAACACATAGCTCACCACCAAGCCCAGGCAAACCACCAAACGAAAGCCCAACACATAGCTCACCACCACGCCCAGGCAAACCACCAAACGAAAGCCCAACACATAGCCCACCACCAAGCCCAGGCAAACCACCAAACGAAAGCCCAACACATAGCCCACCACCAAGCCCAGGCAAACCACCAAACGAAAGCCCAACACATAGCTCACCACCACGCCCAGGCAAACCACCAAACGAAAGCCCAACACATAGCTCACCACCACGCCCAGACTAACCACCAAACCAAACAAAATAGCCCCACACCAAACCTAGGCTCACCAAACCAAGCCCAGGCATAGCTCACCAACAGGCAAACCACCAAACGAACATAGCCCAACACATAGCTCACCACCACGCCCAGGCAAACCACCAAACAAAAGCCCAACACATAGCTCACCACCACGCCCAGACTAACCACCAAACGAAAGCCCAACACATAGCTCACCACCACGCCCAGACTAACCACCAAACGAAAGCCCAACACATAGCTCACCACCACGCCCAGGCAAACCACCAAACGAAAGCCCAACACATAGCTCACCACCACGCCCAGACTAACCACCAAACGAAAGCCCAACACATAGCTCACCACCACGCCCCAGCCCAGACTCAAAACCAACAAACACGAAAGCCCAACACATAGCTCACCACCACGCCCAGACTAACCACCAAACGAAAGCCCAACACATAGCTCACCACACCCAGGCAACCCAAACGAAAGCCCCAACACATAGCTCACCACCAAGCCACCACCAAACGAAAGCCCAACACATAGCTCACCACCACGCCCAGACTAACCACCAAACGAAAGCCCAACACATAGCTCACCACCACGCCCAGACTAACCACCAAACGAAAGCCCAACACATAGCTCACCACCACGCCCAGGCAAACCACCAAACGAAAGCCCAACACATAGCTCACCACCAAGCCCAGGCAAACCACCAAACGAAAGCCCAACACATAGCTCACCAACACATAGCTCACACATAGCTCACCACCACGCCCAGGCAAACCACCAAACAAAAGCCCAACACATAGCTCACCACCACGCCCAGACTAACCACCAAACGAAAGCCCAACACATAGCTCACCACCACGCCCAGGCAAACCACCAAACGAAAGCCCAACACATAGCTCACCACCACGCCCAGGCAAACCACCAAACGAAAGCCCAACACATAGCTCACCACCAAGCCCAGACTAACCACCAAACGAAAGCCCAACACATAGCTCACCACCACGCCCAGACTAACCACCAAACGAAAGCCCAACACATAGCTCACCACCACGCCCAGACTAACCACCAAACGAAAGCCCAACACATAGCTCACCAACACATAGCCCAACACATAGCTCACCACCAAGCCCAGACTAACCACCCGAAAGCCCAACACACAGCTCACCAAAGCAAACCAACCGAAAGCCCAACACATAGCTCACCACCACGCCCAGGCAAACCACCAAACGAAAGCCCAACACATAGCTCACCACCAAGCCCAGACTAACCACCAAACGAAAGCCCAACACATAGCTCACCACCAAGCCCAGGCAAACCACCAAACGAAAGCCCAACACATAGCTCACCACCACGCCCAGGCAAACCATCAAACGAAAGCCCAACACATAGCCCAGACTAACCACCAAGCCCAGGCAAACCACCAAACGAAAGCCCAACACATAGCCCACCACCAAGCCCAGGCAAACCACCAAACGAAAGCCCAACACATAAAGCCCCGGCAAACCACCAACAGCCCCACACATAGCTCACCACCACACCCAGGCAAACTACCAAACGAAAGCCAAACCACACATAGCTCACCACACCACCAAGCCCAGACAAACCACCAAACGAAAGCCCAACACATAGCTCACCACCACGCCCAGACTAAACCCCAAACGAAAGCCCAACACATAGCAGCCACACATAGCCACCACCACGCCCAACACATAGCTCACCAACACATAGCTCACACATAGCTCACCACCACGCCCAGGCAAACCACCAAACAAAAGCCCAACACATAGCTCACCACCACACCCAGACTAACTACCAAACGAAAGCCCAACACATAGCCCACCACCACGCCCAGACTAACCACCAAACGAAAGCCCAACACATAGCTCACCACCACGCCCAGGCAAACCACCAAACGAAAGCCCAACACATAGCTCACCACCACGCCCAGGCAAACCACCAAACGAAAGCCCAACACATAGCTCACCACCACGCCCAGACTAACCACCAAACGAAAGCCCAACACATAGCTCACCACCACGCCCAGACTAACCACCAAACGAAAGCCCAACACATAGCTCACCACCACACCCAGGCAAACTACCAAACGAAAGCCCAACACATAGCTCACCACCAAGCCCAGACTAACCACCAAACGAAAGCCCAACACATAGCTCACCACCAAACACCACCACCACCCCAGGCCAACCACAAAGCGAAACGCCCAACACACAAACCACCAAACGAAAGCCCAACACATAGCTCACCACCACGCCCAGGCAAACCACCAAACGAAAGCCCAACACATAGCTCACCACCATGCCCAGACTAACCACCAAACGAAAGCCCAACACATAGCTCACCACCACGCCCAGACTAACCACCAAACCACATAGCCAGGCACACCACCACACCAAACGAAAGCCCAACACATAGCTCACCACCAAGCCCAGACTAAACCAAACCAAACAACACATAGCTCACCACCACCCCCCAAACACGAAAGCCCAACACATAGCTCACCACCATGCCCAGGCA
The DNA here is from genome assembly GCA_024036415.1 of Prochilodus magdalenae. Lineage (NCBI taxonomy): Eukaryota > Metazoa > Chordata > Actinopteri > Characiformes > Prochilodontidae > Prochilodus > Prochilodus magdalenae. The sequence goes on from JAMWET010000966.1 coordinate 7,366, forward strand.
AACCACCAAACGAAAGCCCAACACATAGCCCACCACCATGCCCAGACTAACCACCAAACGAAAGCCCAACACATAGCTCACCACCAAGCCCAGACTAACCACCAAACGAAAGCCCAACACATAGCTCACCACCACGCCCAGACTAACCACCAAACGAAAGCCCAACACATAGCCCACCACCAAGCCCAGGCAAACCACCAAACGAAAGCCCAACACATAGCAAACCACCAAACGAAAGCCCAACACATAGCTCACCACCACGCCCAGACTAACCACCAAACGAAAGCCCAACACATAGCTCACCACCATGCCCAGACCAACCACCAAACGAAAGCCCAACACATAGCTCACCACCACGCCCAGACTAACCACCAAACGAAAGCCCAACACATAGCTCACCACCACGCCCAGATGAACCACCAAACGAAAGCCCAACACATACCAAGGCAAAAACCAAACGAAAGCCCAACACATAGCTCACCACCAAGCCCAGACTAACCACCAAACGAAAGCCCAACACATAGCTCACCACCTCTAACCACCAAACGAAAGCCCAACACATAGACCACCAAGCCCAGACTAACCACCAAACGAAAAGCCCAACACATATAGCCCAGACTCAGCCCAACACATAGCTCACCACCATGCCCAGACTAACCACCAAACGAAAGCCCAACACATAGCTCACCACCACGCCCAGACTAACCACCAAACGAAAGCCCAACACATAGCTCACCACCACGCCCAGACTAACCACCAAACGAAAGCCCAACACATAGCTCACCACCATGCCCAGACTAACCACCAAACTAAAGCCCAACACATAGCTCACCACCATGTCCAGACTAACCACCAAACGAAAGCCCAACACATAAAAACTTTCACATGGTATATGGACCCACCTCGCTTTCAGGGACTTCAAAGAGCAGGACTATTAACATGAAATGAAACTGGGTTCTAGATAATTTAGTTACAGCCTGGATAGTTAAAGCTGGATGATGAGATCTCCACACATCCATCCCTCTCGCTTACACTAAATCCATCCTAAATCAGTCCTTCCTTATTAATGGGAATATTATGTAATTCCATCAAATCCATCTGGAGATCCATTTCAGCACACTGTATGGTAAACCCCGAAGGTCAGGAGTGTCCTAGTCTGTTCAGCAGGTTTAATAAATCTGCTTCCTTCATCTTCACTCACAGCATCAGTGCGCATCACTTCCTGTCCTCCCCAGCGCCAGCGCTCCCGCTCTCTCCGCTGACTCAGTTCCTGCTCTGATCAGAGAGGAAGGTGAGGAGTGATTGTGCTGAACTTGATTAGTCTGGTGAATCTGCAGATGTCCCTGACGTTCCTGACGTTCCTGTATCCGTGCACCGAGAGGAGATTCAGCAGCTACATTTAAACTGACTGCCTGGCTGGTTTCCTCAAATCTCAGATCTGAAGTTAGCTTTAGCGCTGCAGCTACGAGGCTAATGCTGCTAATGATTAGTAGGAGCCTGTACCCCACCAGTTAGCAAGACGCTAACTGCACCTCACTCACTCACTCACACACTCACTCACACACTCACTCACACATAGGCCGAGGGGTCGTGTGTGGACAGAGTCAGCACTAGAGATCAGACTGGGTACAATGTTTCCCAGTGGCCAGCATGAGCATGAGGATCCAGTCAAACGGGAATTAGGGAATCTCAGGGATTACGTTAAACAAGATCAGGCGTTACGTCCAATCTAATTATCACCCCTGCCCTAACGCACACACACCTCACACCAACCCCCACACTCTCCCTCACTCTGTACACACCTCACACCAACCCCCACACTCTCACTCACTCTGTACACACCTCACACCAAACCCCACACTCTCACTCACTCTGTACACACCTCACACCAAACCCCACACTCTCACTCACTCTGTACACACCTCACACCAAACCCTCTCTCACTCACTCTGTACACACCTCACACCAAACCCTCTCTCCCTCACTCTGTACACACCTCACACCAAACCCTCTCTCCCTCACTCTGTACACACCTCACACAAAACCCTCTCTCCCTCACTCTGTACACACCTCACACCAAACCCTCTCTCACTCACTCTGTACACACCTCACACCAAACCCTCTCTCACTCACTCTGTACACACCTCACACCAAACCCTCTCTCCCTCACTCTGTACACACCTCACACCAAACCCTCTCTCCCTCACTCTGTACACACCTCACACCAAACCCTCTCTCCCTCACTCTGTACACACCTCACACCAAACCCTCTCTCCCTCACTCTGTACACACCTCACCCCAACCCCCCCCCTCACTCTGTACACACCTCACACCAAACCCGCTCTCACTCACACTGTACACACCTCACACAAACCCTCTCGCACTCACTAAGTACCCACGTCACACCAATCTCTCTCTCCCTCACTCTGTACACACCTCACACCAAACCCTCTCTCCCTCACTCTGTACACACCTCACACCAAACCCTCCCTCACTCTGTACACACCTCACACCAAACCCTCTCTTCCTCACTCTGTACACACCTCACACCAAACCCTCTCTCCCTCACTCTGTACACACCTCACACCAAACCCTCCCTCACTCTGTACACACCGCACACCAAACCCTCTCTTCCTCACTCTGTACACACCTCACACCAAACCCTCCCTCACTCTGTACACACCTCACACCAAACCCCACACTCTCCCTCACTCTGTACACACCTCACACCAAACCCTCTCACTCACTCTGTACACACCGCACACCAAACCCCACACTCTCCCTCACTCTGTACACGCCTCACACCAAACCCTCTCTCCCTCACTCTGTACACAACTTACACCAAACCCTCTCTCACTCACTCTGTACACACCTCACACCAAACCCCACACTCTCCCTCACTCTGTACACACCTCACCCCACACTCTCACTCACTCTGTACACACCGCACACCAAACCCCACACTCTCCCTCACTCTGTACACGCCTCACACCAAACCCTCTCTCCCTCACTCTGTACACAACTTACACCAAACCCTCTCTCACTCACTCTGTACACACCTCACACCAAACCCCACACTCTCCCTCACTCTGTACACACCTCACCCCACACTCTCACTCACTCTGTACACACCTCACACCAAACCCCACACTCTCCCTCACTCTGTACACACCTCACACCAAACCCATCACTCTCCCTCACTCTGTACACACCTCACCCCACACTCTCACTCACTCTGTACACACCTCACCCCACACTCTCACTCACTCTGTACACACCTCACACCAAACCCGCTCTCCATCTCTGTAAATTATGTAGAAGTGGGTGGAGTTCCCCTTTAATAACGTTTGTTCCTAGTCCTGATGGTTTCTGGTTCTGAGAGGAATGTTCCTCGTACTGAGGAGTGGTTTGGGGACAGAGGAGTATGGAATCTGACCTCAGAGTCCAGTGATCAGGTCTGATTAGCAGATATGACTCGTCAAGTTTCTATTTTGGGAGACTCCAGCTGAGGTCAGAGCGAGCGTCTCGGAGAGTTTAGACACACTGGTACCTCTAATGAGACGTGTCTTCTGTGCAGCGGCGCTGAGATCAGACAGAAGCTCATGCAGCCCTTCACCTCCTATTACAGCAGCATTAACACTACCGCACATCAGCACGGTCAGTAAACCGCAGCCACGGGACCACCCAACCGCAGGCAAACCCTCAGAGCGACCCAGAAACACACTCGCACGAGAACACGCCACAAACTCTCAGATTCTACTACAGAACCCCAGAGGAACCGAGCTCGTGTTCTTCAGGTCAGTCATGTGTATATCTCAGAGGAAGCACGTGAGGAATTCAGAGGTGGAGCTTCTCCTGTGACCTCAGAGGGTCCGATTACAGGTCAGACACTGAACAGACACAGATTATCAGTGATGTGTGTTTATAGCTGATCCGGTTCCTCCGAGTTCTAGCGTGAGCTGTTAGCGCTGTTAGCGCTGCAGTGATAGACGCCCATGCTGGAACAGTGAAGGTCGGAGCGCTCCACTCCTCACCTGCGTGCCGTACAGAGTGAGAGATCAGGCTGATGGAGTGATGATGGATAATCCAGCAGCTCCTCAGCGCTGGGGAATCTCTCTGGTCTTCAAGGACACAGCAGATATAAATCCCGCCTCCTCCGCGTGAGGACTGTGTCCTGCTGGTCTCAGGAGGGACATGAGGAGAGACATCTGGAGGACAAATCTCAGTTCTACAGCTTCACACCGATGGTCCCTATACACAACCAATTAATGCGGTTCTCCTTCCGACAGAAACACAAATCTCACCAATGACTCCGGCTGAGGAACCCTAACCCTAACCTTAACCCTTAGGACAGGCGGTCCTCACACGGAAACGACACTACACACAGCGGGCTTTAATTCCACGGGGTCACAAAGCCAGCATGTTCACAGATACGCCCTCTCGGCCTTCAGCAGGTTAGCCCCACCCATTCGGCGGGTGAGCTGCAGCAGTTGAGCAGCTTAGGTCCACACATTCACCGATTTTCGATGATCATTAATACTGAACACCTCAATGACCGAACACTGGACAAGTGTCACTGTCCACACCAATTACAGTCCGCTCCTCATCATGTAACAGTGTGCTGGACCCAGTTGATCATGTTTTGGTGATGGGTGGTGTTTATTATCACCGCTAATACCGTAAACTACACCCTGTAACTATATAACTATGTATATCTATATATGAGCCATTACTGGATGCCATGTTGGGCAGCAGCTTACCTGAGCCACCCCAAACCGGACCTGTCCTGAACCAGATCACAGCGGAATCAGCGCTGTATTACCGGTCTTTGCGGCTCTGGCCCCACGCAGCATGGACCTGTGTCTAGAAAGGCAGGGTGGCTTTATCTCTCAGTGGATAAATAAACCGGGCAGAACCTGTTCTGACAGCCTGGGTGGAGCTGCGGAGAACGCTGCTCTGGAACATTACTCCCTCCGCCCCTAGGACCCATCCGCACGGCTCCCGAGTTAACAGTCCAGTGTATTTTTGTTTCTGTTGATGTTCAGGATCGGTCTGTGTTCCGGTATATACTCAAGCCTGATGCTACACTTACCAGAACAGGTGTTCTGTACAGTGGTGGTGATGGGAACCAGGGT